>CM042879.1:3112486-3157486 GCA_023658055.1 Thaleichthys pacificus
AGATGGCCGCGCGTAGGTCTGAGAAGGGCTCCCCCCTCCTTCACGTCCCGCCATCTTCTCTTGCTCTCTCTCTCCTTCTCTCCTTCTCGCTGTGTCTGGCTTCCCCCCCCCCCCCCCCCCATCACCACGGTACCCGAGCATGTGGGGGTCTGTGACTTTTGGTGGTCCATTGATTTGTTGTTTGGAAGAAGCCGTTTCCCCCCCCACGTGACTGAGAGAGACGCTAGTAGAGATCGTAACGTCCAACCCCTAAACAAGACCATCTTTTTTTCTTTTTTATTACCGCCTGAAGAGAGATTTTGACAAGCTTAACATGTAGTACATGTACAGACTGTTGTTTTTTTTTGTTTACAGTAGTTTGTGATGGGTATATTCTGTGGTCCTGCATCCAACTGCTATTTTTGTGTTTGTTTTGCATATACAACGTTTGTACAGTATTGGCAATGTTTTAAGAAACCAAAGTGATTCATAGGGATTTAAGAGGAAACTTTACTCGAATGTATCCGGTTGACTTGGGGAAAAAGGCACTTTCATTTGCACTGGTTTAAACCTCTTATTTATTTTTTGAAGGATGTACATATTATTAGTTTAATTTATTAATGGTTGTATTTTATACTGTATGCCTGTAAATGGTCTGATATTTATGATAGTGTATAGGTGTATGCCTGACTGTCAGTTCTAGAGGTACTTTTTTGCCTGCAGTGTTGCCTGTGACAACTCCATGTTTCCAATCCCGGCCAATGGTGTCGCAGGGCAGGGATGGGAATGTGGGGTGGTGGATGTAGATAGTACGTTATGAGAAAATATGTAAATCTGGCTGTACCAATAAATGCGCCTGATGTATGTTGATTATTTAAAAAAGAAAACATGTAAAATATTAAATATTTTTTATCATCCTTGAAATTAGGTTTCGTTTTGGAATGCTTTTCGAAAGCTGAAGGGAAGAGAGAGGGTACCCAAGGGCTTTGGAAATCCTTGAAAGTTTGATTGAAATAACATTTTTACTTTCATAAAACATGCCATTTCTTTTTAGAAAAAGGTTTAGGCGCCTTGAAAATGTTTTCATCTGTTGTTGAATACGCTGCAAGAAGCGTCAGCAGTGGTAATGGTGATTAAAGTGCGATTCTTTTAGATTTGACATTCTAACATTGTTAGTCTGGAAAAAGTAAGCAGCTGGGAAAAAAAATATCTTTACAGATAGAGCCACACATTGTTGGAACAGAGGGTTGCCCTGACACCCAGAGTTAGAAAGCCCCTCCCCCCTCCCATTAATAACCCAATAAAGCATAATTACAATGTCCTGTGTGGGTGTGTGCATGACATCATCAAGAAAAGGTGAGTGGGATCATCCATGCATGCACAACCACATGTTCATTGTGTGTGTGTGTTAACCCACCCACAGGGTGATGGAGCACCCCTGTCTCCCTCCCTCCAGGACCTCGGAGGCCCCAGCACAGATCCACATCACATCCACACACCCATGACCCCCCATCTTCCACACACATCCACCGGGGTCACCAATGACCAATCTTATCCCCCCCCTCTTATGTCTGTTTTCCCCCTGATAGACCCACCACCACCTCCCCCGTAGCATACTATAAGCCCCTCTCCCTATTGAAGTCCTGCAGACAGGAAACAGGTCATCTCTCACTGTTGTCCGTGGGGCTGGACTGTTGCCCCTGGGGCCTGTCCCTGTGAAGCTGGGGGGGGGGGGGGGGGGATTCGGACCCCCTCCCTCTCACATGGCTCCCAGATGAGTCTCCTTTGTCTCCGTGCAGATTCGACAGGACCCCACAGCCTAGTGAGGCATCCACTCACACTGACCAGGCCTCAGAGCGGGGCATTACATGGTCATGCTGCTGTTAAACACAAACACCTGTGCCGTGCACTGGGCGAGAGACGGGGGGAGAGAGAGATGAGGCCGTTTTTCTGTTGCGAGAACCTCGCTCCAGATCGCAACAATACCTTTTTTTATTGTAAGCGTACAAAACGGAAAAACAAATATACTTAAATATATATTTATTTGAATTTGCTGTAAACATGAACAGTTTCAAGTCTGTGAGAATCGTGACAATTTCCCAGTGGTTACTGTCCAACGAAAAATAAAGACGTCAGCTCTTGTGGAAAGATTCAAATGCCTCCTGATTATGGAGCAGGGGATTCAGGAGTGTGTCTGTGTGTACGTCTGTCGTTCAGCCTTCAGTTCCTCCAGCAGGCCCATGAGGAAGCGGGTGTGTGCCCCCTGGCACTCCCTCACCGCCGGGCACACCCCTGCCATCACCTCCTCCACCCCCAGAATCGTCTCCACGTCCTCTGCCACGCAAACCAGCCGAGGGTCTGCCCAGCTGGATGTCAGCGTCTGGAGAGAGTAGGTTTCCAGGGCCTGGGCCAGTCTGGAGCCCAGGGATGGAGCCTGGTGCTGGGCCTGGGGCAGCAGCATGGGCACCCCCCTCTCCAGGTGGTAGCAGCCCAGCAGGCAGCCCAGCAGGCAGGTGCAGGCCTCCAGGAAGGGCAGGTCCCTGACCTCCGAGCCCAGCTCCTCCAGGGCGCAATCTCCCGCCTCGGCGCTGCGTTGCAGCTCCTCCCTCAGCGTTGCTATGGGGACCAGGTCCAGGGCGGTGCACCCGTGTCCGTCTCTCTGCTGTAGCAGGGTGGAGCCTGTAGGGGAAGGAGGGAGGGGGGGGGGCACAGACAACCTTTTAAGCTAGTAAGTGACATCAGGATGTAGAATAGAAAATTAAAATAATATATTATAATGTTGATTACATCTGAGTGCATGTAAATGCTGAAGAGCTGATGGTTGGAAGGCGATGTTGCTGAATGACAGATCTACAAGGGTTAGGGTTAATCAGGCCTAGCAGCCTCCAGCCAGCGCCACATCGGTGATAATATCATGACACACGAGCGCGCTGACAAGCAGCCAAGTTAAGCAGCAACATTAGCAAATAAGGCGGAATTGTACGGGTCACTGGAAGGACGTCGCAACAAATATGAATAGGGTACATGTGCGCACACACACACACACACCCACACACACAGAGCGGAACATCTGTTTACCCAGTGGGCGACAGTGCCAGGGTTTTAGCTCACTTTAGTGTTAAGTCAAGTTGACATGTTTAACAGACTGACTCATGGGTCACTTGGTGTTTGTGTAAACTCTACTAAGAGCTAATGACCTGATAGAGCCCTGTTTTAACACACACTTACGTAACACGGCAGACGAGACGATTACCATGCGACAGTTCTTCCTGCAGGTCACGAGGCTTCACAATCAACAAAATTCATCTCAATCGACCACATCTCATGATCGCCTCCATGTTTGCTCCGGTCACTTGAACTTGATGTGGAAACTCATCAGCAGTATTGACTTTGTATATATTATTACGCTGTTGCCATTTTTGGTATTATTTATTTGTGAGTGCAATATTTGTCATTTGATACACTTTTTGCCATTTGCTGCTTATGTCTCAAAGCTAGTTGCTTTTTGGGGCCCATTAGCTAGTCTCTAGTCTAATAGGTAGGCTTGTCAAGTCATGTTTACTGGAGGAGTTTTGGGGGCGTGGTGGGGGTTGAGTTTGATTAGCATATTTGATGATGTTGGCTTTTGCCAATTAGCTTCGGTCAAGCCAACGCCCATTAACAAAAACGCGTGGTATGTTTGTTTACTGTAAAGTTGCTACTATGGTGGATGCCAATTACACTAAACAAAGTATTAATAGCCAGTATTGCTGTTGATAAGACAACCGAAAATGGAAACATAATTGATTCGTTTAGCTTGGAGTACGTGCATGATGGAAATGAAACAATGTACAAGAGTCCCCAACACCGTGGTCTGCCGTGAAATACGGGTAAGTTTAATATCTATCTGGTCTGTTTAGGGACTGTGTGATCATCTAGGCTAGCATGCAAGCATGTTTATGTTTTTTTCTGTTGCTGTTATGCGCAAAACAGGCAGCCATGCCATGGTTGTATACCTTCCTTAACCAAATAGTTACCAAACGCACTAACTAGCACTAGTTGGAACGCCGATGTCTATTGTTGGGGGTGGAGTTTATCAGCTATTGTTCCCACCCCAATACCTGCCTGTCAGGAGTGTAAACCAGTTTTACAATCTTTCAAGGGTATTTTCTCCTGTTAGTTTATTTAAAGGCTACCAACATTGAATTAAGCATATCTTCTTCTCCCAGATCTCAATGTAGGCTACGATACATCATTTGAAAGCTTACAATCTGCACTTTCTTACTCTCTTAACAAAAACTGAAAAATGACCATGACCTACTTGCGGACCAAAAACACCAGCACCTGTCCCAGTAGTAACAGCTCACTACAACAGTACTGCGCACAGTGGGACAGCACAGCATAGCATCACAGCCTCACAGTACAACACAGAGTAGCACAGCCCAACCTAACATCGTGGTCTCTCTGACTCGTTTCGTTTACGCATGGCATTGCAAGAAGCCAGACCACTTTTGATAAACATGTTCTGTCTGCTAGCCTGCTCTGGCAGGGGAAGAGAAGCCGCTAACGGTGGCGGTCGGGCCCACGCGCACTCACAGTGCAGGCTGGGTCGAGCTCTCTGTTTGTTCTCAGACGGCCTATTTCTGTGGCAAACAGCACTGGAGGGCACTTGACTGCTCAACCCCGCAAATGTCCCTGCCACTTGTGAACCAGCCCCTCCCCCTCCCCTCCAGCTGACGTGTGCGCCACGCGTAGGCTGCCGCCGAGCAGCCCGCGACCTCGAAGCAGGGATGTTGACCGTTCAACAGAGCGCTCGCTCACCCCGGCGACTGTTTGAGGCGGGTGAGTTGTTTAGGCGGTCAGCTACACCTCGCTCGTGGTCGTGTCACCAAAGCAACGCCCAACCTAAACATCGCGTCGGGAGAAATGCCCTCAGCACTCGAGAATATGAACTTGTGAAAGGCTTTTGAGTCATTTTTTTTCCCCCACCCCCACTCTCCACTACACACACACACACACTCTTGTGTGTCCTGCTCTGCCACTTTGGTGTGCGTGTGAAAGAGCCCTCGGAGAGGTCACCCTCTCTGCCTACCTTTCAGCGCGTCGGGCTGGAGTGGCAAAGGCTCCATCTGCATAAATTGTGGCGTTAATCTACATCAACTTTTACATTAGCAGGGAGACGTGCAATGGCGGGGTCAGTGCCGGGGCAGTGGTCAAGGACGTAAGCGCACTGAACAGATCAAAGTTGCTCTGGAGAGGCTGAATGTGAAAGTGAGGGGGAGGGAGAGGGAGGGAGGGAGAGAGAGAGGGAGGGAGACAAAAGTGAGAGGTGGAGAAGTCGTTGACGATCAACCACTCTCACGCTGTACAGATTTAGCTTTGCCTCCAGGCCTACTGAGCGCGCAGCGTTTGTTCTAAGTGACCCAACACCCCCACCCCCTCCTCTCCACCTTGAGAGCCTCCGACAAGGGACTAGCCTGAGCAAAGTTTCAACGCTGTTCAGACACAATAGCACTTTTTTTTTTTAATCTCTCCCCTCCGAAAAAAGAGCCTTGAAGTGAGGCTTTCACACGTGGAGGTTTTGTTCCCTAACTGACATTGTCTGTGGCTGCCATTGAGGTGTCCAACCTTGAGTTGTACATGTGCCGTGTCGAGATACTTGGGGCCTTCATGATTGGAGGATGATTTCTTTTTTCTCTCTCCTTGCACTGGAGAGAAGGACAACATTTTCAATGGCTTGCCTACCTGTCTGTCTGTTTCGGTCTCAACATGGATGAGGTATTCAGCTGTTGCCTTGTCATTTACAATACAAACAATGGGTCCAGTACACACTGGTTCGAGACAAACATCTCCGTTCACTCTCAGTCCCTTTACATAAACACATCCCACACACAGTTGTGTTTCGCGAGTGGCCGTGGTATGATATTGGCTGGAGTGATTGATGTCAGTTCAGGTATTGACGCAAGGTGTCAGATATGCTGCACTGGAGGAAAAATCAAACACCTGGGGGATTACATGTGAGCAGGGGTAATTACGCTACAGCATGCCGTGTGTGTGTGTGTGTGTACAGCCAGGCTCAGACACACTCTGAAGGGGTAGAGCGGGGGAATTCATATGCCGCACGAATGCTACTGCAGCCTGAGACACACGCGCGCACACACACACACACACAGTGCATAGCGCACAGCCCTATGGCCTTTAGAGGGCAGGCTTAGACAAGAAATACAAAAGTGAGAGTGGAGGAGGGAGAGGAGGGCATGGCTCCATCCCCCTCTTCAGCTCTCTCTCTGTCTCTCTCTCTCAGCTCTCTCTCTCTCTGTCTCTCTCTCTCAGCTCTCTCTCTCTCTGTCTCTCTCTCTCTCTCTCTCAGCTCGTCTAGAGCTGCAGCAGAAGCAGACAGACTGCAGCTACACAGCAACAGAAAACAGCTCTCTCGCTCTCTCTCTCTCTCTCCATCCCCAGCTCCCCCACTCTGCCTGACAGAGTGTGTGAACTGCAGCCAGGGGCACAGCATCGCACATCCAGAGGGAGCTCGCAACCAGGAGAGGTGAAAGAAAAAAAAAAACTAAACACCAGCCAAGACAACACCACACCACTCCTGCACGGTAACAAAAACAGAAAAACAAAGAGTGAGTCTCCCCAGCATTCTGCACACGCCACACGGCTACCTCTCTTCCAACCTGCCTTCCCTCGATTCCAGACCTCTCTTCCATAGCACAAAGAAGGACTCCCATTTCCCCCCTCCGTTTATCCCTTCCTTCCGCCACTAGGGGTGTAACAATATATCGTGTAACAATATATCGTGTAACAATATATCGCAATACAAACATTTTACAATATCGTGTCGTTATGGCAATATTTTTACAATATGACGTCCGTTTGATCCTATTGGTTGAGCTACCAGCACGCGACCTACTCTGCACCTGCGTCATGCGTGCATTCACTGCATTAACAGATAGGGGTCAGATGGCTGAGCGGTTAGGGAGTCGGGCTATTAATCAGAAGGTTGTTGGTTCGATTCCCGGCCGTGCTAAATTATGTTGTGTCCTTGGGCAAGGCACTTCACCCTACTTGCCTCAGGGAGAATGTCTCTGTACTTACTGTAAGTCGTTCTGGATAAGAGCGTCTGCTAAATGACTAAATGTAAATTAACAGAAATCGCTTGAACTGAGTTCACCAAATTGTACGTACAACAAAGAATATTCTTGAAATTGTGTAATGTTTTGGAAATAAATCTGTTAATTGAATATCAGTTTCATCTCAAATTGTGTTCAAAATATCGTGATACGTATTGTATCGTACAGCCAGTATCGTGATACGTATCGTATCGTGAGCTGAGTGTATCGTTACACTCCTATCCGCCACACAAAAGGGCTCTTCCTCTCCTCTTCGCCTTCCCTCCTCTCAAACTGCCCCGACGACACGGATCGACGCAGGCTCAGGGAAAAGCAACATGGAGATCATTTATTTACTTGTTGTGCGTCAAAAAATCCATATGAAAAGAGGTTGTTTTTTCCTTCCCCCATCTTCATTCATAGACAGTAGATGTATCTGATAATATGAGTAGGGGGAGGTGTTTATGGGTGGGCGAGGCTATGAGCTAGGAGGTGTGGAGGCCTGGTCAGGCGTTCTGTAGCCTGGACACTGGGCAGACATGAGATTACAGGCGGATTAGCGCCCGGAGGGGGCACTGCCACTGGCTGGGGGGATTTATGTAATTCTCTCCCCCCCGCCAACCGACCGAGGGAAAGCAGGCATCCGCAACCCAGACAAAGACCCACACAGTCACGGGAACACACAATGTACGAGTCGCGCGGCCATTACTGGATCTCGGTGAAATTGGGCGACGCGCTCTGCCCTTGGATAGTAAACAGTATCGATTTGCGTTGAGTGTGTCCTCGTTACCGTAGCTCTTTCTCTCTCTCTCCCCCTCCAACATATCAATGCCCCACAGGTAAATGCATAGAGGGAAAGTATGCAGCTGTATCCATTGACCTCACACAACGGCTTCCTTGGACAACAGTCTTTTTGAGGGTCAGCCTCAGTGAAGGCGCTAGCGGCGCGTCCTCTCCAAAGCGAAGTTTAATGGTGTTACAACCCCCCCCCCCCCCAGCATCTCGAGTGCCTCGCCACGGCGGGCCCTTGTGCATGTCCCGTCTCCAGGGCTGAGCAGAGAGTCGCGCATACAACGGCTCGGCTGCACGTTGCGACTTCGATCCGCACACAGAGGCTAGCCTTGGAGCTAGCAGGGCCCTGACTATGGTGGAGCTGGGGGGATTTTGTGTATATATATATGGGAGACTTGCGTTCCTCTCATATGTCTATATACGGTATAATATACAATATTTTATGAGGTAGTACCTGCTGTATTCGCGAAGATACTGCGCAGAAAGGCCATTATGAAAGAGCCTGACTGATGGAATGGGGTGGTAGTGGTCTAGCCTTCTCTCTCAACTGTCAATCCCCTTCCTTAAGTCCCCCTTAGCTAACACAGGCAGCAGAGAAGAGAGAGGAGGAGAGAGAGGAGGAGAGACAGCTAGACAGAGACGAAGAGACACCGTGATGGGAGGGAGAGAAGGGAGGAAGAGAGGAGAGGGAGAGGAGACAGAGAGAGAGGGGAGGGAGGGGGGGAGAGAGACAGAGAGGAGGGAGGGAGGGTGGAAGAGAGACAGAGAGGAGGGAGGGAGGGGGGGAGGGAGACAGAGAGGGGAGGGAGGGAGGGGGGGAGGGTGGGAGACAGAGAGGGGAGGGAGGGGGGGAGGGTGGGAGAGAGACAGAGAGACAGAGAGGAGGGAGGGAGGGAGACAGAGAGGGGAGAGAGAGAGGGGAGAGAGAGAAAGGGAGAGAGAACGACGGGGAAGAACGCACTCCAGCGAGGGAGGCGGTCTAGGGGGACCTTGCTCTTCCTGTAACTCTCAGCTAATGACGTCTTCCGGCGTCACACACACACCTCATTGAGATCTGTCAGGGGACTGAGGAGCAGGGGCTGTTGTGTGTGTGTGTGTGTGTGTGTATACGACTGAAAGAATGAGACTAAGACAAACAAACAGCCGCTCGGGCGACGGAGCAACACACCGACCTCAATGAAACACTTCACAACTAGTTTAGCAAGGAAGGAGAACAGAGTCAAACACGGGGGGGGGGGGGGGGGGGGAGTGCAGTGTTGGTGTGGGATTGTGCTGCAGACGTCTCTGAGCGAGGGCTATGGTGGAGGGTGCTGGCGCGCTGGGCCGAGAGGGCTGGTTCTGCGTACTAAGGTGTGGGGGGGAGGGGGGCTGTATAGAGGGGGTTGCCACCAGAGATTAGGGTGCGGGGTGGCGTGGTCGGTGACAGCTTGAAGGCTTCTTTTCTTTCTCCCCGCCCGCCCGCACACACACGCACACACACACACACACACGCACACACACACACACACACACACCCTGGAGGACCAACAGCTCCGGGTCATTTTCCATTCCAATCAGGGGAGCCCTGGCCCTGTTGCAACATTAAACATTCCCAGTCAAGGAGGAGACGGGGGCACAGAGACACAGCCATGGATACACACACACACACACACACACACACGAAGGAAAGTAATACTGAAGCTGGCATGCACATAGACCTGCACAAAAACAGGCATGCTCACACACACACACTCGCGTACTCCGCCCACACACACACACAGGGTCATGTGGGCCAGCCTTGAGCGGAGACAGAGCGAGCGAGGCAGAGGCCCAGCCTTGCCCTCAGCCACGATGGCACGCTCCCTCTGCCAGCACCCCAGGGTCGAGGGTGGGGGCCTCGAGCGATCCTCCCACCCCTCCCCCCCCCCCCCCCCCACCTTCCCCTCCAACCGAGGTCATTATCGCGGGGTGAGTACGCTCAGTGCTGAGAGGCCCTGATTGTTTGGCTGTGTTGCCCTCTCTGACTGGACCCGGCCTTGGCAGCTCAACTCTTCAGCCTGTCAAGCTGCTGAGGCACACCAATACAGCGTGTGTGTGTGTGTGTGTGTGTGTAGGGGGGGCAGGCTGCTAAGCATGTAGCCCAGAGGAGTTTAGGCTCTCGTGAAAACCATCTAGGCTATGCTGTGACAGCAAACCCTTTTTATTGTTAGTTTTTTTCCTCAGCTGAAAAGCTTACAGTACACTACAGTCTAGTTATTTGGAGATAAAAAAAAAAACTAAAAACAATAACAAATCAAACGCGCTCGGGGGCGTCTTCCTGATCGGAGTCCTGACCCGACTCACAGAGGCAGACCGACAGGAGGACAGACCAAGAGACTGACCTCATTCTCACTAATCCTCGTCCGAAAAGCCAGCCAAGATGCCGAGAAATAGGAAGTCGGTTGACAGGAGTGAGTGGAGGTGAGCAGTGTCGAACAGAGAGCTCTCATCTCGGTCTATTCCCCCGTCACAGACTAGGCAGCACCCAGACACCCCAGACAGGCCCAGACGTCTGCAAGACAGACACACACACACACACACACGCAAACTTCCACTCTCCCTTCCAATTTTACAAGCAGCCTCCTCCTCTGACCTCTTTTAATTTTCTCTCTTTTCTCCCATCGACGCTAAAAAGCCCTCTCTCCGGGACCAAACAATCCCAACCTCATTTATTTTTTGAGGACAGAATATGTACATGTGTTAATGGCGCCGTCGAATCAAATTAACTATAATTAGTCAGACAGGGACGGAGGCAGCAGGCGAGCAACAAGCTAGCCACCTACTGTGGTTAGTCTTGTTCAATGCTGTCTAGGGCTAGCGCACACACACACACACACACACACACCCATCCAACGCCGACAATCCCCATAGCCTTCCACTCTTCGGTTTTTCCTTTACTGGCACGTGTCACACTCGCTTCAAAGTTCCGCGAGGAGCGATTGCACGCGGCGCGCAAACGTCTCCGACGCGCGCAACTATTTGGGATGTGACAGGTCTCCCACGAAAACCTGTGGCGCCTGACTCTTCCAATCGCTTCAAAAGAGACGTCAACAGATGTCTTACGGAGCGGAAGGATAATGTGTCTGGACAGGGGGGGGAGGCGAGAAGGGAGATGATTTCCGAGTTGAGACGTCGAGCATGGGGCAGTGGGATTTCGAGGAGCTAGTGTTAAGTGCGTGTGTGTGTGTGTGTGTGTGTGTGGGGGTGGTGGAGGCAGACCTGCGTGCTGCAGGAGCATCTTGGCGATGTCCACGTGTCCGTTGAGCAGCGCGTCGTGCAGCGGGCTGACTCCGCCCACCTGGCTGTTGAGGTGAGGGCTGGGGAAATGGTTCAACAGGGCCTCCACGCAGGCGGTGCTGCCATGGTTACAGGCTTCGTGTAGGGGGGTCCAACCGGCATGGTCTGAGGGGAAACACACACATACATACGTGCACACACATTACCGCGGTTAAGAAAAGTCCTCAAGAAGACCAGGGTGCATCTATCATCCTTAAACTCTCTGCTAAAACTTGGAAAGCAGAGTTGGGAATGCCAATGACAAGAAAAAAAAAACGAATTTTAGCCTCCTGTAACATAACGAAACTATACAATCTCACTTTACTTCGACCAAACTAACCCGCTACGACCGCCTTAAGATTACAAATAAATAAAGTACTCCTCAACTCAACGGGTATAAACGACGGTGTGACACGACGACATACGGCGAGCATCGTTTCTGTAACTCAAACGCGCCCCCGACAAACGCTCCATCCTAAACGAGACCAGGGGGCCTCAGCTCTGAAGGACAGGTCCGTGTGTCGTGGCACCAGAGCGGGGGCTGTCGTCGCGACAGAGAACCATCCACCCCTGACCGCTCCAGTCTCAGTCTCACATCTCACCCGCCCCCGCACTCCACCCAAGACATTCAGCTACAATTAACAAACGTGGAGGAAGAAGGCGTTCAATTCACATGCATAAGTGATTCAAATGGGTGGGAGGGACGAAAAGGCGACAGTGACGATTATATCTGCCCTGAGAGGGCTCCAAACCAGCCGCTGGAAATACCAGAGGGCGTGTGTTCGCTCGGCAAAGTGGCTGTAAAGAGGAGCCCCGAACCCACCCCGTTTCTCCAAGACACACCCTTTCACATTTCCCGTTAAAAGGTTAGCCGCGATGACGCAAACGCCGCCCTTCTTTTTTCGCTCGCCTTAATCGTCGTCCCCCCCCCCCCCCCCCCACCCGGCGGTGAGCTCGGTGGGAGAGAGAGGGGAGAGAGAGAGAGGACACCTACCTTCAATGTTGACGTCGGTCCCAGGAAGAGCCAGGATCTGAAGTACGGTCTTCACCTGGTTCATCTTGCAGGCTCTGTGGAGGAGGGTCTCCCCTTCGCCAGGACACACACACACACACACACGCGCCCCGACGAATGGACAGACAGGAAAGAGGAGGAGAGGGGAAGGAGAGAAAGAGAAATCCCAAATTAGGGTGTGTCCTGTCCTGCCCATTGTCCCCCTCTGCAGCGAACGCACCAATAGCAAGCCGGAAAAATGTCCCCAGCCACCCCACCACCCCCCCCCCAAAAAAAGAAAAAGAAAAAAAAAGAACTGACCTAAAAAATTGCGACCCTCCAATGAGAATGCGATTCAAAAGCAGAGGAGAAAACGGGGAGGGGGGGGGGGGGGGGGGGGGGAAGATAGCAAGAAGAAACGAACCACGTCTCAAAGACGGGGAGCTCATTCGCCTCACTCTCCCTCTTTTTGGGGGACTGCATTTCCCCTTACACCGGGGGCTCCACCAACGTTGACGACGGGCGCCGGTTGAACTGGAGGAATCCCCTTCTCCTGCATTGTTCGTCAGGAGGAAGTTCTGGTCCACAGGCCAAGCACAAAGCCCCCAACCGGATTGTTCACACATCCAGGGTTCAAAAGCTCCACTGGGCATCACACGGCCAACCACGTGATATTTAATCAGCAAACCGCCGACACACGGCCACAGAGAGCGGCTGAAGCCTTTTATTTACACTTTCCGTCCCCCCGCACAGACACACGCCTCCCCCCTCGCCCTCTTTTTGATACAATATTAAATCAGGAATATATTAGACGGCCAGTACCCCTCTTTTCATGTATGGCTGGACTTCAGAGGGAAGTTAAAGGCCAAGCATGAGTGGCTCTGTGCTTGCCAGTATAATACAGAGCTGCAAAGCCCCTAATAAACGCTTTACTAGGTCTCCCCAGGACGTCGCGCTGTACCCTGGATACACTCCACCAGATAGGGCAGGACAGGGGGAAGAAAGGGAGGGGAGCGGCGGAGGAGGAGGAGGTGGAGGAAATGTTACATTTCAAAGCGCGGGGAGAAATATATTGCGAATGCTCCAGTCCCTCTTCAACATCCAGCAGTTCCTTTCTTCCGAGAGGTGTCTTTGAGGCGCCAGCGGACGCATTAAATGTCACTCACACCTAACAGAAAGGTTGAAGGGGCGGTGAACGAGGGCTCGGGTTCTCCATCGGTGCAGTAGTTCGGAGAAGAAGGAAGAAGAAAATAAAAAAAAAATCGAGGAACATTCGCCTCGTTTCCCCTTCAGACACAATTCTACCCAAACAATTCTGAAGCAGAGATGAGATTAAGTCACGTGTCGTTTCCCCAGACGCATCCCTACCGAAAATATACACATAAAAACAAAAAATCCAATTTGTATTTTAAGCTAAAACATCGTGGTCACAATGCAAATTGTATCCAACATGGATCCTGGCTCTCTGTACGTGTTTGGTAGTACCACCCCTCCCTGCGCCCGGCTCATCTCGGCTGCCCGGAAGAAGCAGGCAGACGGTGAGGAGTTTCAGTAGGACTGGTAAACAGGATCTGGTCCCCTTGTGTTATGATGCAGAACCATGACCTGAAAGGGAACATCCTCTAGTGTCACTGGACTGGAGAACAAAACAACCTACGCTGGAACATACGGCCGACAGCACAGCTTTTTAAGGATTCTCAGAAGACAAGAAAATATATTTAAATCCTGCTGTGTACTTTTCAGAGTAAGAATCTCCCATTTCATTTGTTCTAAAAACAAGTTGTAAATAATAAGAACAAATCAAAATGATGTGTGTATATATATATATATTTATATTTGAAAAAAACGAAAAAACAACGGTACCAAACTGGGAGTGAAGCAGAGCCTTAATGAGGTGTTCTCCTCTGTGGCAGGTCAGTGTGCTACACGGCATATTCTGCCATTACAGGGACTCGAAAACTCTGTGATTAAACACCCCTTCCACAGCACCCCATGTGTACACATCCTCGCAAATGCCAAGGCCAATCCACGCACTGTTAAATCACTTTAATGGCTCCAATTTGGACACAACGCCTCCATTATAGGGGTAATTGCATGCTCAGCATTTACAAGCACCGAAAGGATAAATCCGCTTGTCCTTTTCTATAAATCCCCTAACAATCCCTCCATTTCACACTTTAATAGAAAAGTTAAATGTATGTGTTGCTCTTTATACCCCTGCCTCATTCCCGTCTCGACACTCCTGGTAAGTGTCTCTGGCGAGCTGGACCCAAAAGCTGTTGGCAAAGGGATCCAATAACAATGCTAGTTGTTAGGAATGTGATGGAAAGCAAAGTATTGCCAAGTATTGGTTATTCTGGACCTTAATAAACACTAAAAACAAGCCACTGCAGCTTAGTTTTATATCCATAAGCTAATTCCAAAATTCTGTAACCTACATTACCCGGCAATTACATGCAAACTTCTTCACGTTTCATCTAGCAAAGCCGCTCAGCTTTTTTTTTATACAACTCCCAGAGTCTGTGTGTTTGAGATGGAGTTAGTCCGGTCCTTTCACAGAGGACTTGGTTGAGCTGTCAAAGCAGAGAGATAGCAAAACAGACAACCTGCAGAAGCACTCAGCCCCTCTCAGCTGCTGGGGAGAGAGAGAGCTACAAGTGTCCATGAAGCTGGAGATAAGCTGCAAAGAAAGTGGCACATGGGGAAGTACAACTGAAGTGTGTGCGCGTGTGTGTGTGCGTGTGCGTGTATATCTGCCTGTGTGCGAGGTTGAGAGTGTGCCAGAGCGGAAGGATGGGAGGGCAAGGCGAGGGGAGGAAAGGATATGCCGATGGTTCATCAAAAATTAATGCCGACTGCATCGGTATAGGGATCACGTAGTGGAAAAACAACACATGCCAACAGCCTTGAGTCTCCTGCCTCTGCCCTCCCCCCTTCCCCTCCCTCCACCACCCCACCCACCACCCCTCGCCTGCTCTCTCCCTCCCCCTCGCCAGAGCGGGGCCTTTCTGATCAGGTGGAGGGGGGAGATATGAGCCCTGACACCTCGGCGAGTTCACGCCGAGTGCCAAGCCTCTAATTGCAGGAAGTTCCGCGCGCAGTCACTCACTTTCACAGCTCAGCCCTAATTGCTGCATTTAATATTCTTAAACTGGGGATCTGACGACCATTGTGTGTACCTGGCTCTGTTGTTGTTTTGGCCCCATTATTTTTCGGTGTGTGGCTACATTTATTTATTTATCATCCGGTCTTTATATAAAAAGGTGCATTAGAATTGGGGGGGGGGGGGGGGTAGAGGGGGTGGGGGTTGGAGAGGGGGACGTGGAATTTCAATGAGGAGCGGCCGTGTGGTGAAGCAGGTATAATGGGAGGAAGAGGAGCGGGGTTCGGGCTCGTCTCGCGCTCCTCTGCGGCGACAGGAGCCGTCGTACAGCTGACTACAGGACTGAGTTGGCATATGCTAATCTCTGTGGTTTTATACATGCATTTTATGCTCTTCATTAAGCTCAAAATGATGACGCGGCTAGCGCGTTCTCTTAAATGATGACCTGGTGCTGTGCATCGGTCCATTAAATCAAATCTGTGCGTGCGTGTGTGTGCGTGTGTGTGAGAGAGGGGTGCTGGTCTCACCTGCAGCATTGACTCTCTTCAGACCTCTAGGGATGTTTTCCTTACCCAGGCCTGATCCATTAGCAGGGCCGCTCGGCATTCTGGGTAGGGAGAAAGGAAACTCAGTCTGGGGTGCGGGCATGGTGCAGAAGCCTGCATCATGACTCATAACGTCCCTTCTATTATTCAGGAGGATAACACAATACAGTACCAAGCAGCCTGCATGCTTCCCTTATTCAGACGGTGCTGCTCCACCCATGCAATGAACTGAGTTGCGACAATTCTGCGGGCGTACCCCAAATATTTTAATAGACAAGATAAACAAGTGTCACCACGAGGAGAAAAGGGAAAAAAAGATTAGGGAGAATAAATAGTGGAAGTGAGTGAAGTCTCTTCAAAGACGGGCCGTGCTAATAGCTGTGTGCTGTCACTAGTGCTATGAGTGGGGATACGGGACGCCTCTGCAAGGACGTCTGATGTGTGCGTAAGTGTGTGTGTGTGCGTGTGTGTGTGTGTTAGACAGTGGGAAGGACACCCCCTTCGTACTACAGGGGGAGATGCTTGTTCCCTGGTAATTGGCTTGTTCAGAGGCAGGGAATGATCTCTGAGCAGTGCGGAATACATGTCCTGTCACATAGCTTGTTATTAGCAGGGACAACTCTGTGGAAGAGATGTGAAGGTGTGTGTGTGTGTGTGTGCGCGCGCGTGAAATAGAGAGAAAATGCCACTTCTCCGCTCAACCCACTTAACCCAAACCTCCCCTGTCGGTATAGGTTGGCATCAGACAGCGCTTGGCAAGTGTGCCCGCTTGCCTCTCCCTCCCAGCGGACCCCCGTAGCGGGGGTAGCATTCTGTCACTCTGGCCTCCCACCATCCCACACCCAGGGGCAGTGTGCGCCACACACACACACACACACACACACACACACACACACACACACACACACACACACACACACACTCACTCACTCACTCTCCACTCGGAAAGGGTACTGTTGTACATGTGAAGGGTACTTTTCAACTTGATAAGACCGTGTTGAGGGCCAAACACCGCATTCTTTTAGCAATCGGAAATCCTTTCTTCCTTTCTGAAATCGTTTGTTCCCCCTTTATGTTTCTCAACATCCTTCATTGTAGTTCTGTGTGTATTTGTGGCATTTGAATGTGACAGACCTTGGACGTCCACAGAAGAGAACAGAAACGACACCCAGATTCTTGTCTGAACTTCCGTGCTGTCCTCCGTATTCTCCTCGAGTTTGATTGACAGTGGTTTCATTAAATAAGCAGAGGGGGCTGGCCCGGCTCGCTGAAGGCGATTGGCTGGGATAGGATTACCGGAACATAACTGTCTGGAAAGTGGCGGGCCGCTCCAAAATTTGAAATTGACATTCCACTGAGCCGTCTCCGTTGCTAGACAACTTTCAGAGGGCCTCATTAACTCACACAACAGGTTTATAGCAGCTTTTTTTTTACTGAAAAAAATCGTTTGTACCTATTGTACCTTTAAACCAGTGGAATGAAGTGAGATTTCAATTAGACAGAGCTTCTCGCCAGGCCAGCAGCCATGGTAACAAGCTGTCCTTAGAGGACCACACACGCACCCCCCCTTTCCTCAGCAGTCATGCCGACACAAAAACACCACCAAATGAGAAGGAACACTGCAAGGTTTCTCTTCCTCGTATATCCATCTCGATTGGCCTCTTCACAAAACACCTTTCATGCCGTAGGCCCACCTTGATCATGTCTTCTTGACATGACTGGTGGTTAAAAATGTACGGAGGAGGGAAAAGGTACTTTTTTAAAACACAATTTTGCTGGTGAAACGGAGTCTCCCGTTTGAAGCGAATTCCATTGAACCTTTAGAAAAGCAGATCGTCTGTAGTGAGTATGTTGATTAAGTTCTCAGGGCTGAAAAGATTGGAAGGGGAGGCCAGGTCTACGAGAGAGCCGCTAGCCTGCAGATGAACCTGCTCTCTGGTGACGGCTGCTCATCTCCCAGCCAGCGCAGGAGTGATGGGAGCACAGCCAGCCAGGGCAGGCCAGCGGGAAGCTGCCCAGTATGGGGCGTGGGCATGGGCGAGGAGGGGAAGGGGGTTCTGGGCAATCTGTCTGCCAGCCTGCTGTCCGGACCAGTCTCTGGGTCTCTAACCTCTCGATGTAACCCTCCTGACAGCCCTCTCTCTGACTGATATTGAAAAACCGGGATATGCCCCCATGCTTATTCCCCCCCCCATCTCTCTCTCATCCTTCCCCTCTTTCACTTCCATCCTCCCCCTCGCCTTCCTGCTGTGTTCTTCATTCTTTCTAACCCTTAAACTCACAGCACCTTTTCTTTAACCCTTCCTTTGTTTTCTTATCATCTGCTGTAAGCTGAGCCCTGATGTGTGTGTGTGTGTTTTAAGCATCTGCACAGGAAGGGGGGGGGGGGGGGGGGGGGCGAGCAGACAGAAATGGGAGAAGACAGGACGACAGACAGCCAGGAAGAAAGAGACGGACACAAGCGGGAACAGTGGGCCCAGCCCTCAGACAGACAGATGGTGCTTGTACTGACCCTGGTGTGGAGCCCTGGTTGCTGCAGCTGTGTGCGGGGGGTTCAGACCCGGGCCGCGGGCCCCTGCCGTCTGTCCTGGGGGCCCTGGGACCACCTGGCCTGTTCCGACACAACTTCCTCAGAGCAGGCAGGTAGGAAGACACCTGTCAGCACACACACACACACACACACACACACACACACAGACTGCTTGTTATAGCTGGTGTGTCTCTGTGTGTGTGTGTGTCGGCTGCTTCAATCTGATCAGGACATATTAGGATGCTAGTAGGATACAGTAGGAATGACACCTCAACACCAGAGTTGTGCAGTGTTCCAGGAAGTGACATCCAGTGGTGGGACGTACCACTTTCCTCAGAGAGAGGGGCTCCACCCCCAGGGGTAGCCCGTGCCTACAGCAGACGTTCCGGAAGATGGCGTCGGCGGTGAGCATCTTCAGCCTGCTGGAGGGCATCCTGGGAACGAGCGCCGTGAGGACGTCGGGTGACAGGTCTGGCGAGGAAAAACAAACCGATGGAGACGTTACTCCACACAAAAAAACACTTTGCCTCGTTTGTCATCGTCATTTAAAAACACAAATGAACCAAACGAGAAAATACGATAGGACTCCCGATAGGGATCTCTATTCAAATCAAGAGCGATGTGTTTGTCTCAGGTGACGCACCCTGGCAGAGGATGGCGATGTGTTCGGCCAGGTCGTCCAGGCCCTTCTCCACCAGGCAGCGGTTGAGCTTGTAGTGCTCCCCGCACCAGTACTCCACCACGGCTGACAGCATGTCCTGGAGGCCCAGCACCAACTTCTGCCTCCTGTCCCACTCCAGGGAGTCCTCCTGTGGGAGACAGAGGAGACGAGGGGGGGGGGGGGTGAGAGGACCATGGTTGAAGAAGGGGGAACTATGTGACCCCAGCGAGGCTGCTGTGTCCAGCAGGGAGGGGGGGGGGGGCTGTGAGGGGAGGTTGACCTGGCTGGCGGACAGCTCCCACACGGACGCCTGGACCAGAAACTGGGCTAGCTGCTTGACCGACCGCGAGCCCAGCGTGGAACGCTCCCACACATTCCAGAAGCTTCCATAGAGCACTGAGGAGCGCTGGCCTCCTGACTCTCTGAGAAGAGTTGAAGAGTGCTTTATTATACGCTGTGATGAATAGCACTGGCCAGTGATTGGACATGTGTTTTCTTTAGTAAAACCTTCATTTTCACAGAAGTAAAAAAAAATATGTGCTAGGCAGAAAACGTCCCTGTCAGACAGGTTACCTTGTGTTAGCAGAGGAAAGTTCACACTGGAACAACTTCAGCACAAACGCCTGAAGGTTGCCATGAAAGCCCAGCAACTCAGGGGAGGCGGGGCTGGGGAGTGAGTGACAGGTGGCCTCACCGGACATGCTGTACCTGATGAAACAACCCCTCAAGGAAAACAAGAAGAGGAGGAGGGGGGGGGGGCTGATATTAGAGGTCATTACAACACACGGGCCGACACATGACATCCAAAATAGAAGAAAATACATGTTTAGGGGACATAAAGAACATGTATGTGCCGGACATGTCTGAACTTGCGTGCTAACGCAGATAGCGTGCTAACGCAGCTAGCATGTACCTCAGGGATGAGTCCACCATGTCCCAGAGCCCTCTTTTACACTGGGGACACTGCAGCAGCTGGCTGAAGTACTTAGTGTTGGTGGACGAGCCCCAGGAAGGATTGTTCCTCAGGAGTTTGTGGAGAACGTTCCAGAAGGTGCAGAGGAAGTAAGGTGTAGCCTCCCCCTGTACAGAACAGATGTTAGACCAGGATGCCACAGGGGAACTCAACTCAGAGATCATGTCAGAAGCTTTACATCCTGTCAACTGGCTGAAAACTACAAATACACACAACATCTCCTTATTTCTACATGTGAATGTCCACAAGGTGAAGTTCACAAGGACTGAACCAGTAAACCAGTGTGTCCAGTAGCGCTGGGGCCTGTTGAACGGAAGGCTGACAGGACGAGAGAGAGAGAGAGAGAGAGAGAGAGAGAGAGAGAGAGAGAGAGAGAGAGAGAGAGAGAGAGAGCAGTCTTCTACCTGCAGAGCGTGCTGCATCAGAGAGGTGAGGAGCAGCGCCGGAGGGAGACGACCAGGAAACACCGAGCTCTGGATCTCCTCTAAGGCCTGCGTGAAGAACCCGCACTCCGTCAGACTCCTCACGTTACTGAAGTCCGCCGCCACGGCCTAGTCAGAGAGAGAGAGAGAAGGGTGTGGGGAGAGATGTCAGGAGAAAGAGAGAAAATATATACACCGGTACAAAAAGTTAGGTGAAAGGAAGAGAACGAAGAATCGCATGGAGTGAAAAGGGTAATGAGACCAGTGGTAATGTTCTCTCTAGGTTCGCGAGGTCACCTTGGTTACTGTCACTTATTGGCCTTGTGAATATGGAGGTAAGACGGTCTAAAAAAAAAAAAAACGACATGACCGTTCATAATGGCAATCTTCGAAAAGAATCCACTTGGGTAAGCGTGGACAGGACAGAAGAGACCACCCTTAATAGGTCTGCCAATCATTCCTCACAAATCAAGTGACAGCAGCGGTTTAATCAGGTGACCCGGATATGATGTGTCCTTGCTTGGAATGTCGCTTTCCTATCGGAGTGGGCTGACATAAAGGAAATTGAATGACCTGATCTTCCTGACGAATCGCATGTTCATTTTTACAATGGTGTAACCCCGTGGCAGATGTATTAATATGCTCGGAGCGGATGGACACACCTGTGAGTGGGGCGTGGGGTGGTGGTAGTTTAGGAACTCTGGGAAGACTAGTCTTCTCCTTCGCTGTAGAAGAAGATAAAGAAATACCCGGTAAATGAAAGAAAAGGTTACAACTGGATGCAGGTAGGGTGGCCATTACAACAATGGCATCTGGAAATGCTACATCCTCCTGCATTTTGATTTGCTTTCAAACGACAACTGGATTCGTAAAATGTCTTGCACGCCTGAACACAAAGCGATTTATAAAAGGAGCAATTCCCCACCTCCAATTTAAAAACGTAGTCCTTAAGGGCCATCTCCAGCTCGGAAGACACTTCAGCAATGCTCCCTTCTGACTCCAGGGCAGGATCTTCTTCTGTCATGGGTGAACCCATATCTGAACACGGGTCCTGTGTGGGAGACACAAACCCTTTTTAGCACCTTGTTTGGTTCACACACCTGATTTAACTCGCTTAATTGTATTTAAAGAAGCAGGTGCGTATCTGTTGTTTACTATGGACATTCTGATCCACAGTGATTGACAAACACCCGCAACGAATGAAACACATGGGGGGGAGGGAAATACATGAATATGTTGTTGTCATTTACCCCAAACAGATGCTGGGCTACGTGAGTTAGCGGGTAACACGGTGCACTGTAAAACTTGGCATGTTCTGAAACTTGCTCGGCCAACACGTGTGTGATGATGGTGTGAGGCGGAGGAGGATGTGTGTACACACAGGCCTTCCCCGATTCCAGGATTCTACGAGACAGAAACAAATATGTGTGTGTCTTCAATTTTATTTCAAAGATTCGTTTTTTGTTTTGTGTTTTTTACATATAATTGTTGATTATTTCAGTTTCTAATACTGTTGTATTGCATGGGACTCCTCACCTCTTAAGCTTGCCTCCGCGATCTGGTCCATCAATCATTAGGAGGACACTCCACCCATCAAATGCCCCAGCTGAGGTCCCACTGGCCACCTTCTCCCGCCACATTCGGACCGGGTTTGAGGCCCCGGGGGTCCAGGAGACGACGTCCAGCTCATAGGGCTCCTCTGGCAGCCATGAACCCTTCTTCACACTCTCCAACACATACTCAGGGGTCACTATCCAGATGCCTGGAAAAAGAACAGAGAAAGTTCCGGAAACAAAAAGAACAGGAGAAATAAACCATGTTCTTTCAAAACAGAAGCCTCGACAACGTTATTGTCACTCACCTTCTGCACAAGCAGCTAGGAACTTCTCACTGGCGAGTGCGTCAGTGACTATTAGATGGGTGGTGATGCCTTGTTTATAGACCTAGAAGACAAATAAACCCACTAAAACTATGGATAATACATACACAAAACAAGAACACAAGTTTGAGGGCGGGAAAGTAGGGCTCCTCTGTGAATAACGTCAGCCAAGCCCCAAGCATGGGGCTGAGCACAGTGACAACACAAGAAGCTTGGTAAAACCTAGGCTAACTGAATGGTTTTGCTTTTCTATGCCATGTTATAGGAGGGTAAGGGTTAACTTCCCATCATGTACCCCAGGGACAGCATGGAGACTACAGTACTGTAACTATAATAAGAGGCAATTGAGGGCAAAGTTAAAATTACAGTGTCAAAAATACATCTCAGCATTGGAAAACCAATTAGGGTCATTCTTCAGGGCTAATCACCCACTGTTCATCTTTCACTGAATGAACTGTTTGACAGGTGTGACCCAGCATTCTCAATGACAGTCTTTATCATCTACCAAGAAGGGAGATGGATAAGGCGGTACACCTGGGACAAAGGTACTCGAGTCGCGATTAATGAACGTGGTTGTGTAATGCGTGACGTGTAGGGACAATGTGTTACACTAGGCTGGAATGTAGGAACTATTTAGTGTACTTATCCATGTAAAACGTGCACACACAGAGACAGAAAGCCATTGGGTTGCCAACTGTAGTTGTCAACACTACTTACAGATCCACCAATGTACTTTCCACCCAGTTTCTGGATTCCAATGATTAGCTTGCCTTTCTTCTGGGGTATATCCATTCCAGACATTTGGAAAACATGCTTTTTGTCTACCATTCTGGTCGGCGTAGCCTTTACAGCCAACTGTATCTATCAATCTAACTAACTACTAACTGATCAGAATGACTTAAAATGTGCGTGCGACCTAGATTCTAAATCATTCATGTTTTCACGACATACATTGCTTTTGACACAAACTCGAGACTAAGAAAGGGTGTCAAATGCTTGCTTTGTAGTTAGCTACCTCTTTTGCATTTGTCAGCTGATCTGATGTCCGGCAACAATAATAGCGCCAAAATTCTGAACCCTTCGATCAGACCTGCCAGTCGATACCAAGTTTTTAACAAGCATCCGTCGCTATTTATTTTCTACACGGATGGAAACAAATCGCATGTGTATATAATTTCATTTTATGTATAATGAAGTATATTGCTTATTGTAAAAGCAATTCGAAACAGAACAGATTTCCACCCACGTTGACAGGAACATATTGTTGTGTAGCCTTCCGGGGGTGAAACGTGGAAATCTCATCTCAAATACCTAATAATGAATCCCTTTACTGTTTAAAGTAACGTATAATAATCATATTATTTAAATATTTAAACACATTTCTAACACCTGAGTAATGAACACAAATACAAGTAAACGTTGGAATGCTGACAAATATGAATACGTTTCCCCTTTATCTTCTGATATTGGACTTTTCCAGTATGCGGAAGTAATGTAGAGGTTGTTTCCGGGTGGTTGTTAGAGACGCTTTCTGTTGTGCAGGGAGGCGAGTTCACTGGTTATATTGTATCAAGATATCAGGTTTGAGTATTGACTGTGAACAAACGTGCGCTCTTTTTGAGAGGTGTGTACCTTCCCGGCTGCACTTCAGGCTGTTTACTAGATGCGTTTTAGGTTTAAGACGCTGTATTGATACCCCTTGCGTATCACCTGTAAAACAGCCCTTTAATCCCTTTGAGGTCTTGCAGCCGTAAACACAACATAAACGTTTATGCTAAATCTGAAGGCGTGTTTAGTAATGCATTATGTTATGCTATGGAATAGATTAGATAATCCGTATGTTTCGTAATTTAATGTAATAGGCTATCATGCGTCAGCCTTAGGTCTAAATACATATATTTGGTGGAAAGATTGTTTACAAACAATCCATATTACCTAAAGGACTTGAAAAACACAGACTGAAAAGACTGTCCAACTTAAACAGGTATGTAGCCTATACCATGATATTTAATCCTTAGACAAAACGTTTAGTTAAAATCATTGGTAATCTCACCCTGAATGTATATTAATTACTGATGTATGTTACCTCAGTGTCATCAACATGCTAAAAAGTGTTACATCATTGTTTTATGGTTTAATGGTAGGCTATACATTTTTTATAAAATCAGGAACAGGTGATTTCTACAGGGGTTAGTAGATGTGGCAAAATCCCATTAAGTGTTTTCTTCTTTAAGAGAAAAAGAATGACCATCCATATTTTATTGATGGGCCTCATCTCTCTTGTATATGGACAGTCTACCTTGCAATAACCTTGTAAGAATGATGACACGTTAGAATCTACATGTATGTTGTTATTGAAGGTACAGTAATACCATGAATCTACACTTTAAGCTAAATATTTTAATTGCAACATGGAATCAGAATCAGACTAATGTGAGTTGATAATTGACAGGTTACCTCAGCTCTTTACATTAATTTGCTTTCTGATTTGTGGGAACACAACCTTTGTAGGCTACCAGCAGTGATATCATTTAGGGTTGATAAAGTTAGACCCGATGAACATTAGTAAATATTGATATTTGTCCTGTTTTCAGTATTGGATCTCATACTAGTGACACTGACATTTTACTTTACTGTATAGGCTAATTCCTCATATACCAGCATGTGCCTTTTAATCAATTTATAGTTCAGCTTGAGGTAAATAAAATGACAGCACGTTTCCTGTTCAAGGAAAAAAAAAAAATATTCGAAGAAGTGCTAGGTCTGGCATAGTAGCAGTGATACACGTTGCTACACATTGAGAGCGCAAATGAGATCACTCACCGACATGCTTTGACATTAAAAGTATGTACCTCTTCAATTTATTATGTTTTCTCAGAATGGAATGTCTGTGTCCTCTTTAAAATAATGTTGACTTTGACTTGACATGCTCTAAGTGGCTTTAAAAAGGCTACCAGGGGATGAGGTTGCTAAATATTTCAGTGGAAAACTCATTACTCCGAATAGGCCTGTGCTAGCCTAGCGGTGGAGATAGACCTCGGCGGAGGGAGAGAGGAGCTTCGCCGTATAGCCTCCCTCTTAGTCTCTCGCTCACCGTACGCCCTCAGTTATCTCAGTAGCAGCAGTCTAAAACACACTGGGGCTCCTCAACATCTGCTTTCAAAGTAGCTAATGACAAGACAAAGGAGACGGGCTGCCTCTCTCCTGCTAATGAGGCCCTGTGTGGAGACGGAACGATCCAGACTCTCTCTCTCTCTCCCCGACAACTCTCCCGTGTGCCGCGCCGCACACAGGCAGCCATGCGCACACGGGCTGGGTGCCGCTGCATCGCCGGTGTGAACGAGCACCAAGCGCACACCTGTGTACACACACACAAGGGGCTATCTCCTACACGTACAATATAACACACGCACACGCGCGCACACACAGACAGAATGACAGGCAGACGTTGTTATTGTCAGGGAGACATACTGTACAGACCCCCACACACACACTCACACACACTCCCTGTATAATTACACTGCCGAGACCCTAATCCCTCGATTGAAAAACCTCCACGTTTCCAGAGAAGTGGCTTCATAAACTGCCTCCCAGACAGTGGCACCGAGGCAGGGCGACGATGGCGGCTGGTGGGGGGGTGGGTGGGGGGATAATAAAGCACAAGCTTAACTGTGGAGACTGTCAAATGAGGAAAATAATATTTGTCCAGCTGGACAGCCCTCCCTTTGTGCGGGATAAACGAATGTTGAGCTTTCTGTCTGCCATGTCAGGGAGGTACGGCGAGCTGTTTGGAGTTTGACAGGGATTATTAAAATCACAGCAGATGAAGGGGCGAGGAGTGTGAGAAAGCCAAATTGACACTGACACTCTCCATTACATTCCACTTGACTCATGATGACGGTATTGATACGAGGCCCCTGTCCTTGCGGCGCCGACGCCGGGATTGGCTGTTAGGGAAGGCGTTAAGCACCGGGAAGGTTCCAGAAGGAGTAGTGCAGAGATGGGTTGTTTTTCCCTGTAGCCTGACAGAGCGTCTCCATCCTTATTTATATGTGTATGTTAACTGGTTGTAGTGTCACTGGATGTGTAATGGGAAAAGGCCAGGCAATGCATTTTTATCGGCGGGCCTCCGACTGTAAATGGAATATCTGATGAGAGGGAGGGGAGGGGCGGAAAATATGTTTTGTTGATAACGAGCTTCCTCTTGTTTCAGGCGCAGTTGATTCACAGCTCCTGATGACAATCTCGTTTGAGGAGAAATTAAATTACCATGTCTCATATGCTTTGTGTGTGTGTGGGGGGGGGAGGGGGGGAGGGGGGAGGGGGGGGGGGGGAGCGTGCACGCACAGGCATGTGCATGTGTGGGTCTCTGTGAAAGAGACAGCGGATTTCCTCTATTCATTGGCTCTTTCCACTCGATATGCGATTTCAATGTGGCGTTTCCTTCATCTCATTTTCCTTCATTGTGTTCCACGGAATTCATCGGATACAGCTATGTTGCGCTTTTTCCTATGTGTGCCTCTTATATGGTGCCAAGTAGCACATGTATATAGATAGCATGTGTCATCTTTGTGTGAATGTCTTGTTTTTGTGTGGGAACAGGCCTATCCAAATCCGTTTCTTTATTTGTCATTTGTCCGTTTCACAGTCTTACATCCTCAATCAACAGCGGATAACAGGCACACCAAACGTTTCCCACACCAGACTGTACAAATAATTGATGTGTTCTTGTTAGCTTCACTGGCACCATCCATGGAATCCCCTCCATGGGCATTGTGGGTGAGCCAGCAGGTGCCTGTACTGACCTGGCCTCTCTGTGCTCCAGGGCAGGATGGAGTGGCAGGGGGATCTTCCCCAGGACCATGCCTTCGTGGAGCTGCTGCCTCCCGGGGTGCCCAGCGAGGGGGACCTCCAGCAACTGCTCAGGGACACGGAGGAGAAGCTGAAGCTCAACGCCTGCAGGTTAGTGTCTGACACTGCTGCTCTCTCTCTCTCTCTCTCTCTCTCTCTCTCTCTCTCTCTCTCTCTCTCTCTCTCTCTCTCTCTCTCTCTGTGTCTCTCTCTGTGTCTCTCTCTGTGTCTCTCTCTCTCTCTCTGTGTCTCTCACTGTCTCTCTCTCTCTCTCTCTGTCTCGCTCTCTCTGTCTCTATCTCTCTCTTTTCTCTCTCTCTGTCTCTGTCTCTCTCTGTCTCTCTCCCTCTTTCTCAGAAGGCTCCATCTGGCTCTATCTCACACACACACACACACACACCTATGAGCATAGAAAATGTGGGCCTGAAGAGATCCAAACCTTGTCCTTGGCCATTTTGAAAAGTTATTGATTTTAATTCAGAAATTCATTCAGCTTTATTCATTGAGTGCTTTTATCTTCCTAGAACATCCAGCATTTGTGATGTCTCATTGTTGTGCAAGTTATGCATTCATTTATGAATACAATGCAATGTGTTATTATTCACAGGTCTTTACAAAGTCTGCAAATCTATCAGGTTTTCTAGTTACTAAAAGCAAATAATAAAGAAAAGGATCTTTTATAATCTCTTTTGTGAAACAACTTCATCAGAGAAGGTGAGCTTTTATCGAACATCTCGGGTTAGCATCTCTACAGGACCAGGTCATTGGTCACACTGCCAAGCTTTGTTTCATCAAGAACATACCGTCCAGCTGTCGCTACAGAAGTGTGGGAGAGCTCACTTTCTTCTGCAGTTTAATTGAATCTCGAGACCCCAGACACCGCCTGAATGAGTTATTCCAACCATGAAAAGTCATCACACAACGACCCTCTGCAATCTTGTTCTCCTCTAAGTACTCCAAGTGTCCACGTTCCCAATCAGAGCGATCATACACCTTGATGAGACGAGGTGTAGGGTTCAAGGGGTCTGATGAAGTCGCGCGGGCAGGCCCACTGGGCTACCATTTCGTATTTTCCTCTCTCGGTGTGAACGGTTGGCCGAGAGGAGCGGGACGAGGTGATCTCTGGAAGTGGGAGAGTATGAATGAGACCAGAGTGGGAAGGAGAAAAAAAAAAAAAAAGAGAGCGAGAAATCTATATTCCAGCGCTTTTATCCTTTGTGCCGTGGAGGACGGAGAAGGAGGGACAAGCTAAATGTGGCGAGGGGAACAAAGCCGCTCGCTCCGGGCGCCATTAGCATCCCCGGGCCTCATCCCTCCATCTTCACCCTCTCCCCGTCCCTCTCTTTTTCCCTCTCCAAATGGACACGTCGTAATTGAAGATTCCACATCTTGAAACGAAAACCCTTGGGTGGGTAATTCAAGGCTTATTACTGAAGGCCGGGGACATTTTTCTGCTTTCTAAGCATTAAAGGGTTATTTTGTGTTTCTCGCGAAGACAGGAGAGGGATAACCATTACGAGAACAAAGGGACGGATAATGGGGAATTGCTCCAAAAAGAAGGCAACCCTCCTCTGGGGCTGTTCCACTGGTCAGTCCTTACTGGATTCATCTCCAGACGGTTTGAGTGGCGGCTGTCTGATGGTCTGGAAGCGTGCGACACCACTCTCTTGCCTCAACTAGGGTGGGCTGTAGACACACACACACACGCCCGCGCGCGTGTACAGTCACACACGCGCGCGCCCTCTCGCTCACACTCGCTCGCAGCGCACACGTGTGTCCATGTGCGCCACATGCACACGGGTTCACCTGCTGCCTAATCCACTTATCAGTGTCTGGGACAAATTACGGAAGAGGAGGAGGAAACGGGGAAAGAGGAAGGCGAGGGAGAGAGAGGGAGAGAGGGAGAGAGAGGGAGAGAGCGAGCTGCCCACTCCTGTGAAGGCTTTAACCTCTTTTAAGGGTCAGAGTGGCTGGCCTGCTCCCAGCTCTCAGATGTCAGAGATTTGCCTAAGAGCCGCTCCCTAATTGAAGGAGATTAAGATAGGCTGACAACGGTGCCCGGCTCCCCAAATTGAAATGCTGTAATCCATTAGATTTCATCAGATGGGACACTCGCGGAGGCCACCAGGAAACGGGCCCTAATGAAGTGTCAGTGGCGGCCAGGCGAGTGCAGACAGACCTCGGGTTTCTCCCTGGCACGGAAATGGCTCTCAGTAGCTGCCTGCCAATCTAGCTCAGAGTACATGAGTGCTCTGTGTGGACGCGGCCCGCGGAATGAAGTTGGAAGCGTGTGCGCCGCTGTGGGTGTGTATTTGATGTCACTCGCACGGTCACGAGTGTGTGTGTGTCTGTGCACGCCTGACTGTGTGTGTAGGGGCTGTGTGTGTGTTTGGGTTTGTCGGCACGCACAAGAGCGCGTGCGCGTGTACAGGCGTGTGTGGTCTGCACATGCAGCCTCCGTATCAGTGGCTGGGCGGGGGGGGGGGCGGGGCGGGGGGGGGCTACCGAGGAGGGCAGTAAGTGGGCCACAGGCGGGGCTGGACAGGGGGGAGATCTGTTTCTGCCTGTTCACTGAGTCCCATTCATCCCCTCGGTCCGTGTAGAATGGGCCTCTTTGATGGGGCAGGTATTGGGTTCCCAGGTGGCTGGGCTGGCGCTGGCTGGGGCTGGGGCTTATTGTAAAGAGATCTCCTCCTGCTGCCCCGTCCATGCTCCCCCTCTCTCATTCTCTCTCTGCCTCTCTCTCTCTCTCTCTCTCTCTCTCTCTCTCTCTCTCTCTCTCTCTCTCTCTCTCTCTCTCTCTCTCCCTCTTGTCTTTCTGCCTCTCTGTCTCCCTCCCTCTCCTCCCTCCCTCTCTCTCCTGGAGTGCTTGCAGACAGCCAGACCCACGGCCCACCCACACTAAATTAATTCTGACAAGGAACTTAAGATAACGTCAAAGCGCTGACTAATCTCAGGATTGGGTTTCTGTAAGTCACGGAGCTGTGAAATACGCCATCATATCTAATAAAGGCCTCCTCCGGTCGCCCCCCCCACCCGCCCACATCCCCTCATCCCCTCACTCCCTCTCCTCTGTAGGGGTGGATGGGCTGTCATCCGATGTCTGGCTAGACCCATCGGGAAAACAATTAGGTTTCATCTGATTTGAGGGGCGAGGGGGGGGCGGGGGGCGGTTGGGTTGTGGGTATGATTGACATGTTTGTTGAGGGACCTGAAGAAGCGCTTCCTGAACTCATCTGGCTGGGGCTTTTGTTTCGGTTGAACCTCGACCGTGTCCATTGTGGCTTCCCTCCTTTCCGGATCGACCGGGGCTTTCCTCGGACACTTCCTCCTTTCTTCCGAACCACTGTCTCTCTCCTCCATTCTGTCCTCCGCTCCTTCCATCTCCGGGGCGCTGAGCCGCTGGGTAAAAAGAACGTAGGCGGGGCTGAGGATAATCCTGCAGAGTTGATTAGTCCCCAGGTAGTAGACTGGCCTCAGAGCTGCCCCAGCCACCGGACCATCCCTTCCCCTCCCCCCGGCCGCAACCCAGGCCTTTCACACGGTACGTCTTAACGCGGACCTGCGAAGGTGGCTTCATTAAAAGCGGCAAAGTGGGAAAAAAGGGTTTTCGATTGAGGAAGACCAAAATACACCAGCTCTGTTCTGTAGAGAGCTTGCTGTCTTAATACTCGAGAGAGGCTTTTCAGAGCTTCATCTTTCACAGCTTTACACCCATGCCATGTCAGCGAGTCGACGGAATGGTGTAGCCTTTTAAACCTTTGAATAGACTTTCTTGGTAGAGTATTGGAAGGGAATTACGAGAATACAAAGGAGACAAAAAGACTGAATGAATGTGAATGTGTACATACCTATTCAATGTACAGTATACAGTCATGCAAATACCGACATGTCTTGCAAGTGCAAACGTAAGCATGCAAGCGTCGTGGGGTGGAAAAAGGCGGCCATTTTGTTATGGAACTTGGTCTGTCTGAGCAGTTCCCAGCTGGCTCAGGTCACTAGTCACCACTCTGTCACAGGGGAAGCATTTGAAAACTCACTCTTGTGTGTCTTGGCTGCGGTTTTAGGCGTGGACAGTGTGTGCCCAGGTACGACGTGTGAGACAGCGAAGCCGCCTTTAACGACACAAGTAATGGCATCGAGAGGCGTTCACGCGTGGCGCGTCAGGGGGGGGGAGGAGGAGGGCAGGTGGGGCAGGGGCGGAGATGATGGTTTTATGAAGTCGTGATCCAGGCTGGAGCGAGCCACAGATGGGAGTCCATTTAAGACCGGCTGTCTGTATAAAAGCCTTGGGAGGAGCACAGGCACACGTTCACATTTAAGTGCCACATTAAACACGCTTACTCTGGAAGCCCATCTTTTTCTTTCTCTTTTTGTGCGACGGCGGCGGGCCGTTTCGTCAATGTCTAAGCGTTACACGACAAAAAATGGGAACAACCTCTCTAAACCTGTGTTTTAAAGCCCCGAAATGCACCACAAATGTGATAGAGTCGTGCGGAATTAATGATTCTATTTAAACAAGGCTGTACTGTACAAGTGCTGTAGGTTAAGGTCACACATGCAGGTTCATTTGATAGCCCCCCTGCACATCACAGCAGAGCACAGCCGAACCACGGGCGATCCATCACCCCCCCGCCTCCCTCTCCTCTGCGCGGTGACACACAGCACAACAAATCGACCCGGTTAGCGACAGAAAGCGAGTGTTCTGCAAAATATGAACATATGCAGCGTTTAATCTACTGAGATTTCAAATTCAGGTTGTTAGTCAGTCTGTAACATTTTTATGCCTCGTGTACGCTCGCATCCCCCCCCCCCCCTCACCCCCCCCCCACCACCCACCCCCAACGAATGTGTGTCACATAGAAGCGGCGTTTAATGTCCCGTCATTGGGAGACATCTGGAAGTGTGCATGTCCTCAGAGCAGGCAGGAGGCTCTTTATAGGCCTAGGGGAGGAAGAGCAGTGTGGTGGTAAAATAAAACTGCTCCTCTCTCTATCGCTCTCTCTCTTTCTCTCCATCTCGTTCTCTCCCTCACACACACACAAATTATCTGTGCATATCCACTCTCTCTCTGCCTCGTATAAACACACACATCTCAGACACACACACAACCACATGGGCATTGCATTGATTTGCATGGAAACTACAAAACATGGCGAGCCTGAGGATGTCATTTCTAATCTGTCACATTAAAGGGAAGACAGAATAGCTGATGCCGTGTGTGTGTGTCTGCGTGTGTATATGTGTGTGTGTGTGTGTGTGAAGGAGAAGTGACACACACAGAGTTGCATCTGCGTTAGACGTCCCTAACACCACTTCTTACCCGACACACACACACACACACATGGTACGCACAGGATTCATCGATGTCTCAGTTCATTACTGCTGATGTATCTCTCAGTGTGTGTGTGTGTGTGTGTGTCGACGTTGCGGGGAAAGCGAGGGGGTGTGTTTCGGTCGGCGACGGCTGTTTGCGGGAGGTTCATTGTGAGTGACACGTGCCCCTGTCTCTGTCAGTATTGAGCAGAGTGTGAAGGAGCTGCAGGTGAAGATGGGAGAGGCCTGGGTGGGGGAACGCTCTCCCAGCCCCACAGAATGTCTGCAGTGGTTCAGTCCACGGAACCCCAACACGGCCAGGCCTGTCGCCACGGGACACCAAGAACTCCTGGACTTCCTGAAAGCCCTGGTAATGCTTCCTGTTGATTAGGACAGCACTGAAGAGTTGGGTTTAACTTTGTTATAATGTATACAAGTGAAAAGTAATAACTAGCAATGCATTATTCCCTATATCCACTATATTGACGGGTATCGACCCACTGCTGCTGTGCGTCGACAAAAGACATGATAAGGAGGTCCCTCGCTCTCTCCACAGCTACAGTACCTGAGCTCAGAGGAGGAGGGCAGAGAGGACGCCACTCTCCACCTGCTGCTCAGCCTCTCCTCCCAGTGCGGGGTCGCCTTCCCCAACACCCCCACTACCGCCCCCGCCCCAGCCGCGCCCGTCAACCTCCTCCGGGACGACTCGGCCCTGGAGGTCCAGGAGGCCTGGGATGACGTGCGATCCCGCCTGCGACGCCACATCCTGGGCCGGCTGTCTCCCGGGGGGCCCTGTGGCTTCGGCGTGGCCCAGAGGATCCAGGCCCTGCAACAGCTGTGCTTCCTCCTCCCTGAGGCGGAGGTGCTGGGCCTCTACCAGGGCCTGAGGAGCCAGGCCGTGCTGGGCCAGCTCCGCGCCGCCCTCGCCCCCCGCCCCCGGGGGGGCGACGGGCTTCTCCAGGCTGGAGGAGGGGCTCCGGCGGGCCGCCCCGCCGCTGACCCGGGCCCTCGGAGAGGAGCTCCACGTGCTGAACGGCGTGGCGGAGCCCCACGCCATCCTGGGGTTCCTGAACGCCGCCTACCTCGGGACGATGGCCCGGGAGCTGGAGGCCGTGATGGAGAGGGAGTGCGAGGCGGCTCTGAACGAGAACACGGCGCCTCGCAGCAAAGCCAGGAGGATCTCGGCCAGGGCCAAGGCCTCTGTCGGTCAGTGACGCTTCCTTCTTTGCTGCTGCGTTCTCCCATCTCTCTCTTTCTGTCTCTCTCTCTCTATCTCTCTCTCTCCCTGTCTCACTCTCTCTCTCCGTCCCTTTCTCCCTCTTTCCAGCAGGCTCTCAGCCCTTGACTTCTTGTACATTAATTTCATTTCTTTTTGATATGTCACATTTGTGAGGGTCGTGAAGTCGTCTTGTGTATGTGACTGCAGACTGCGAGAAGGTTTCCTTTTGTGAGAGAAGGATGAGGAGCGAGGCTTTGTCGTAGAATAGTAACATCTCCAACATTTCAAAATTAACCCTGAAAAGGAATGCGTTTGTATGGAATGGACTGGAAACTTATTTAACGTGAATATCTGGATGGGAGAGATGACACTCCTCTCTGTTTCCCCCCCCCCCCAGAATGTCTATACAGCATTTTGAAATGAAACACTTCAATAGTACACAGTCTACAAACAGTATTGCGCTTGAGTGGTATGATTTGAGGGAAGGAGTGATGTTTCGTAGGCCGGGGGAAACGGCACGGAAGAATATCATGTGTCAGTCGTGATAGTTCTCCCCCCCCCCCCCCTCACGTTCTCTCTTTGGTTCTGATTGGCCTATTTACGGGTTGCCGAGGGTAAAGATTCTCAATAAAAAACGAAAGTGCACGCTATTGTTTGCTTTGGGAAACGGGTGCATATGTCAAGCTCTTCCTGTGGGAGGGAGACGAGTGATTCTACATCTGCCACTCTTCTATAAAAACACAGCCGCCTCTCATCCCTCTCTCCCTCCCTCCACCCGCCCCCTCCCTCCACCTCTCCTCCTCTCTTTCCCTCTCCTTAAACGCGAGATGAGAGGGAGGCAGCCGGGATAATTGGCCATGCGTCAGTTAGGCTGTTTGATGGCGGAACGTGGCATGCTACACATCTACTCACCAAACCGTCAAATGTAGCACCGGAGGCAGAACACGCCACCGAAGGGAGCTGGGGGGGCCCGCGCTGAGGAATGATGGGAAATCTGCGTGGGGCTTGGCCCCGCGTGTCTGACGGCAGTCCCCGCCGCCGCCACGCGGCCAGATTAACCCCCGTGACAGAGTCATTGTTTAACACTCCCGACCCAAACACCACAGATCGCGTAGCCTAACCATGCGCATCGTGGATGATTTGACTGGATGTTGGTGGCGGCGTATGTGCATAATTAGATTCAGCGTTTTACACAACAGGCGTTTTTTTTCGTTTCTTTAGCTGCTCCACGGCACGGTGAGCAAGGCAGACGACTGTCTAGACAATTACGGCAGACGAGAGTGAGACGTGTAGATCGACTCTGTTCGCCGGCTCCTCTGCAGACATCACAGGAATCCTCCGACTCCTGGTCTCCTCTGTGCTGCGGTTTTTTGTTTATTTTCTCTGCTCTGGTGCAGAATTTCCTTCCCCGTCTCTGCGTGAGCGTCTCTGTGTGTGTGTGTGTGTGTGTGTGTGCGGGTGTCTTAAGAGGAGACATGCCTGCGAGGCCAATGCTTCCTTCCTCTCTCCCTCGGGAGCGCCGTCTCTGGCTTCAGCTACTGTCAGGCCACTGAACCGTTTAACAGGCGCTCGCGCCCCGTGATGCGCCGCATCTCGGAACCCCTCCGTCTGAAACAGGAGCGCTCCCATTGTTTCCCCCACCGGCAGATGTGAGGGTCCTCAGCCCTTTCGCAGGCCTCGCCCGACCCCCGTCCCTCGCTCGCCCTCCTCCTTTCTCTCTCTCTCTCTCTCTCTCTCTCTCGTTCCTCTTTTCTCTTTCTCTCTCTTCCTCGGGTGTAATGGGGTGAGCGTCGAAATGCTGGGGTCTGCTAGGCGGGTTGGCTAGGCGGGAACAATGACTTAACTTTAAACCGCACTGAATCTGCAGGAGAGCGGGAGGGGCATTGTGTGTGTGTGTGTGTATGTTTGTGTGCGTGTGTCCGGACCCAGCCTTGTACACTCTTAGTCCACTGTGTGTGTGTGTGTGTGTGGGCATGCACGTGCCTCTCTTTACATGCTATACTTTTTTTTATGTAAGTGCGCGTGTGCATGTTCAAATGATGATATTTAAAAGGAAAATAAATTACATGGTAGGCCTATGGCATGTTGCTTTTGCATTCTACATGCACCGCCACTGCTGCTTTCGTGAACAGCAGGACATGTATGTGCCCCTTTACAATACCTCACAGGGACTGTTCCGTATGGAAAAATTATTTCTGTGCGCCTGTAAAAAGAAATACTAAAAGGCTACGATTTGCATGCCTGGATTAGAAAGTACATTCCACCTCCCTCGATAGTCCTCTACTGAGAAGAAAAAAGACATCTTCAGGTGCAGAACCTTTCATTCAATCATCCCGGATGGTATATTTGAATTCCAGTCCCTGTAATTCTCCTATACAGAGCACTGAGTGCCCTATAGATGAACGCTGTTTGAACACGTATATAGGAGGCACATCCACCTCTCCCTAGCCGCCCTCCTCTGCTCTCCCCCCTCTCCTCTCCCCTCCGCTCTTTGAACTCTGCCTGCGTGGAAGAGCGCCCGTCCTATCCTGTGGGGACGGGGCGGGCGTCGGCAGCGAGGTAGATAGCTCAGGCGGCATCGCGCCGCCACCGCCGCCGCCATCATCAACGACTCGGCTTGTGGGGATTCTGGGGGCTACTTGGGAATGGCGTTTGTTAATATTTAATAAGACATGCCTCCCTTACTCCTACATCATATCTGTGGCGGGGTTCACACACACACACACACACACTCAAACACACACATACACACACACGCGCGTGGCTTGAGGCTGTGCACACACATGCAGTCTTGTAATTATGTTGTGGGGTGGCGTGCAAGCTTGTGTGTGTGTGTGTGTGTGTTGCTGCTGCTTGTTCACGACTATTTCCAATTGTGGTGCTCTTAAGCTCTCCTCTCCTCTCGCCTCTCCAGGTGATCAAGAAGGCCTTGTTTGAGAATTGATGATTCGCACAGTGTCTGTATAAGTGGTTGAAAGAGCTGCTTGTTTTTTTATTGTATGCCGTACATTCTTACAGCCTATTGTGTGTGTGTGTGTGTGTGTGTGAATGCATGATTACATGTGTTTGTGTGTCAGGGCTGTTCCATTTCCTCGGAGTGGCCACGGCGCACAATAGCTTTCATGCATGTCTCTTGAAAAGCTCAAGGATATAAACAAATGACTCAATTATTCCGGCACCTTCTGTGGAGGAGGTGGCACACAATGGAGCCTCTGAACTCGGCAGTCTGTCGTGAGCGGGACTTTGCTGTGGAGCCCTGAGCAGGGCCAAGGAGAGGGGCCACCAACAAGTGGTCGAGAAACACACCGCTTCCAGCCTGGGAGAGAGCTGATTGGTTGAAACTCTGGGAGGGATATGACAACAGACCCCCCACCCCCCCGACTCCCCCCCCCCCCCTTCTTCCAAAGCAGCTTAATCGAGATATCAAAACTTGCCACTTCCCCCCCTCCCCGTGATGGCAGGGGGGCCCCTGCTGTGTCCCAGCAGTGAGAGGGGGGGGGGGGGGTCCAGGGGCCAGTGGGGCCGAGGGAGGAGGGGGGGGGGGGGACAGTAGGAGGCGAGGGAGGGGGAAGGGAGGGGCGGAGGGGGAAAGGGTTGCATCAGCAGGAGTCAGCCGTAATAAGGCTGTCTGGGGGAGCAGCGGGCCGCGACTGACGGAGGCTGCCCCAGCCGTCAGGGGCCCGGCAGGGGGTCCTCCCCGGGCCCTCAGGCGCCACGCTGACCCCGCCACCTCCTTGCCACGCAGGGGGGGGCGAGAGGGGGGCTCTGCACAGCACCCTCCCTCCCCCCACCTCCCCCCCAGAGTTCTGCACACTGGAAACCCGTGGATAGGACTCGAGGATACGCTTTAGCAAACTCTTTCTCAGACACACACACGCACACACACACACACACAGAGACACACAGTGATGCGGTGCCACCTTTTATCATATGTACTCACCAAGCTTCCTCTGGGTGCCAACAGGCAGTATGGGGTTGGGGGGGCGTGAGGGGGGGGTAGGGAGAGAGTGAGAGGGAGGGAGGAGGGGTAGAGGGGCTGCAGCCTAGCTTGATGTCGGAGTGGAACTCCCTGGGCACTGCGGTTAACATCTGCATCTGTGAGGATCTCTGCCTGCGACGCGCTGACGCCTCTTTGTTGTTCTGTCACACGGAGGGTCTGTGGAGAATAGCGCCCGGCGATCCGACTGGATGATAAACTTGTCAATGGGCTTCCCAAACTCTCTCTCTTCTCCCTGTCTCTGTTCCTCTTTTCTCTCTTCTCTCTGCCTCTCTTCGCGCTCGCGCACACTCTTTCTCCACAAAGCAGGGGTTTACATCACCACCGACAACCCATCCAATGGTACACACACACACACACAGACACACACAGACTGGTTCACTGTCTTGTCCGATCAATAATGGTTGTTCAACGGTTGAAGTTCAGATATGAATCTTGAGACCGTTCAGCTAACTACGGCGTGGAGGAATCAGTCTTGGCAAATGAGCACAGATAACCCCCCCCACACACACACACACACACACACACACGCAGACACACACCACTGATAGACAAATGGAGAGTGGCTCGAGAAAGAGAGGGGTTGGTGAAGGGAAATTAAATCAGTGGCAAAATTATTGCATGATTGCCCATTCCCAAAAGACGCGGGCATCATTTGGTAGAAAGTGTCTAATAATTGGTTTTCGGCCATGTCAGACACATGCAATTCCCCCACTAATGGCTCTCTTAGCTAGCGCTGGGCCTCGAGGGTCAGGGAAGGACAGAGAGGAACCAGACAGACAGCCAGCCCTTACACCCTGCACTGATGAGAGAAGAAGAGAGGGGGGGGGGGGAGACAGAATGAGCGAAAGCTAGAGAGAGAGAGAGAAAGGGAAACAGAGAGAGGACAAGAGAATGAGAGAAAGCCAGAGAGAGAGAAGGCGCTGAGGAAATGAAGTGGCAATAAGTGCGGCCCAAAGGGGAAATGCACTTCACTGTGAGTTTAATACATCAGGCTCGGAATTTGGCAGGCTGCCACACAGCAATTGTTTACCTTTTTGCTCACTGGCTGCATCTGTTCTGTTTGTAAACGGCACTAAACTATCCGCCCGTAAACACCGGAATCAATAACAACTGCTGAGGGAATTCCCCTCCCCTTCCTCTCCTCCTCGCCTTCCCTCCATTTTCATCCCCACCCCCCCTCCCCTCCCTCCCTCCCCCCCCCCCTCCCCCCCCCCTCTCCCTGTTCGCCGCCAGTCAAGAGGAGTGTGACTGTGAGTCTAATGCTGTTTAGCTCAGGTGAGAGCCACAGGAGACAGCGAGCGGGTAGAATGATGGCTCCCCCCCCCCCCGAACACCCCCCCCCCCCCCCCCCCCCCCAAAGAAAAAGAAAACGCCCGACTTGTTTGTGTTCTTGTGTACCGGAGTTGTGTTGCTGGCCCCCATACCAGGCGCGTGCACTAAGGATGGGGCTGCTGGGTGGTTTGAAGTGGCGCAAACAGAATCCCCGTCTAGTGAGACTACCTCTTCCACAGATGCTGCTGGAGTCGCGGCGCTTCCGATTTTCTCCCCCCCGAATTTCTAGTCTTGTCTTCTAATGGTACGCCACATCTCGTTTTTTTTTGGGGGGGGTACATATACCATTCCTCACAATCCCATGTCGTTGACATCCCCATTTCGGTCGGTACCAAAAGCGAAATCCAGGATTGTCACATCCACTGATATCGATCTGACAAACGCACCTTGTGAAACTGTACGTTTCACTACTGTACTGTACTGTACTTGCCTGGCAGTGCACGGCCAGGCAAGTACCAAGTTATTTTGCAGTTACATGCAATTCCAAGATCACCACTCTTTTGTTTAAAATCTTGCAAAACTGACCCCTAGATGAACCCTCTCTCTCTCCCTCTTGATGCATCTCTCTCTCTCTCTCTCTCTCTCTCTCTCTCTCCCTCCCTCTCTCTGTACAACACACCTGGCTGGCTTAAACAGCCCCTCTATATCATCCAGCTATAACAAACCCCATTTGCTGTGACTGCCTGACAAGGTGTTACGATCTTTAGATGGGCAGCCGTTCACCGGGGCGTGCTGGAAGGCTGCAGGGCTACTCGGGGCCTCTCTTCCCCCGAGTGAGAAGCAGTATAAATACCCATAACCCAGGCAGGCCGGGGAGGTGTGGGGGGGCGAGGTGTGGAGGGCCGCGCTGGACATGAAGGTCATGTGTCACCGACTGAGCATGAGTTAGAGGTGGCAAGGAGCGGGGCTCAGGGTCGCCCACGCCAGAGCAGGGGAGAGGGGAGAGGAGGTGGGGGGGCCTCGCCCGCGACGGGGCCTCTCTCTCTCTCTCCTTCAGTTTGGGTTCTGTGTTGTCCATGTCGGTTTCCCCCGGTGTGCGCGTGTTGGATTCGTTGCGTCTCCGCTACGGATCGGAGGGTTAGATGGAGAGGGAGGAAGAACGCTTGTGTGTGTGGTGAGTGTGTGTGTGTGTGGTGTGTGGTGTGTGTGGTGTGTGTGTGCCTGTGTGTCTGTGTGTGTGTGTGTGGTGTTTGTTTGTGTGTGTGGGTGGGTGGGTGTGTGTGCCTGTGTGTCTGTGTGTGTGGTGTGTGTGCCTGTGTGAGTGTGTGTGGTGTTTGTGTGTGTGTGTGTGTGTGCCTGTGTGTGTGTGTGTCAGCAGGGTCACACATGTACACATGGAGCTGTATTCTCCTCTCTCCCTCCGGACCCCATTACTGAGAAGCTGCCGAGATGTGAAACTGCGCTGCTTAATTATACACGTACACACACACACACACAAACACACACAAACACACACCTCTAGACGCGCGCAAACACACTTATATATATACACACACTCATACTCACACTTACAGTCATACATACATACTGTATATATTCTGACATATGTAGAGACATAGTCACACACACACACACACACACACAAACACTCTCACACACTCCAAGCATGAATATATTCCAAGGTGACCAGCTGCAGGGTCTTGGGAGCATTGGGGTAATCATCTAGAAAGACTGACATGTGCAAATGTAAGGCAAAAGCCCTCCACAAATAAAGATATTTATAACCAACCATCCACACACACACACATACACACACACACACACACATGATTAAGCCTGGAGGCCAGGGACCGAGTGTGTTGTCATATTGTCAGATTTTGTTTAACAATGTGACAAAATTACATTAGGATCTAGAGGCAATAATGTTGCAATTATTGGAAGCCTCTCTTTTTTCCTGCACTCGACACTCAATCATCTCCATGCTTTCATGGCTTGAGCTAATGCGGCTCTGATCCACTCCCAGATGCCTTTGCAGTGGAGGAACTCATTTAAGCGGACACACAAAAGTATTTGTTCATGTGTCGGGGAGCAGAGCAACACATCTCGCCGGCGCCCATTCTACAGCCTAATGTGGAACATCCCCTGGGTGATGGGTTTGGCAGCCTCAGAAATGGGAAATCCATATTTGCCGAGGGGGGTCATCTAAGGGTTAGAGGGGAGGGGGGGGGGGAGTTAGTGCCGCTGACGATGTGTGGCTAAGCGGGGAGAAAGTTTTCCATTTTTGTATGTGTTATTTTTTTTTTTCTTCCCCCCTGTTATTTCTTTCTTTCTTTGTCAGCCGGCAGGTGGGAATTTTCTCGGATCGATATTCATATATCGTGTTTGGTGACGAGAGAAGACCGGTGAATGCGTGCGTCTCAAAACGCCGCTTCTCTCGCCGTCTGGAGAGAGAGGGGGCGACGCTCTGTTTAGTCTCTGTGTGTTCCTTCCACCCCAGCGCCCCTGGAGCCCCCCGGGACGGCCAGGACCTTCAGCCTGACCTCCCACCAGCTGGGGGCGCTCACCAGGCTGACCGCCACCCTGCTGGAGCTGGAGAGCCGAGTCGAGGAGATGGCCACTGACCTGGCCTTCATCAACTGTGCTGGGGAGACTGTGAGAGGTAGTGCACACACACACACACACCCACACACACACACACACACACACACACACACACATAGCACCAGACATATGTTCGGAAGAGTCTCTACACGTGTGTTATGTAAATGGTCTCATTTTAACAAGGAATTATCCTGGGTTTTCTACAAGTCTTAGGCAGCCTGCTCCCTTCACCCCTCTGAACTGTAGCGGAGTGAAATGAAAGCTTTTGGTCCATGTAGTAATTTCCATAAAGGTTACATTAAAAAACAAGACATGCAGAAAAGGCTCAATTTACAGAGAAGTAAACAGCCTTTAAAGGGCAGTTATCCAAATCATTAATTCGAGGCAATCAAACGGCTTAATTACCAGGAATTCATCAGATGGGCTTAAAGGTCAAAAAGTGAGGCGCGGGCGGATTCCTCCCTCTTCCGTTCCGTGCGGTCTTGTTCAGCTAAATTGCCTCGCCTGGGGTCTCTCTCCTCCTCTCCTGATTAGGAAAACGTGGCCTTGATGTGCTCTCCTTTTAATTTACCCCCCCCCCCCCACACACACACACACATACCCCCCCCCCCCCCCCACGCCCCCGTTTTATCCTCCAACCCCTCCTAGGATTAGCCTGTATATGGCCGCTGCTATCTGGGTTCAAATCAACTCCAAGCTCCAGATTTAGACGAATAAAGCGCCTGCTCGTTCGCATTTCTCCGAGGCGAAGAACCTTGTTCCGTGGTCACTGTGGATGATGATTGGTTTCTGGGAAGATGTCGGGCTGTATCTAAAGTGTGTTCCTAAAACCGAACTCCACATTTCTACTTGGAGAACCGTGTATGAATGTCCCTTTGTGTTAGGGCTTTCATGAGGTATTTATTTCTGTCATATGTCCTTCATTGCTGTCCTATTCCTTTTGGTGGTGTTCTCTGTGTTCAGGGATACTCAAGAAGACAAGGGAAGACCTGGACATGACCACCACTGACCTGCACACCCACAGCTCAGAGGTCAGACTGACACCCATTGGCTTGGAGGAGGAACTGCATTTTCTAGACCAAACAATAAATCCCATAGACTTTTCCATCGATTTTTAGGCTGAACATTCATCATCAGATGTCCCTCAGACAACATACTCGTTCTTATTGGTCGTGTTGTGTTCTCTTCCTGGTAAGGCGATCGTTCTGGAGTTTGATTGGAGGGCTGCGTTTACGGGGCTGGTGCCCCAGTTGGCTCACTGTATTAAAGTGGTGCTGAACGACGTCAGCACCAAGAGTCTGCAGCAGGAGGAGGTCCTACACGCATCAGGACACGCCCCCATCTCCCTAAGCACCACCCCCGACCGCCATGACTCCTCCTACACTTCAGAAAGCGAGGCCCCAAAGATGGTTGCCAAGGTAATTGTAAATATTGATAAGAATACATGACTGTGTGTGTGGGACCGAACATGGACACATGGGTTGATCTACCCTGATGTGTTCCCCACATGCCTGTGTTGGAGCCCCCCTCCCCCCTCTCCGCTGAGCTCCTCTGCAGCTGAACCTGCAGAGGTCACGACCCTGACTCTGTGGCTGGTGCTCTCTCTGGATCGGGATGAAGACGAACCTCCAGGCCCCTCCGTCAGGAGACACTGCCTCCTTCATCACTGTCTCACACACACACACACACACACACACACGTACACGCGGCTACCAGCTGTGGGACTAACCATCCTTACCCTCCCTCCTCACCTTGAATCGAAGTTTATTTATTCCTGGACACCTTAGCCGTCTGTCTGTCTGCTTCTCTGGGTGTCTGGCGGCTTTCGCCCCTCTCTCTCTCTCTCTCTCTCTCTCTCCTGTTCCTCCTGCTCTCGTCCTCCTCATCAAAGGGCACTTGTTTAAACAGTCCTTTAGCCTGTCTCTTCCTGCCTTACCTGAAACAGCCAGCTGTACACTCCCCCCCCCCCCCCTCTCCCATGTCTGCTTCCTGCCCATTTGTTTTCACTGCGGCTGGGATCTGAGATATGGGATCTGGGGTATGGCAGGGCTGGCTGGAGGGGTGGTGGTGGTGGGGGGGTTGTCCTGCATCATTTTCCCCTCCATTACTGCTGGCCACTTCGAAGAAGGCCTCCACACATCCAGGCCCTGGGAGATTGATGGGCCGTGGGCCCCAGCGGAGGGCCTTCTTGGCTGGGGAGACTCCAGATGGTCCGGGGCCCGACTTGCCTGACACTGGGGCTCAGCTTGTGGGCTCGGGCAGGGTGTATTTCTGGGAGGGGTGTTTGGGTGCAGGCGTGGAGGGGTGGGGAGGGAAGACAACATGATTGACCGCGGTTTTATTACAAGCCATCCATCAGATCCAAACCTCCGCTCTCTGAAGTCCAAACAGTCTCCGAAACCCTATTCTACAGAGGCCAGGCCAGGCTGAGGTTCAGGCTTGGACCCCTCCGTTCCTGTCCTACCTAATAAGGACAAAACTCTCTCCTGCTCCGCTCTCCCCCCCCCCCCGCCCTCCCCCCCTCCCCCAGCCCTTTACACTGACAGCGCTTGTGGTTCTCATTGCTAACGAGTGTCAGAATTTGTCTCTGCCCAGGACCTGTACAGCGCATTTATGTGTAGGTCAATGCTTCAAAGATGAGAGCCTTTCAGCCCAAAGGTTATACATGCATGCATTTGCATTCAGGAGCATCCAGTGAAACTGTGAGGGGGAGACCGGTTGTACCAATTTTGTTATTTCTTTTTTTCTGACACATGCCCTACTGTTTGAGCAAAGAGCAAATTACTATACAGGACCCGAGCATGAAATGTGACCAGTTCAAAAGAAGATCGTGGGATCGATATTTCACTCATTCATATTTATACATTCACACCTTTAATCTCGGCCTCTTTCGGCGTGACCCCGCCCCCTCGGCTTGCATTATCGTTGGTATAGGTGTGTCGTCCATCAGTTCAGATGGGTCCGACGTTGGCAGGGTCATATTAATCTCTGCAGACATCGGCTTTTTCGGCTTTCACTCTCCCTGCAATCACTCAAGCTGTCTGTTCCCATTTCATCCCTCCGAGAAAACGAAGAAGAAGAAAAAATCCCCCCCCCCCCCCCCCCCCCCAACGCCTCTCCAACTCCGAGTCCAACTTTTATCCTCCGTGCTAACCTCGCCGAGATAGTCCTGCGGGGAGACGCGGCTTTGATCGGGTCTAGTTCGGCCTGCCTTGCTCTCTCTACACAGTGTGTGTCATATAGTGTGTGTGTGTGTGTGTGTGAGCCATATATCTCCCAGACTCCTCCAGGGCCCTCGTCACCTTGAGTGGTATGAAGTGTTGTGTCTTCGCCTGCAGCATTAGTCCACAGCGCCTCCCCCTTCCCTCCGCTCAGCTTCTAATGACTAAACGAAAGTCTGTTATTGACTTAATTGTCCAAACGGGCCATTGTTCCGAGGCCCCTCCCGTCCCACCAGGGGGTTCCTTTATGGAGAACG
>CM042879.1:3164986-3172486 GCA_023658055.1 Thaleichthys pacificus
AATCAAGCAGCATTATGGGTCTTAAAAGGATCGGGGGCTATCTGTTTTTTGGGGTGTGTTTGAGGCTGTAAGCTGGCCCCATGCTGTAGCCCCTCAGATTTATCAGGGCAGTTAAAGGAGGATTTCTTTCAGGATTTGCAGCCACGGTGACATCATAAATTGCGCTGTCGGGTCGAGGCGCAGCGTTCCTCCGTCAAACAGCAGGGTGCACCCCTGCTTCGCTTTCTGGCTCGAGTCTATATGGCTCAAACGCCCACCCCTCGCCCACCCCCCCCCCCCACCCCAACCCCCCCCCCCCCCCTCCTTCCCTTCTGACCGACTTTCTCCATTCATTCCATTAGTTTTTATATTGAGATTATGTACAAACACTCCATACACACAAACGCACACACAAGCACACACACACACACGCACTCACAATTGCACAGACACACACTCCAAGGATACGGCTCATTACACACAGCTGGCTGCAGCCTTACGGTAATACAAAAGATGCTGGGGTGCGTAGTACATTCATGTGCTCTGGCATCCTCCCAAATGTTAATTTGCTTTTAGCTGGTCGAGATTAAAGCTAATTCCTTCCTGGTGCAGTCTATAAGTAAGCAAGCATGAAAACATTTGCTGACTCATGTGGGAGGAGCAGCCTGACATTCAGAGAAGCTACAGTACTGAGATTACACTACAGTCAGTTTTTTTTTCCCCTCTGTGCACAGTACTTTTCTGCCCAAGGTCTTGTGGGTTGTCTCTAGCTCAATGGAGGGCTGTCTGGGAGCTCACCTGACACTGCAGATCTGTCACTGGCCCTTGTGTTGTCATGGCGTCCTGGTAGGGGGGGTCTGACGGGAGAGGCGGCCTCGCTGTGTCAGCTCCGGCTCCTGACCTCTGACCCAGGAGGCAGTCCCAGGTTACTGCTGCACGCGCTCCTACACAGAGACTGTCACCTGCCCAGGCTCCTTCTGGAACATTCCTGTGAGTCGGTCTTTGTCTGTGTGTGTGTGTTTGTGTGTTTGTGTGTGTGTGCACATGTAGTGCACAACAAAAGAAAAACTGTTTTTGCTTCACTCTCGTGACTTATTTCATGAATGCTTACAAATTGAAATGATTACTGCATGACAAATATAATTTCGCAGGGAACTTTTAAATGAACTTCTTACGATTATTCCTCAAAATGCAGATGCTTCATCCCAGTTTTATTTGTATGTCTGTGAGGTGCACACCTCGTGGTTTATCAGCTGCAGTAAAACGAAAGGTCCCCATTCTCTCTCCCTCAAAGGATGCTGGGTAGGTCGGCCCTGATGAAGTGTTACCTCCGCTGTCCTCGGGGTCCTCGGGTCCTAATTCAGCTAATCAGATCAGTGGTCGGAGAGATCCGACCATGCCCGGGGATCACCCGCTTTATGGAGTTCTCATCATCACCGCCATTGTCATCATCATCATCTCTAAATCGATAGAGCCCAGTAATAAACACTCCACAAGGCCGTCGCCCTAGCGCACACGCTGACCTTTCCCGTGCTCTCCTCCCCTCTCGCCGCGCTCGGAAGGTCTAACCTTTAAAGACTGTTGTGCGCTCGCACATTAATTCACATTATAGCGACCTCATTAATAACAAAGCCTCCGGCGGGGCCTGACAGAGTCTACAGTGGCGTTTCTCTTCCCTGCCGCCGTCGTAAATCAAGGCCCCCTTACCCACCTCGGCCGTGGAGAGCAGCTCATTAAGAGGAGGCGGACACAACCTGGCCGGCCTCTTCCTGGGGTTCCCAGAAGCCAATGCTGCCTTAGCCTGGAGCTTGGGACCGGGCTGAGATCTCCCCCCCACCACCTCCAATGCCCCACCCCCTCTGGCGTCCGTCAGCCTGGCTTGACCAGGAGGGGGCTGGGTCTGAGCTCTGCTGCTCCACCAGCTAGCCCCCACCAGCTAGCCCCCACCAGCTAGCCCCCACCAGTTAACCCCCACCAGCTAGCCCCCACCAGCTAGCCCCCGCCATTTAGCCCCCACCAGCTAGCCCCCACAAGCTAGCCCCCGCCAGCTAGCCCCCACCAGCTAACCCCCACCAGCTAGCCCCCACCAGCTAGCCCCCGCCAGCTAGCCCCCACCAGGTAGCCTCCACCAGCTAACCCCCACCAGCTAACCTCCACCAGCTAGCCCCCGCCAGCTAGCTCCCACCAGCTAGCCCCCTGCCAGCTAGCCCCCACCAGCTAGCCCCCACCAGCTAGCCCCCACCAGGTCTCCGAGCGAGCCGCTTACAGACATTCTCCTTCATGATCATCACTGCATCGTCTGCTTCCAATTACCTTCTCAGCAGAGTGGACCCTGGTGGCGGGCGCCTCGCAGAAGATAAACAGGTGTATTTGTTGGCTGTGCATCAAGGTTATAGAGGCTTAGCTAGCAGGGGAGGGGAGAAGGGGGTGGAGGAGGAGAATCAGAGAGAGAGAGAGACAGGTATATACAAATAGAGATACACAGAGAGAGGTAGAGATGTGTGTGTGTGTGTCAACTCCAAACACCTCGGAGATAGAGAGGGAACAGCAGTGTTGTCTATCATAACTCATCGGCATGACTCCATAATGGGATCATTATTAAAAGGTGCCTAGTTAACCCGCCATGCTCTCCAGCACCCCAAGTGGAAATTAATGCAAGTCCCCCCCCCATCCCCACTCCCCCAACGGTCGCCACGGCGAGATCCCGCGCCCTCTCCTTAAGGACCAATTACCAGGCAGACAGAGTACAAGGCACTGGCGTTATCCCATAATGCACTGTAATAGAGTGATTGTAGGTCAAAGGATGTTTGACCACTTTTCTGTCTGTGTGGTGTGTTTAGGGAAAAGAGAGAGAGCGAGGGCGAGAGCGAGAGAAAGGAAATCAATTCCCATCAGTGCTCGAGGGGTGATGGGCTTCCTGTCTCTTATTAAGCCGAGCTGATATTACGCCCGTCCCCCCCCGTCCCCCTGTCCCTTCCTGCGGCAGGTAATTTAGGCCTGTCATTTTAAAACAGTCCAACATTTGTCAAAGGGAGTGCAAACAGCGCCCTGCCTTCTATCACCGAGCCCCTCATTGACTGGGCGCCTGCGCTCACTCTTCCCTTATTCAAACACCTGTCATCCACTCCAGGATAGACTGACACCGCTTGGATCCCAGCCACGGGCTGGAACACAGGCCATCCTGAACGACCCCTCGTCAACCCTGAACACAACACCCCCAACGCACCCCATACACAGACACACACACACACACATACACAGGTAGGGCTCTCAGCCCCATGCTCACAGCGCCGGCCCCCAACAAGGACATCCTGTCCAAACCTATTCTTCTTTTACTTCCTGTCTCCCGGCGTTTAATCCTTGGGGATTCCGATTTCTTCCTCAGTGCTCATTGTGTACTTTTTTTGCTTTTTTTTCCGACTCCCCTGGTTGTAATTGAGACCAGCTTCACATTTCCTTCACTGTACAGGACTGTACTCGTCTATATGGCCCGAATGTAACTCGTTCCCCCATCCTGTCATGCGTTCCCCCATCCTGTAACGCGCTCCCCCATCCTGTCCTAAAATGGCCGTCTTCCTGCTCTCCTGACTCCCACGTGCGTGCAGCCGACGAGCGTTCAGCGTCATGGGCCGGCAAGGCCGGAGATGGAGGCTTCAGCAGAGCAAGGCCACCTCACAATCACCTGGCCGCGACTCGCGCTAGGGCTCGCCTAACCATTCTCAAATGTTCCATTTCAACAAGAGTCCTTGCCTTCTTTTGTGTGTGTGTGTGTGTGTGGGGGGGGGAGGGTTCTTTTTCTGAAGTATGTTGAGTATGCACCAGTGGATTTTACTAGTCAAATTAATAACATCAGCCTGGTTGCAGATTTGGGTGCTGAGGGCGAGGTGGAGGTTTCACCTGAGGACGGCTGCAGCTGGAGACGGCTTCATGGAGGCTCTGTTCCACGTGTTCCTGTCCCTGACCAGCATCCCCAAGGCTCTCACCCTGGCCCTGGAGCCCTACCTGGACAGGGGCCACGTCTGGGAGCTGCTCTACAACCTGGCGGGTAGGTTCTCTCACCTGCTCTGGGGTGTGGACTGGAGGATGCTAACGTATGCCCAGGAGTGCCGTGGCTAATACTCGGCCTAGCGACGTGAAATGACTAAGCTAATCTTCTGCTAGCTGTTAGCATTAGCCAAGTGTTGTCGTGTGTCGTCCATCGCTACTGTTTTCTGTAACGTGGGGGCCGTTTGGCATGCGCACAACAAGATGTTTGGGCACCTTCACTTTTTGTGTCGAGTCGAAGGGAAAAACCGTCGTCAATATTGCGTGTACCGAATCTGGACGTGCAAGTGACTTTGAAATATAGCTTTCCGGACTCACCTGCTTCAGAGAGGCTGCCTCCACCGGACAGAAAACCTATATCATGTTCTCTCCGTTGGCCGTTTCTCTCCTGTTTTTTTTGGGGCTCGTAGATTTGCAGGCGGCCCATGGGGGCCCGGTGCACTTGGGTTCCTTGCCCCAGCACTAAATCTCACCGCTCCAGACTCTTTTTTTCTGGGTGTTTGTTTTACAGCCGGGGCTGTTGCAACTTTATAGTCCCGCTCCAGCCCCATGCTGTTGCTGCTCTGCCACTGATATGAACAGGATATTAAAGGGCAGGGTGATGAAAGCCCTAACCTGGATAGAGTACCCTGGAGCAGCTCCACAGCTCCAGACACCTGCTCTCACTACCTTGCTCCCCGCTCTGACACGCAGGCCCACTACTGTAACCCCGACAGCAGCCGTCAAGAAGTCCCCATCACATTTCAAATGCCCTTCACTCCAGGCTTTTCTGCTCGCTCAAAATGGGTTTTTGTGTTCAGTCTTTCCCTGTCAATCTCCCCGGCTGTCATTGGGCTGGTAATAGAAGGGGCGTGGTCAAAACTAATCCCCTCCTTTCCTCTCTCCTCCTCTCGCTCCCTACCTCTCTCCTCTCCTGTCTCCTATCCTCTTCTCTCCTATCCTATCCTTCCTCCTCCTATCCTAACCTCTCCTCTCCTCACCTCTCAGACGTAGCGCGTCCTGCGCCTGTGCTGGTCAGCTGCGTGCGTGCCGTGGTCAACAAGCCTGTCCACAGCCTCCTGCGCCAGCTGGTTCCCATGGTGATGACCTGCCAGGCCAGCGACGAGTCCAGCGGGCCCCTGGTCAGACGGGACGTCCCGGACAGCATTCTGGCCAAGGTCCCCAAGGAGTGGAACTACAACTCCCAGGATCCTCGGGGCAGAGACTCAGCAAAGAGTATGTACTGTACAGGCTAATGCAGGAATGACTGTAGTTCCCGAGTAGAAACGTGACCGTGGCACCGCTCCCATAGTGTAACAGTGCGCCCGGCCCTCCCGTTTCCCCCAGGCGTGGTCACCCAGACCCTCCAGGCCCTCTCCTTCATCTTCACCAACCTGCCCTCGGCCGTGGCCTCCCTGCCCCTGCCCCTGCGCTACCTCTTCCAGACGGCCGAGAAGCACCTCTCCCAGCACGGCCGGCAGCTGCGCTCGCTCGGCCTGCTCCCCTGGGCCCTGCTCAGCTCCCTGTGCCAGGGCCTGGACGACCCCGGCGCCGCGGAGCAGCTGTGCGGCGCAGCGCCGGGCCGGGGGGCCCGCGAGGCCCTGGCCCTGCTGTCCGAGTGCCTGCAGGCGGCCATGGGCCAGCAGAGGGGCGTCCCCAAGCCCAGCGTCCACAAGGTGCTGCAGGCCCTGGAGGAGAGGAGGCCCAAGTGGAGCACCCTGCAGCTGCAGCGGGCTCGCAAGCTCTGCTCCGAGAGGTGAGAGGTCGGCCGTGTACGGGCGGAGGGGGGCTGGGGAGGTGCGGTCTGTAGGGTCGGTGCTGTTGATGCATGACCAGGATAAATGCTAATCATTCATCATCCCTATATGATCTAAGGGTATACTTGTTTAGATACGTCATATATAGATTAATTAAACAACCTTTGGCCGTTTGATTTACTAATATTTTCTTAACAGAATTCCAATATATTGTTGGATGATTTAGCCTCAACAAGACAGAGTGGTTGACACAAATCTGAATGGATGAAAGTGTTTTATCATTGATGCATGGTGCATTTAGTCAGCGGACCTTCAATATATAGTTGTGATAGAACAATGAAACAAGCCATTTCAATATCATTTTTAATTGAGCGCGCCAGCATTGATGGATAGCATTATGAAACGTCATTTTTCAGAAGAGAATTTGTTTGAATGAGATCAATGTGTATTCTGGGATGAGCTCCACGGTAAATGATGGGACACCCCACCGCCAGGAAGGCAAAAACAAAAACAACCGACAGGAAATCGGGTTTCAGTTGTCCCCCACGTCCGACCTTCGACCTTCAGGGCCGCGCCACTCGTTCCCAGAACTTGTAGCTGCGCCCGCACAATCAGAGACGATCGAAAAGGCGGAGGGAGAAGCCCAAATCTCCGCCCGCATCAATCCTCGTTAGGAAATCATCATCTCGTCCAATAACAAAACCCACGCAAACACACGCTGGAGGATTAAAGGATAGGACGTGAGTGGATTAGTGCAGGGGTTCCAGGAAACGCGGTGTGCCCAGTGACAGGAAAGGAGGAGGGAGTCGGGGGAGAGATGAGGAGGATGGGTGGTGGGGGGTGGGGGGGTGGTGAAAGAGTGATTATGTATCACCTGTCGGAGGCGTTCTGCGAGATCATTACTATTCATTAAAAGATCCTTCATTGGGAACTGACGCCTCGGTTGTAAACAATCAGTGTACAGTGTTTCGGGGGGGGGGGGGGGGGGGGCACCGGTCCAAAAACAGACCCTCACACCCCCACACACACGACCACACACACACACACTCACTGAAGCCCACCCCTCCACTTCCCCCACCCACACCCACACCGCCCTCTCCTCCGCGCCCCCCTCCCCCCCACCCCCCACCTTGTCTTTGCAAAGTAATTTGTAGAGGAGAAGATTATTGTTCTCCATCATGGTGACCCTGGCCGGGCTGACGGGATGCATACACAGATGAAGATGAATGCAGTTATTCCTTGGCGGAGGTCTGCCTCTTTCAGGGCACATTGGCCCTAATGACATGATTGATAGGCTGTCCCAAATCCGGAGAGGCCCTCATTAATCACCCCGCTGACTGAATCCAATCATCTGCTTCACCTGCACAGTGATGGACAGGAAAGGATACAGCGCAGGTGCTGACACGGATGCACAGGCCCGGGACCCGCCAAACGGACGCGCCTCTCTCAATGTCACGCCGCCAAAGGCTGCCTGACAGGCGACACTGTTTCTGCCACCCTATAATTACAAAAAGGGGGAGAGAGAGAGGGCTGGAGAGAGAGAGAGAGAGAGAGAGAGAGAGAGAGAGAGAGAGTGGAGGAAAACAATGACAGGAAGTGTGTGTATGGAGGAGAGGGGGGGGGGGGGGGGGGGGGGGGGGTTGACGGGACGGAGATATGGAGGTGTATGCGCAGAGGAAGGGCAGAGGGATGAGTTGGCGCCAGCCAGGCCAGGATGGCGATCTCGGGGACCTTGAGGCTG
>CM042879.1:3177486-3202486 GCA_023658055.1 Thaleichthys pacificus
GGCAGCCCCTTGGCTGCTGCATCTTGTCTCTAACCTACACCCAATCCATTTTAAATCACCCCTCGCCCGTCACCCTCGCCCGTCACCTGCCCGCACAGTGTTTTCGGAACAAACGGCCGAGTGCCCGCGCGCTCCAAGGACGGCGTCGTATTAAAGGTGAAGATGGTCTCTGTCCGCACCGGGGGGGGGGGTTCCGACCTGCCCCCCCCCCCGCCCCACACGCACCCTCGCACGCTGGCAACTAGGCTTGTTGCTAATGTGTCGCTAACAGACCGACACCATCAGATGACTTACTGCCCAGTTTACTCGTGTCTGCTTCTGAATGAGAAAGAGAGTGAAAGAAAGAGAGAGGGAGAAAGAGAGAGAGAGAGAGAGGGACCAGACAAGTAAGACAAGAAATATAAATATCTCAAGAGGGAGGGAGGGGGTAAATATGACATAATTCACACTAATCTCGCAGTAAAAAAGCGTCCCAAGATGATTAGCTTTGCCTCATTAGTGGTCTCTTTGTCGGGGAAGCGTGGCAGGTTTAGGGAGGATTAGAACCGACTGTGGGTTTGACTGAGGAAGTTAGCTGGGAATCTTTAAGCTGTCAAAGTTTCCCCATCTGTTCCACTACTCTGTGATGTCTCTTGGAGGGAATGCGGAACCTCTGCCTCAGAAGCCACACCAAACATTTAGCTCGGAGGGGGAAAAAAAAACCCACATAAGACAATGCACATACAAATGACTTTGAAATTAACATACTCTAATGGCTTCATTAGCATCTGGCCATGTGACTCTTTTCTAACCTTCGTTTTACAGTTTGTCAGTTTGTCAGTAGAACATCTTGTAGCAGTGTGTGTGTGTGTGTGTGTGTGTGTGTGTGTGTGTGTGTGTGTATCAGTGCACTTGTCCCATACCCTGGCAGTAGCTGGGAGGTTATTGTGTCTGGGGTTTATATCACATTCTAATAGAGGGGCTATGAGTTAAGGGCCCAGTCCTTTACAGAAGGCCTGCTAAATCACTGGTGAGATGGCTTCATTAGGAGAGCAGGGCACCGCTGACACACACACACACGCACACACCCTCAGACCGCTACCTTGGCGCTGTCGCGGCGGGAGACAGGAGAGAGTGGATTTATACAGGTGTGGGTGTCCTTCTTTGTCACCTGTCACTTTAGCTCTCTCAGCCGGCCCGGCGTGTCATCCATCATCTCCACATTGAGCTTTTCAGCAGAAACAGGCTGATTAATCCTCCCTAGCCCGGCTTTCCAGGGGCTGCAGCCATGCCCGCCTGCCTGTGCCTGACCGCCTTGAATGTCTGGTCCTCTGACCGGCTGTCTTGCTTGCAGCCTGCCTGTCTGTCTGTCTTTCTGTCTGTATGTCTGCCGTTGCTGTGTACATGCATAAAAGACATGGACCTGAGTCTGAAAGCCCAACAATTAGCCTGAGCTCAGAACCCCAGCTTCTTTTCTCTCCCTACATGTGTTGAAAGCAGAGTCCTGTCTTGACCTCCTCGACTGATCGTGTACAATACAGGCCGTGCTGAAGAGAAATGTCCCCACTACGGTGTTACATCACTACATTTATTCATTTAGCAGACGCTTTTATCCAAAGTAACTTCCAAGAGAGAGCATGTTGAAGATCTTGATCAAGTTGTTCATTCTGACAGCTGTCCTTCCCCTCTCAAGTATACCCATGACACAAAGTTGAAGGTTTGTCACACTCAAAGCACACTTCCTATAGAATACCAAACATTCAAATACAGCACAGTGCGAGATCCCTTCATGTGCTTTCATGTGTGCAGTCATCGGAACAACTTCAGCCTGCTGACGGCAAGGCCAACAAGAGCCTTCACATACGCGGAACTCTTATCTTCCTTGGACGTGCATACCTCTGCTCTCCACACTTGAATGGGTGTGACACCTTTCATAAAGTGAACGTTCATGAATGTACTCTGAGACGACAATGGCCTCATCTTGTCCTTCTCCTGTACATGCTCGTCGGAAAGGGAACCTCGCAATCGAATGCGTTATGGAAATGGCAATTTCCAGAGAATCTCACGATGACATAGCCATGCCTTTTTCTTCTGGACCCTTTCGACGGAACAAAGAACACCGGCCGCAATGGCGGTTCCTCCGTGTTGCTATTGCGATCCACCGTAACCACAGCGCCGGGTGCTTTGTGGGAAACGCCAGTCCGTGGTACTCGCTCAAGCAGCTCCTTAATTCGCTGTGTAAGACTCCCGGCCGATCAGGAAGTGGGCAAATACCATCTGCTCCGGTGCACGACCATATGGCGGGCTTTCTTTTTTTTTACACTGGGAATAAAATAAAAACAAACATGTCAGAATGTTTCGTCTTTACTCCGTGGAGTCTGATCAGGCCGGGAGGAATAGAAGGGAAGTCAGTGTCTCTCTCTCTCTCTCTCTCTCTCTCTCTCTCTCTCTCTCTCTCTCTCTCTCTCTTTCTCTCTCTCCTCCCTCTTCAGGGACGGATGGAGAGATGGATGGGAAGGCGAGGCTGCGTGTGTCGTCTGGTTGGGGGGACGGGGGCGGGGGGCGCTTAATGATCATTTACCTGCCTCAAAGGTGATGTTAGTTTGTCTCTGGGAGCTTTTCAGGCATCTGTTTTTCCTGACTCGGCGCAAACTCTTCGGATCACGAGCAAACAGAGCTGTCAAGGTTAAGGGGAGTGACGTTTGTGCCGCCGTCGAAGGAACAGTCGCAGCCTCTCAGAACCTCGTCTGGCTCTCCGTCTTACGAGGGAGGAAATTCAAAGACTGTCACTTTTGAAAGTCAGGCCCTGTGTGATGTGTCATTGAGGAAGGACTCCTTTCTTGTCGTCCAATCCCCTGTGTGTGTCCGCCTCTGAGTGGCAGGCTGGGACAGGACCGCGTTTGTGTTGCTGGAAGACATCTTTTGTCTCGTTGGGTGTACATGGAATGTCGTTTTTTGTATTTTCTTTTTTTTCGAGTCGAGATTTCACGATTTGGACGGCGGTGACATATTGAGGTTTTCATTAGCCGTAAGCAGGTGTGTGTCTCTGTGGGTGTGTCTGTCTGTGTGTGTGTCTGTCTGTCTGTCTGTCTGTGCCGACGCACTTTCGCATGCTTGTGTGTACTTGTGACGAAACATGGAGTACATGTGTTTACATGCACCCGTACATGTGTGTGTGTGTGTGTGTCCATGAGTGTCTATGTGTGCTTCTGATATTTTGGCGGTTTGCTCCAAAGGCGAATAAATCAGTGATGCCTGGGATAAGGCCGTGGCCTCTCCACACACAGCACAGACAGGCTGAGAGGCTCATTAATCAAGCCCAGAGCCACAGATGTGATGGCTTCCACACAAACCGCCAGCAGACTGTGAAAGTCACATCCAACAGAGTCAACTGTCAGGCAGGCAGGCCGCACTCTCCCTCTCTCCCTCTCTCTCTCTCTCTCTCTCTCTCTCTCTCTCTCTCTCTCTCTCTCTCTCTCTCTCTCCCTCTCTCTCTCTCTCTCTCTCTCTCTCTCTCTCTCTCTCTCTCTCTCTCTCTCTCTCTCTCTCTCTCTCCCTCTCTCTCCCTCTCTCCCTCTCTCTCTCTCTCTCTCTCTCTCTCTCTCTCTCTCTCTCTCTCTCTCTCTCTCTCTCTCTCTCTCTCTCTCTCTCTCTCTCTCTCTCTCTCTCTCTTGTTCTCGCTCTCTGTCTTATCATATCTCTCGTTCTGTCTCTTCCCCCTCTCCTACAGTGAGCCGCTGAGATAGGTACTGTAGCATGTGAAAGATGACTCTTGTCTCCCTGAAAATGAGCTAAAGGGTCAAAGTAAATCAATTTCTTGTGAGAGCGGGCCTGTCCCAACCATTGTGAGGAGCTTCACGCAGTGCTTCTTGACGGTGATAGTTACTAGCAGGACTAAGAAGCCGTCCATTGTGTCTCCATCGCCAGTCCTGTTGTAGGTGGCGAATCACCCTAACAGTGTCAGGATGGGCAGCGAGAAATCCCTTCGTTTCCAATGAGGTCCGACCAGCCAGGAGTCCCTGCGCGACACAGCCACCCGTGCCCGATGGGAAGAACAAAAAACACCGGTCCCTGGCGTGGCTGATCTGACAGGCCGCTGAGCCCGCTTGTGGCAGGGCTTCAGGGACCCGCGCCCCCCCGCCGCCAGCCTCATTAGCCCCGCCGCGACGCCCCGCCCGCCCGCGCACGCCAACCGCTCTGCCGTTAGCATGGCGTCCAGGAAGAGATCATTAGACAGATTCCTGCCTGTCACCATTAATCTGGTGACTTAGAGAAGGGCTGTGATAGACTTCTCCCTCTCTCTCTGAAACACACACACACACACACACACAAACACTGACTCTATCGGTAGCGTGGAGAGCAGAGACAAACTTAAGACACTTGTGCGCACGTGCTTGGCTGTACCCTGGGAGGTGAGTGGGTTAGACGGTGTGTCGTGGAAGGTTGGAAAGACTGTATCTTTGTGGCGGAGCTGTGTGTGCAGGCGGTTTACCCTCCAGTGTACCCGGGCTGTTGCTTGCTGTGAGATGCCTGTTTGTTTGGCGTTCCAAGAGCAAGGCAGATATGCAGGCAGGCAGAATGCTTCCTAATCCCCCCCCCAAACAAGCCAGCTGTCACCCCCCATCCCGTCACTCCTCCCCTGCTTAGCTCTGATTGGCAGGCCTCCTGTTTCCCTCTAATTCCCTCTGATTTAGCCAATAAATTACACTTCCAGAACTGCTAAAGCATTTACAGATATTAAGAGCAGAACACGCCACAATTAAGGCCCCCTTCAGGTAATTACAGGGCTGATTTAGCAGCAAACAACTGCTGCATTGCCATGTTCTCCAAGTACTCTGGAAGTATGGGGGGTTGCCTTTCTCCAACCTAACCCAAGCATGGGGTCTCCAGGCAGCCTCAAAGGACGTCTCCACTCCTTGCGTTCCTCTCCAGCAGAGAGCGTGGAGGCTGGGTGACTGGAGCTGTGTGGGAGGAGCTTAACTGTTCTGGTCCGGATCTTTCCGGGAGACGTGTTCTCTGACCTGCTCTTGTCTGCCCACTGACCCCGTGACTCACATATCGGCCGACATTTGGCCGTTAGGGGCTTTCTGACCGAGCAAACTGACCCTCAGCGGTCAGATCATTGGACTCCTGTTCTAATGCGAGCCATCCCTGTTCATTTAGATTCACTGTTTTTTTGGGGGTCTTGAATCATTTCCTCCCCCCCCCACCCTCTGTCTCTCTCTCTCTCTTGCTTTCTCTCTTTTTCACACACACTTTAACCTCTCTCTCTCTCGCACACACCTCCACACCTATTAATTCTGTATCTCCCAACTGAAAAGAGCCTTTTGCCCGCATCCACTTCCTTGCCATTCCAGGTATGCACTGAGGCCCACTCATCCTGACAGTTGCAGGGGCCGTCTCAAGTGAACACTCCACCTGGAATAAGCCTGGTGCCCCCTCACTTCACCCCTCCACCCACACCTCCCTCACTCCTCCAGTGCCAGGTTCTGCCTCTTGTTATCCCCCCACCACCCCTCCACACTTGCCTGTGTGTGTGTGTGTGTGTGTGTGTGTGTGTGTGTGTGTGTGCCTGTGCGTGTGTGTGCCTGTGTGTGTGTGTGTGTTTGCCTGTCCTTTGTTATCATTCCCTCCCCTGGCTTCCTGGAAGACAACTGCAGGGACTAACAGCCCCGGCCAGGCCCCCAGAGAGCGCCATCAGCGGGCCCTGTCATCTTCCAGCTGTTATCTGTAGTGCGGCGAAGGGGGTCCGAGTAAAGGAGGGTGGGACCCCGAGAATGCACTCTGGAGCAATCACGGAGCCCAGTAATGTCCACTCTCTCTCTCGGAGGCTTTTAGCGGGGCCATCAGGCCTCGCTATGGAGTCTCTCGGAGGCCGCGGTGAGGCAGGAGGATGCAGGAGGAGCCTCCTGAGTGGTGCCAGCTAAGAGGAAGCTCTCTCTGGGACTCGGTGGGCCTGCGATGCCGATCGCCGCTGGTTCCACACAGGTCCACTTAGGCCCTGATGAAAGGGGTCTGTTGTGTAGCCCCCCCCACCCCCCTCCCCCCGGCCCTGTGGTGGGTCACCTGCGAGTAAAGTGCAGTGCATGGATATGCGGTGCTGTTTTCATGTGCAGGATGTAAAGAATTGTTTCTATATATATATCAATCAGTATTTTTTCCTCAGAATATAAAGAACATGATTGCAGTAGCTATGCTGTATGTCATAATATTTGTCACAATGAACAGCCTCCGTCTTTCAGTTGTGACAATAATCAACATCCATTTGATATCTATATTTTGTGTGTTATTAAAAAATACATATCGTCTCCCCTCACATCCTGCCATGGCTGGAGGCCCCGAGTTCAAATAGAATGTTCCGACCTGTTTCTCTCACCACTATCGACTATGCAGACAAACAGAGTTGCCTTCCCCTGTAAGCTTCCCAGCACTATCCAACTGAAGGATTCCTCCGCGCGTAAGATGCTGAGGATCGCCTTGATGTGACAGCTTGCGATGTAAGCCTGAGTTGTTTTTGACAGAACACACAGAAAAGAGAGGAGGGAAGGGGGGGGGGGGAGAAAAAGAAAAGAAGCAACATAAAAGCGGCACATTGAATTTTTCAGTTGCTGCGATCGATCCCTTTCTTTTTTTCTTCCTTTCTTATTTTAAAATGTCTTTGTTTCCCCCCCCCATGTCTTTGCTTTGTCACTGTTGTGAAGATGATCCTCTTTGAGTGAATTTGGCCCTCTGAGAAATGTTAGCGATCTTGATGGTTTCTTTGAATGGGTGACCGGCCTACCTAGTAGCATGTTCTGTTGATGGATCTTGACGTCGTTCTGAACCTCATTCTTTCCTGGGCTTCTGACTGAATGTAATCTGGGCCTGGTCTGACATAATGACCTCGCTCACCGACAGACTATGAGATGTCCAATGACAATGTTAGAAAAGGACATCTGGGATTGTGGCTGTCTTTTCCTTCCTCTCTCCTTCCCTCCTTCCCTCTATCCTGTCCTTCCTCTCTCCTTCCCTCCTTCCCTCTATCCTTTCCTTCCTCTCTCCTTCCCTCCTTCCCTCTATCCTGTCCTTCCTCTCTCCTTCCCTCCTTCCCTCTATCCTGTCCTTCCTCTCTCCTTCCCTCTATCCTGTCCTTCCTTCCCTCCTTCCCTCTATCCTTTCCTTCCTCTATCCTTCCCTCCTTCCCTCTATCCTGTCCTTCCTCTCTCCTTCCCTCCTTCCCTCTATCCTGTCCTTCCTCTCTCCTTCCCTCTATCCTGTCCTTCCTCTCTCCTTCCCTCTATCCTGTCCTTTCTCTCTCCTTCCCTCTATCCTGTCCTTCCTCTCTCCTTCTCTCTATCCTGTCCTTCCTCCCTCCTTCCCTCTATCCTGTCCTTCCTCCCTCCTTCCCTCTATCCTGCCCCCCTGCAGCCTTTCCTCTCCTGTTATCTGTCTTCTGTTCCCATTGAACTTGTCTTGTAAAGGATGGAGATCTCGTCTTTCGGCGTGTGTGCGTGTGCATATGCGCGTGTGCGCAGTGTGTGTGCGTGGCCTCGCACATTCATAAAGCACCATTTCTCTGCTCCTGCTGTGTGCTCATCTTGACCAATAGCTGTAGCCGGCAATCACTCATCCCAGTCCTCCTGTCCCAGTCTTACCCCTACCCCCCCCTCCTCCTCCTCCTCCCCCCCCCTCCTCCTCCTCCTCAAAGTCTTCATGTCAGTGTGTGGTATCTACCCCCCCCCCCCCTCCACCCCCCCCCCCCCTCTCTCTCTCCTTACTACTCTCAAGGTCATCCCCATCCACACCTACACACCTTACAAAGCTAGACTGGTGGAGAGTTAGAGGGCATTCCCCCCCTCCACCCCCCCCCCCCCCTCCATCTCTCCACCTTTTTCCTTTTCCTTGAGCGGCAGGGTGTACCTCCTGCTCGTGGAGCTCTGTGTGCGGTGCCCCCAGCCTAGTTTGGGAGGTCGAGCAGGCTGGACTGTGTCTCTCCTGGCCCTGCCAACATGCCTCTCCACTGGTACATGGTGCCTCTCTGCCTTTCCCTGGTGAGACCTAGCCCGGGCAAGGGCACGGGCACAGGCCCTGGTGAAGGTGAAGAACAGTTATACTCATGGTCCACAGTTATGAAGTAAGAAAGAGCAGTTTACACTGTTTACGGTTCCATGTTGGCAATATGTTGTTTGTTCCAATAGTCTGACGTCACATGTTTTTTTAACATATTTGATTGTATACGTGTTGTTTGTGGTTTAGAGTTGAGGACATGTTCCTGCTCTTGTGTGTGTGTGTACATGCGTGTACATGAATGTGTGTGTGTGTCAGACCACTGTAAAGGACTGGACCTGCCGTAGACTGGGACTTGATGTATTTGCCTGCAAACGTGCTTGTGCGAGTCAGACCTACAGTGTAAAGGTCTGGTCTTGTTCTATACTGGGACGTGATGAATGGGTATGCTTGTGTGCGTGTCTCTGTGTGTGTGTGTGTGTTGTCAGAGTTGCAGTGGAGAAGGCTGGGTCTGCTTCCAGACTGATCCTGATGTATGTCTGTGTTAAGCGTGAGATATAGTTGTTGTCTCTCTGTTACTCAACATCTCAGGCTTGACAGTGCTGATAATAATCCATCTCTCTCCCAGTCTGTTTGTCTCTCCCTCCTCCCCTCTCTCTCTCTCTCTCTCTCTCTCATCTCTCCTCTCTCTCTCTCTATCTGTCTCTCTCTCTCTCTCTCTCTCTGTCTCTCTCTCTCTCTCCTCGTCTCTCCTCTCTCTCTCTCTCTCTCTCTAAGACTCTCGGCTCGTAGGCTCTCTCCGTTTTGTCTGTCTCTCCTCGCCGTCTCTCTCTCTCTCACTCGCTCGCCCTCGCTTTCTCAGTCTGTCTCCATAGCTCTGTGTCTCTTTTCCTCCCTCCCTCTTCTTCTCCCTCCTTTCTTTCTGCCCCCTTGTTAAATCCCTCTATCCCCCCGCTCCCCCCCCCCCCCTCCAACCCCCTTCACTATCTTCTCGCTTTCATTTTCACATTATAATGGAGCACTTTGAGAATACACTGTTGATGCAAAGGGAGTCACTTCTGGGAATGCTGTCACTGTTTGTGTGTGTGTGCACGTGTGTTTGTGTGTATGTGTGTGTGTGTGTGTATCAGACGGTATTCAGAAAGGGATCTACCCTCAAGGGCTATTGCCTGCCTGTAGAGCAGAGCAGAGCTAGTTTGCAACATGACCAGTAGCGAGCAGCCAGCTAGCTACAGACACTTTTCCTGTTGTGGGGGAGGACGAGAGAGGGGGGGGGGGGGGTATGGGTGACGGGAAGGATCAAACTGAACAGCCTCAGATGAAGCCGTCAAAGCAGAGGACAGGCGGGTCCTAAGGCGAAGCTCCCGTCGCATTTATTATTGTGATCGGCGTGGAAACGGCGGCGCTCGGAAGAAAGCCTCAAAACGGGGCGAGGAAACGGCGTCGCGGCGGCGTCCGTGATGAAATGAATTATGAATGTGACGAGAGGATTAGACAACAATGAGTGAAGTCACTGGGATCCTCGCCGTGCTTCCTCAACCCCCGAGCCTATGGACTAATTAGCACTTTCAACACCACTGGATGATCTCATTAACGTGATTTTGCCTTATGTAACCCACGCACTCACGCACGCGCGCACAAGCAGTGTAGCGCGGGCACAAATACACACACACACACCCACGCAAACAAATAGACACGCACCCCCTACAAACGTACACACACATACAGACATTGCACCATCATTGCATAAAGCAAACCGCATTATAAGTCAGTGTCTTGTTTACAGATAAGATTACACAATTAGATGAAGCTAATATTTATGGAATGCCGCAATGAATCTGTAAAACCCTGTTGGTATAGTTTTAAGGTGCAAATCCACTATTTAGGCAATTATGTTGCACTGCCCTCCATGCATTGGCAATTATCTGAGCCATTTGATAATTACATGATAAATAGCATCAATCATTCGCTAATGCTGTGGATAGGTAAAAAGCATAATGTGAAACGTTTAATGAATATGCCCTCTTCACTCCAATGGGTGCATCTTATCAAAACACGACACACTCACCATGTAAAAACAGAACATTTCAAAGTTTATCTTTGTTCATAATTGTGCAGCACATTTGTACGACAGATACAATTCAGGGCAGCTAATTAGTATCCATGCTCTGCAATGTGGGGAAGGAGAGAGCGAGTGAGAGAGGGTAGGGAGAGGGAGAAGAGAGGGGGTGAGGGGAGATAATTAGACTGAATTAAGCCATCTCTTTAATCCAGGCCCTGAAAGAGAGAAAGAAAGACTGGGGGCTCGGAGGCCGGGGGCAGGAGGGGGCGGGGGGGGGGGGGCTTGGATGGTGCTGGTAGGTTGAGGTCTACACATTCACCCCCTCCGCCCTTTCACTCCTCCGCCAGGCTTCTCTCTCCTCTCTCTGGTGCCTCTCTCTCCCTGTATCTCTCTCTCTCCCCCCTTCCCTCCCTCCCTCCCTCCCTCCCTCTGTCTCTCCTCTTTAGCCCTGTGTCTGGTCCTAGTGCTGAATGTGTGGGAACGAGGAGGCCTGCTGCTTTAACTCCACAGAATGGATCAGCCTGGGTTTCTAAGGCTCTCGAAGTGTCCCATTGTCGTGATGTCACTGCAACTCAAGAAGGGTGACCTCTGCACCCTGCGGATTCACGGGGGCACATCACCCCACACCCACACCCACCCACCCCCCCTCCTCCCCATCCCACCAGGCCCAGACTGCCATGGGCCGCCCACTAGGGGGTAGCCAAGCTTTTTGGTGTGGGATTCGAGCCCCTTATATAGCACATTAGACGTGCAACTTTACTCCATCACGCTGTTTATGCACACCCCCCCCCCCCCCGCCCCCACACAGACTCAGGCTACTTTTTCCTCGATCTCTCTCTCTCTCTCGCCCGCACACACGCTCGCTCGCTCGCTCTCTCTCGCGCCCTCAGACTCCCTCGCCTTCTCTCTCTCTCTCTCCCGCTCGCCCCTCTCTGTACGCCTGCCGGAATATAGCGAGCGCCGCCAGATGTCGCAAATACATCACGGGAGGCTCGTGGCGTCGGGAGGAGTCAGAGCACGTAGGTGTGGGGGATGGAAGCAGACTCGGGCTGTGTGTGTGTGTGTTTGTGTGTGGGGGTGTGTGTGTGTGTGTGGGGGGGGGGGGTGCATGTGTCTGTGAATGTGTGCGGGAAGCGTGTGCGTTTGTGTGCGTGCGAGCGTCATCGCAAGCATCTTTGCCCGCGAGCGTGCGCTTGCGTGCGCGTGCGAGGTCAGCGCGGGTCACCAGATTGTCCCTCAGATGTTTGATGTTTCATGTATAAGAGAAGGGCTGGAGTGAGGGGATGCCACAATCCCGCCAGCTCAGCACTCACATCCACAATGAGAAGCAGAGCGTCGTCTCTCCTTGCAGCCATGGCAGGGGAGGGAGAGCAGGACCAGGGCAGGGAAGAGCCGGCTCAGGGGAGGAGAGCAGGACCAGGGTAGGGAAGAGCCGGCTCAGGGGAGGAGAGCAGGACCAGGGCAGGGAAGAGCCGGCTCAGGGGAGGAGAGCAGGACCAGGGCAGGGAAGAGCCGGCTCAGGGGAGGAGAGCAGGACCAGGGCAGGGAAGAGCCGGCTCAGGGGAGGAGAGCAGGACCAGGGCAGGGAAGAGCCGGCTCCTGAACAACAACAACAGCAAGATGAAATTCAATTATATGCATTGGTAATTATCGAGCGAACGCACACAGACGGCACTCGCACACGGGCCGGAGCGCTCCAACATGCATCCACGCGGCGACAGAGACACGCCGAGCGCGCCGTCCACCGACGCAATCGATCCCGCCGACGATCGCACGTCTAAAACGATCCGAACACGCAAACACACAGTATATTATGATTTTTTATTTATTATTATTTTTTGCTGCTTCCTCCCTCTGGTTTCCCCCAGGTAGAAATGACTAAGAGAAACGGGCGCCGCGCGAAACCCGCTTTGTTTGCAGTTGAAGGGCGCCGCCGCGCCGCGCTAGCAGGCAGCCAGACGCATCTCAGATCCAGCAGCAAGGAGCAGGGGGATTCCCCAGGGTGGAGCTATCCCAACAACACTGTCTCCTTCAGGGGGGAAAACTTTACCGCCATCCGCCCTCCCCTCTAACACCCCCCCACCACCCCCACTCCACCCCCAACCCCCCTTTTGTAGTCAAACTCCAAAGAGTTGCAGCGCTCAGCAATAAAGGCCCACATCTAAGCAGACGCCTCCAACAGAAATACCTACTGAGGGAAGGGGAAGAGGAGGCCACGGAGACATTAAAGAATGACGATAAACGCCGCTCTCCACGTCGCTTTGTACCCCGACGACAACAACCCCAAAACAGAAAAAAGGAAAAACAAACTCCAACCTCTTTACTTTCTCTTCTCTCTTTTTTTTTTTCCTTCTTTTTCTTTTTCCCGGACGTATAGAGGCTGATTCTTTTGATTCGCCCGGCGGTTTCGGTTTCCCAGGGTTATGCGGCGGATGGCATGGGGCCCTGTGTTGCATTGTGGGTAGTCGTTTGGAGGTCCATCAGATGATGGTGCGGGCTAGGCGCCCCCGTCCACCTGGCATGACGCGGGGCTTGTCGAGCACGCCGCCTCCAAATTAATTATTCAGCGCGCGGCCTCAATTAAATTGGAATTCGCCAATTCAAGTAACCTTTTAGCGTGCCACATTTATTATTAACGTGTGTGCTTTGGTCCTGTTTACCATAGAGATCTCATCACATTCTTCCAGACTGTTCTATCCTAGCTAGGGTTGTGTGAAGGGGCCGGGTGGTGGGGTCCGGGTGTGTGTGTGTGTGAACATTTGCATGTGGAGGCCTTTATGTGTGTGTGTGTGTGTGTGGAGCAGCCTATGTGAATTAGACCCAGAAGTGTTCAGTTGCTATATCATGTTTGCTATATATATATATATAGCATGTTTGCTATGCTATATAACCCTTTCTTATCACTTCCCTGTTTCCTGCTCCATCTCTTCATCCCCTCTGAATGGACAGGAGAGGCGGCCACAGAACATGGCAAACAATGCGAGCTATGATTCGAACTCCCTGTAACAGAGAGAGGCGGAGAAATCAATCAGCTTTCATTCAGGACGCCACGCTGCACTGATGCGCTCAGCCTTCCTCTAACCGGAGAGCTTTGTTGTGCTTTAAAATTGCGCGCGCATTCGCACACGCACTCTCTCTCTCTCTACACAAAGATAATGAACTTCCTATTCGGTGGATCACAGCCTTGATGTGCAGATGCGCACACACACGGGCACACAAACACACACACACACTCTCTCGAACCTAGGGAGATACTCTGTGTAAAGCAGTCCTGAGGGTCTCTTTTCTTAGCCCCTCCCCCAGACCTCATCCCTGCTCTCTGATTCGACCAGGAGAGGAGGAGCCTTTGTAGGGAGCACGGAGACCTCACAAAGCGAGAAGGAGATGTCACAACAAACACAAAGATCCAAGTAACCCCCCAAAATCTAATCAGGGTGCATTGATTCAGACCCTGAATGGAGAGAGAGGGAGAGAGCAAGATAGAGAGGAAGGGAGAGAGGAAGAGAGAGAGAGAGATGGAGAGAGAGAGAGAGAGAGAGAGAGAGAGAGAGAGAGAGAGAGAGAGGGAGAGATGGAGAGATGGAGAGAGAGAGAGAGAGAGAGAGAGAGAGAGAGAGAGAGAGAGAGAGAGAGAGAGAGAGAGAGAGAGAGAGAGAGAGAGAGAGCAGGAGAAAGAGAGAGCTTCATCCATGTTGGTCACAGACATTGCATCAAGGCCTTCAGCATTTATTTCTAAAAATCCACTCTTTCCAATGTCCTTCACCAAGATAAAGACAATCATTTAAAGACATTATTAATTCTGTGATGTATCTGTGAATGACTAGGATGGCAACACACAATACTCCTCAGCAGGCAAATTGATTTATTTTGCAAAGGTTTCTCGTCCAAATGTTCCAATTTCCAAAGTAGCAGTTTATTCATGTTTAGAGTTTACTTGTGTTGCTGGAAGAAGAGAAAAAAAAGTGTTGAATAAGGTTGCTCAGCAAATACATAACCTTGGTCTGAACTATGGATGGCATCTGCTGGGCAAAAACTTTCATATTGGATTGAAAAAGTTCATGTTGATGAGCGACTTCATGTGTAAAACAGGTAAGAACTCTGATGTCGACGTGGCTGACAGGCTTTTGTATCTGTCTAGTTTCCAAACCTCACTTCTCCTTTAAATCTAAAAACATAAAGAACCCATTAGACATGGAACCAGATTACGTCCTATGGGAACCTGTGACATTTGATATGAAATTATTTAATCTATATTGTGTAGACCCCCTCATTTTTATCTAATGTTCTGCGCGACGCAACAGCCCTTTTGCTTATTATTTTATAATAATACTCTGGCATTATGGACTGAACTTATTGATTTTGGAACTAAAACCATTTATTGTTGAGGTAAATGTTATTATTTTAATATTGGAGCCATGCTAATTTAATAGAGTTGAATGTGTTTTAGAGTAAGCCGGAGGGGTCTTTTAGTCATTCTGTTGAACCCGGAGAGAACTTTTCTTTCTCACTCAAATCAACAACATTTCTGGCGGCCCGCAAGAGCACAGTGTAGCCTTCAAGCATTAATTTGTTTCATTCTTGAAAGATTCCTGGTTTCAAGTTTTTTTTCCCCTCTATACTCCTGTGCATACAGTTGCCTAGTTAATACGTTTACACGGATCTGAACAAATGATTTGTCAAACATTTGGTCAACGAGTCTTTTTACAAAATGTAGAAACTTTCCACTCCTCTGAGACAAGCTGGGTATTTCTTCATATTCTCATAGCCTACTTATGGAATGACTCTATGGTCGTGCCTCTATGACCTTCAATGATTCTGATGATGTGTGTCTATCACAGTGTGTGTCTATGACAGTGTGTGTATATGACTGTGCCTATGACAGTGTGTGTCTATGACAGTGTGTGTCTATGACAGTGTGTGTATATGGCAGTGTGTGTATATGACTGTGCCTATGACAGTGTGTGTCTATGACAGTGTGTGTATATGGCAGTGCCTATGACAGTGTGTGTCTATGACAGTGTGTGTCTATGACAGTGTGTGTCTATGACAGTGTGTGTCTATGACAGTGTGTGTATATGGCAGTGTGTGTATATGACTGTGCCTATGACAGTGTGTGTCTATGACAGTGTGTGTCTATGACAGTGTGTGTATATGGCAGTGTGTGTACATGACTGTGCCTATGACAGTGTGTGTCCATGACAGTGTGTGTCTATGACAGTGTGTGTACATGACTGTGCCTATGACAGTGTGTGTATATGACTGTGCCTATGACAGTGTGTGTCTATGACAGTGTGTGTCTATGACAGTGTGTGTATATGACAGTGTGTGTACATGACTGTGCCTATGACAGTGTGTGTCTATGACAGTGTGTGTCTATGACAGTGTGTGTCTATGACAGTGTGTGTCTATGACAGTGTGTGTATATGACTGTGCCTATGACAGTGTGTGTATATGGCAGTGTGTGTCTATGACAGTGTGTGTATATGGCAGTGTGTGTCTATGACAGTGTGTGTCTATGACAGTGTGTGTCTATGACAGTGTGTGTCTATGACAGTGTGTGTCTATGACTTTGTCTGAATGTGTCTATGACTATGTTTTTATCACTGTGCGTGTATATGGCTGTGTGTCTATGACTGTGTGTGTATATGGCTGTGTGTCTATGACTGTGTCTGAATGTCTATGACTGTCTCTAGGAATGTCTTTCAACAACTGTGTCTCAATGACTCTCTACCATGTGTCAATGGTAGAGTACCATTAGCTTATGGACTGGACCTGCACATAAAGAATCTAAAGATGTTCCAATTACCCTTGGACAGAGGAGCGGTCAACTCCCTGTGATCGTGCTTGAGATTCAGTCCTGTGGTCTTCATTAAATGTTTGATACATATATTTAAGGGGGCGCTTGTCAGCATTAATTGCACCATACTAAATCCTGCCCTTTTGGAGCGCTCTTGACGAAGGACACAAGATGCTGTCCTGAGGAGGAGGAGGAGGAGAGAGAGGACAATCATGTCGTCGCAATGACAAGTGTGACGTCACGCCGCGCCAAGATCATTAAGTGGCCTTTTTTCCGTGAGCAAGAAGCTTAATCCTTTTTGAGGATGACTCAATTTCAGCTTTGGGTGCATTCCAAACTCAACGGGGTCCTAAACTTGACCCGTTCCAAATCCGGGCCTGTCTCCATGTTGGGTTTGTCAGGTTAGCTGATCAGAGATGGAGGGATGATCCAGCTCACCGACTCATCCCACCTCGCCCTCTCTCATCCCCACCTTCCGTCTCTCATCCGACTAGCCCAAGGTGTCTGCCATCTCCCCGGCTATACACACACAGACCTCATGCGGAGCCGGTCTTACCGGCACTACTTTTAACAACCATCATTAGCCAAGTGTGTGTGTGCGTGTGTGCGCGCGCGTGTGTGTTTCATCTTCCTCTTCCCCCCTCAGCCCTGAAGCACCTCATCTGCCTCTCTCTCTTTCTCCCTCTCGTTCGCCCTCTCGTTCTCCCTCTGTTCAGCTGGATGAATTTGGGGGAGGTGGAGGGGTTGTGGGGGACATTCCCCACTTTTCTTAATAGACATATTTTTTTCAAGAGGATCCCTGGCCTCTTGGCTGTTTCCATGGCAACAGTCCCATTTGCCTGCTGCATAGGCTAGCCAGAGAGAGAGAGAGAGAGAGAGAGGGGGGGGGGGGGGGGGAGAGAGAGAGACAGGGTCGGACGCACATAAAGATATGGACATATGGACAGAACATACCTCGCTCCTTTTCTCCTCTCCCCTCCTCTCCTCCTTCCCACCTGATCAGCTTCATTGACACAGGGACACTTGCTGAGCAGGGTTAAAGAGGGCACCTATTCATCCATCACACACCCTTTACTTCAGGGAGCTCAGTGTGTGTGTGTGTGTGTGTGCGCGCTGGAGTCCATATGCAGGGTTGGGACAAAGGGGTCGGGACAGGGGTTTTTAACACCCTGTCAAAGCCGTTACTAAGGCTCGGGGGGGTGTGTGTGTGTGTGTGGGGGGGGGGGGGGGCTGGTTATAGGAGCCTTCCCCCACCTCGCAGATATGAAGCTGTCAGTAGCAGAATAGCAGCATTCATTGAATGACACTTATTTTCTCCCACTTTACACGAGTGCCGCGAACAAAACATGCAGGCCGGCAGCAGAGGAAGACGCTCTCACATTCACTGGTGATGACAGACGTGCAGCAATTACAGTGATGAGGCAGAGCACACACCAAGCACAACTGCCATTTCTGCTTATCCCCTTTATCAAGCTCTCTCTCTCTCTCTCTCTCTCTCTCCTCTCTCTCTCTCTCTCTCTCTCTCTCTCTCTCTCTCTCTCTCTTCCTATCTCTCTCCTTCCCTCTCTCTCTCTCTCTCTCTCTCTTCCTATCTCTCTCCCCCCCTCTCTCTCTCTCTCTCTCTCTCTTCCTATCTCTCTCCCCCCCTCTCTCTCTCTCTCTCTCTCTCTTCCTATCTCTCTCCCCCCTCTCTCTCCCTCCCTCTCTTTCTCCCTCTCTGCCTCAGGGCTCCAGGCTTTCTTTTTGTAAGTTATTGTGTGTGTGTGTGTGTGTGTGTCTGTCAATCTTGTTCACATGCAGCATTTAGCCTGTTTCAAAGGTGCCTGCCGTGTGCCTGATGAACCCCTGGGCCTGTTCCGTGTGTGTGTGGCGTGTGTGTGTGTGTGTGTGCATGTTGAGTGTGTGCACGTGGTGTTCAGTCACTCATACACTGACACTATGCAAACATTGTGGACACACAAGTACGGTATCCTGTGTGACCTGGGTTTGTATGTGTGCTTTTGGGAAGGTATGTGGGTATCTTCAGAGTGTTCATATAGGTTCTCTCATGAGTACAGACCGACAGTATATTAACTTGGAACACTACTGGTGTTAAATCAGCAGTTGTAAATCTGCTCTGTGCAGTCCTTAACGTGAATGTGTGTGTCTGTGTGTGTGTTTGTGTGTATGCAGCTACATGTGTGTGTGTGTGTGTTTGGGCAGGTGTATTTGTGTGTGCTGTCAGCTTGCCCACTCAGGGTTACCTAATGGCTTGGCAGGCCCCTCGTCCCTGCATCCATGCAGTGCGGCTTGGCCTAATCTGTGCGTGGCTAAATTAAAAGGCCTTTTGGTGCGGAAGTGGATCGCTGTGACCCTCCCCCCCCCCCTCCACGCCTCCCCCGCCTCCCCCTTGCCCCGCAGCCCGGCCCCCCACCAAGACCAGGTGTCCCCCACACCCGAGAGGAGCGTATCTTAATCAGAGCCCCAGACCCTGACACACACACACACACTCTCTCACACACACACACTCACACACACACACACTCTCACACACACACACTCACACACACACACACACACACTCACTCACACACCCACACACACACTCTCTCACTCACACACACACCACACACACTCACACACTCACACACATAGGTTCAGCACCCCACCGAGTCCCTACCTTATGTCCAGGAGTGACATTTGGATGACACCAGCAGCAGGATTATAAGAGCATATTCATTAATGTGCCGGGGTGAGGGAGAGGAGCAGGGGGCTGGGAGGAGGGCAGGCAGGGGACAGGACAGGCTCAGCCCACTGAGCAGGAGGAAGTGACACGCAAGCGTGGCCCTGGTGTTGTTATGACTCATCTGCTGCAAAGGACATTTGGAAAAAAATATGAAAAGAAGAGAAAAGAAAACGGAGCAAGACCTTGTATTGACAATGTTTTTTGGGGGGGGGTTTAATGGCTGTGCTTTATTCGTGACAAATTCACTTTTCATTTGGTTCAGAAGCCATGGACAAAAAGGCTTTTTAAGTTGAAAAGTGTTTACTCGGATTGGCTAACCTTTTCATTTTGGAACATTAATGTACCTGATAATAGACTCTGTATTTGTTGTGCTAGTGGTACAATATAAATAATCAAGTGCAATTTTGTGAAAGAAAGCCAGTAGAGTTTTAGAGCCGTTCCCATGAGGACCATCTTTAAAAAAACAGACCTGAAATAGACATTGATTTGTCAAACCCTTTTCTGGCATTAGACTGTCGTTTGTCCACTCGCTCTGTCTCTGTGGGTCCAGCATCCAGGAAGGGCACCATTATCCCAGTCTAATGCCACATTTAGATCTCTAACGGCTGCATACTGTTGTCTCCCCCAGCCAGTAGCTGGAGTGGCTGACCAGTCTATACTGGGCTGTCACAACAACACACCACTGCCAGAGAGAGAGGGAGAGAGAGACACAGAGAGAGAGAGAGAGAGAGAGAGGGAGAGAGGGGGAGAGGGAGAGAGAGAGAGAGGGAGAGAGGGAGAGAGGGAGAGAGGGAGAGAGAGGGAGAGAGAGAGAGAGGGAGAGAGGGAGAGAGGAGAGAGGGAGAGAGAGAGAGAGAGAGAGAGAGGGGGAGAGAGAGAGGGAGAGAGGAGAGAGAGAGAGAGAGAGAGAGAGAGAGAGAGAGAGGGAGGGAGGAGGGAGGGAGGGAGGGAGGGAGGGAGGGAGGGAGGGAGGGAGGGAGGGAGGGAGGGGAAGAGAAATCATTTCAAATGGTGTGTGACGTGGGTGTCAATAGAACATGTCTCTGTGGCGGCATGTTGGTGAGTTGGTGGACTACAGAGATGGAGGAGGGGTCATGTGTCAGCGCTGACTGGACCTGCTGAAGGGCCTGAGGCGTTTCATCCTAACCAGGTCAGCAGAGGTGGGCAATAGTCGTCAGCCCTCCACCAAAAGGCATCATGGGGGATCTAGAGATAGGGCTTGATGCTCCTTGCAGATTTAGTCTATTCTCATCGAGAGTGTTTTGAAGATTTCCTACAACCTGTATGTGTGTGTGTATATATGTTTTTGGGTGTGCGTTTGCATGTGGAAGGAGCGGTCGATAGCTTCTCACAGGGGGCAGACATAACTCCAGGTCATCCCGCCATAATCAGGACCCCTGTCTTATCCTCCCTCTTCCCCTCCCTCTTCCCCTCCCTCCTTCCCTCCCTCCTTCCCTCTCTCCGCCCTGCCTTTGTAGTGTGCCGTGGGTGCATCTCTTATGCTGTTCCTCTATAAAGAATCTCCCAAACACATGACCCTGAGCACAGCGGGCTTCCTTCTGTGGACAAGGCTCTTCCCAAGGTTATGATAACTCTCTCTCTCTCTTTCTTCCTCTCTCTTCCTCTCTCTCTCTTCCTCTCTCTCTCTTTCTCTCTCTGGCCTTGGTTCCCCGGCTGGCCTCCTCTGTTCTTCTCCAAAATGCCCTGTTTGCTGTAAACCTTGGAGAAAGCCTGGAACAGCTGAGAGCATCGCTGGGCTAAGGACAGCAGCGAGCACTCACTAATGGTGTCTGAGGGAGTTGAGCTACACTGAAGCAGACTGGGTGTGTGTGTGCGTGTGCGTGTGTGTGTGTGCGCATGAGAGTGACACTACTCATCCTCTCGCACTCGAGTAAGACCCCCAACAAAATGCACGTAGCCATAACATAAGGCTCTCTTTTTACGCGATACACACACACACCCACACACACACACACACACCCAGAGACATGCGCAGAGACACACACAAGACACGTTGGGTTGGGTGGCTGATGGGGGGGGGGGAGGTGGGGGGAGGGGGGGAGGTGCTTGTGGGGGTGAGGCGGGGCGAGGCCTTCTGTCTCCCTGTCACCGCCTGGTGCCACCGGGGCCCGGGGGTGCGTGGCGTGGGCGGGTGGGCGAGCGCGCGCGGGCACTTGACTGGCACCGCGGCACTTAGCTAGCGAGCGCTGGCTGGCCCCACTCCAGGTTAACTCGCCATGCTGGGAGGGTTTTCTTTTTTTGTATCCTTGTGCGTTCGCGATGTGGCACCAGATGCCACTCCATGTGCCCAAATCCTGTTGACATTTGGAGCGCGGGCACTAAAGGGAGCAGGAACAGAGGAAATTTAATTAAGATGAAATGCAGCCCCGGCCATTGTTACCATGGCTATCTTCTGTTGCCACATATACACTCTCTCAATGGGCGAGTTACAGGAAGGAGGGATTACAAAAAAAAATGGAGGGAGGATTAGAAGAGTGGAACTATGTAGGTGGCACAGTGACACACACAGAGAGAGAGAGAGAGAGAGAGGAGTGAAAAAATGTAGCGTTAGAGAGAGAGAGGAGGGGGTGATTTGATTAAGCAAGCCTGGCATTGAGAGGAAGAGGAGAGGGGCAGAGTGAGAGGCAGATGCCAAGGGAGAGCAGGAGAGGAGGGAGATGGAGAGGAGGGAGAGGAGGGAGAGGAGGGAGAGGCAGAGGAAGGGCATCACCAAGTCATGACTGGAAGCCAACTCTCCCCTCTCTCCTACTGGCATCCAATTCAACAATCCACCTGCCACCATGTCCTCTGAGACGCTCTCTATCTCTCTCACTCTCTGTCTCTCTCTCTCCTTATCTTTATCTCACGAGTGCTCTCTCTCTCTCAACTCCCTCATCGCATCTCTCCCTCTCGCCTCCATTTCTTGTCCTCTCTCCTCCTTCTCTCCCTCTTCCTGTGTCACTCTGCTGATGGGGCATTTTCCGATACCTTGTTAGCACAAGTGGGACTTCAATCCTCTCGCCGACACACACACACACTTCCCTCTCTCCTCTCGCCTGCCCGCCCTCGCTCTTTCCCATCGCCCCCCCTCCCTCCCTCCCGCTCCACCCACTTCCCCTCCAGCTCCCTTCATCTCTCTGCAGCCCTCTGCCCCCCCCCCCCCCCTCCACCACTCCATCTCTCGTCCCGTAGCTGGGCCCGGCTCTCGCTCTCGTGAGCGGGCCAAAGCCGCGCCGGCACGTACGAATCCTCAAGCCTGATGGTCGCGCTGACACATCCGCGCCGCGAGCCCAGCGTCCGTCAAGTGGCTAGCCGGACGAAGCTAGCGGTTAGCCGCCTCTGGCACCACGCTCAGGGAGTATCCTCTTCCTCCATTACCCAGAGCCATCACTTCCAGAGGGGTGGGCGCCAGGTTGGGCCATCCCCCAACATGGCTTCCAGCAGGTTGCAGTCGCTACCGAGCTCCAGTCCTCCCTCATTGTGATTCCGCTGCTGAGCCTGACGTCTAGCATCAGGTCTCACAATAATTATTTTAAATTGCTACGAGGAACACTGGTCCTGGTGGGATATATTACCTCCATTCTAACGAGATGAGTTTCACACCACATACAGTACAACCTGCCGGCGGTGTGCGCGTGCGTGTGTGTGTGTGCGTGTCGGTGTGCTTGGCTGCGGCTCGCGCCACATTTTGGACGTGCTCGCGCAAGTGCTTGTTTGTTGTTCTGCGTTTCATCGGCTGGTGGGTTTTGTATGTGCCTGTGGAACACATATACATGTTCACAAAAATTGCAGGCGTGAGATTTCCAATGCGCCTATGCAAGGTCACATTGCTGCATGCTGTATGGATGCGTATGTAAATACGTTGGCCCGGCTGGAGGTGGGGGTAGTTGTGTGACTGCTCATCTATGTAAGTGCTTATATTCCTCAAGTAGCCTGCGCGCATCGCACACTTGTTCTCCTCACCGGTGCCCCTATGGGATTCTATGGACACACACACACACAAACTCACACTCTCACACACACACACTTGATGGAGCCCTTTTCGAAGCAGGGGCTATTGTGCTTCTGGGGTGAAAGTGAAGAGTGTGCACCCCCCGCCCCCACACACCACATACGCACACACACACACACACACACACACACACTCACTCCTGGAGCAGAGCTCTCATCATTACCATGCCAGTGTCTCTCCAGGCTGCTCTCTCTGATAAGGCCAGGTCATGTTTATTAGACCAAATAGATATGTTTGCAGCCCTGACCCTGACAGCTATGTGTGTGTTTGTGTGTGAGTGTGCGGGCTAGTGCGTGCTGGCGTGCATGTGTTCCCCTGTAGATGTCTGGCAGACCACGTGATCCAGGGTTCCATGGAGAAGTGAAGCAATTCCAAAAGCGTGCTGTGTGTGGATGTGTCTTGGAATTGTGTGCCTTATCTTAGGCACCTCTGCCCACTTTCTTAGCACCTAGAAGATATGAGATCTACATGTAGACGTCCGTATCACCCTGGGATTCTAATAAAGAGATCTCTATCCTTAGCTAGAACATTTCATGGAGAGTGAGGGGGATCGTCACCAGGTCTAGATGTTCCATAGCAGAGGGCAGACCCGCCACACCAGCCGACCTCCTGCACCCGGGCAGAGAAGAGAGCCGATCTCTCTCTCTCCCTCCTCCTCCATCCCTCTCTCCCTTCCCTTTTACCCCACTTGTCAGGCTCTGGTTCAGGGACATGATCAACAGGCTCTCCAACATCTCACTCCAGCCTCTGTCTGTCAGGAAGCACCGGGGGAAGAGAGAGAGAGAGAGAGAGAGATAAGAGAGAGAGGCGGAGAGGAAAATAAAGAGGGAGTGAACATGGTGGAGCTTCCAGGTAATCCTACAAGAGGCCGAGGTGAGAGGCTCATCTCCTCCTCTCTAGTTCGAGTCTCTTAACCCCCCCGCCCGCCCCTCCCCCCAACACCTCCCCTCAGCTGAAGCAGCAACCAATGCTGGAGGAAGAGAGGGAGAGAAGTGGATGGAAGGGAGCTTGTGTGAAAGGCCAGTAAATGAATGGGTGTGAGTTGGTGAGTGTATGTGTGTGTGAGATATATATATATATATATATATATATATAGAGAGAGAGAGAGAGACAGACAGACAGAGATATATATATATAGAGAGACAGAGATATAGAGAGACAGAGAGAGAGAGACAGACAGATATATATATATATATATATAGAGAGAGAGAGATAGACAGACAGAGATATAGAGAGAGAGAGAGAGAGAGAGAGAGAGAGAGAGGGAGAGAGAGAGGGAGAGGAACGCTCCCCTCTCGTTATGCACACAGTGTCTGCACGTTGCACCACATGCGCTGCATCTGTTAGACCCCCCCCCCTCCCTCCGACCCCCCCAACCCCCAGACCCCCCCCCCCCCCCAACCTACCCTCCGCTCCCCTCCCCTCTCCCCCTTCTTTTTTTAATCTTTTATTCATAGCTTAGCAGGTGATGAAAAATGTATGCCCCGAGTCTGGCATTGAAATAAATGCAAAATGAAAACAGAAGCAGTTTATACTGACAGTCTGAATATCTCTATCTAGAGCAAGGTTGCACAGTGCAAATCAGGAGGCTGTGATGCCTGTGTTAACTCCGCCGTGTAAATGACGCTTTCGCGGCGTCCCGGGTCGCCGGGAGATTAGCTGCCTTTGTTTTCCTCGCTGGGCTCCTCCTGTCATCTCACTGGGTAAAGTGGGCATTTTCTTGGGCATCTCCCCCCTCTCCTCCCGCCCCCCCCCCCCCCCACACACACACACACACACACCCACACACACCAGCCCTGCTCGTTTGTACGCTATTAAAGTGTGTTTGTGAGTCGGTTGGTTTAGTTGTCGAGTCGAGTGTGTCTAGTCTCAGGTGTATTTGTGTGTTTGTTTGTTTGTGCTGGATGAACAGGGGACTGTGGTGCCACGAAGGGGACACACACACACACACACACAGACACACACACACACACAGACACACACACACACACAGAGTGCCCTGAGGGCTGTAAGAGAGACGACTCTCCCTCTCTTTGGAAGTGTTACAGAGAGGATAACTCTTCCCTCAAGCACTGGTGGATACTGCTGTTGATTCTAGAGCTCCCTACCCCCCCCCCCCCCCTATCCCCCCAGCCCCAGGCCTCCTTTTGCATTCCAATAAGCCTGACCACGCATTTTGTCACAAAAAGTCCATGTATAGCATGGTGTTAGATGAGTTTTTTAGAAGTCCAATATTATTGTTACACAAGTGCAAGATGACAATAATGGACTGCTGTATGCTAGACTCAAGTGTAACCGCAAAATACCCCATTTAGAAATAGGATTACATGTAGTGTGTGTACATGTGCATTTGTACACGTGTGTACGTGTCATCCGTTTGCGTGTGTGTGTGTTTGTGTGAGTCCTAGCAGCCATGCACAGCGCTGTCTTGCCGACACT
>CM042879.1:3204986-3213310 GCA_023658055.1 Thaleichthys pacificus
TGATTCATTGTGAGAGTGTGTAGTGGGAGCTCTGTGGTCGCACAGCCATACATTAATGATGCCATTTTCAGCCCATCATCTCTCTCTCGCTCTCACTGCTCAGCGCGTGCTTGTGTTTCGGTGTGTTCGGGCTTACGTGTTTGTGCGACACAGAGAGAAGAAGTGCGTGCACGTCGTGGGTTTTCATGCCCTGCCCGTGTTTGTGGTTGTGGTGTCGAGCGTGTATTTGAGCATTGTGAGTGATGTTGAGCACGGGATAGAGAGGATAGAGAGAGAGAGCGAGAGAGAGAGAGAGGATGAGAAGAGAGACAGAGAGAGATAGAGAGAGGAGAGGAGAGAGAGAGAGAGAGGAGAGTGAGAGAGAGAGAGAGAGAGAGAGAGAGAGAGCTAGAGAGAGAGAGAAGGAGAGAGAGAGAGAGAGAGAGAGGAGAGAGAGAGAGAGAAGAGAGAGAGAGAGGAGAGAGAGAGCTAGAGAGAGAGAGCGAGAGAGAGAGGCTAGAGAGAGAGGCTCAGGGGAGCTGTGCTGAGGGGTGCAGTATCACTCTCCTGGCTCTCAGGGCACATTGTTTATGCATGGGGCCACATATGCAGCGCGGTGAGCTTCCCCCGGCCGTGTCCCAGGGTGGCTGTGCGTCTGTGTGGGAGCTGATTCCCTCCCTGTGCAGCCGGCACACACCCACCTGTGATCCTCCAGCGCTCCTCTCGCCGCTCACACACTCGGGCGTCAACACACCGGTGGCCATGTTGTTCCCCTTTCTCTTCCAGACGCGCACACACACTGCGGTGTCTGTTGAGTTGTGTGTGTGTGTGTGTGTGTATGGGTCCCCTCCCTTACCCTCTCCAATGCTGAGAAGGACAGATCTGGGCCAGATGTCCCCTAATCCCCCTGTCGGTGGACTCACCCGTTAAAGAGCACGTACCCCACAAGCTGAGGCCTTGCCCCAAGGGGGGCCCGGGTTCGAGGACCAAAGACCCTCCGCCCTCAGCCAATCAAACGTCACGCTGTGCGTTTTCCTGTTCCGCGCTCAGGTCGTGGCCCGGCGGAGGTCAGGGGTCGGCGTCGCCGGGCGGCGTGGGGCCGGGCGGGGGCCGGCCTGTCCCGCCCGGCGGATGTGAACGCCCCGCTGCACGCTCGTCTGCCGTAAGCCGCGGTAATACCACACTAATACCGCTGTCATGGATGCATTAGAATGTGGCTTGGGGGGGGGGGACTCAAATTAAAAACAGTTAGCGGATCGTGTAACACAGCCATGATTAGTAATGTAATTACCTCAGCTGCTGGGGGTATGGTAATGTTTCCAGTGTCTAAACGTAACTGTATAGACTGGGTTTGAGGATACAGTGCTATAGGGTTTACTTCGGAGCATATAGGTTTGTGTGCAGTTCCTATACAGACGGGTTTGTTAATACGTATCAATTATGTTTTTGTGTGTGTGTGCATGTGTGTGTGTGTGTGTTACATGTGAGTGCATTTGTTTGTGTTTGCGTGAGAGTGTGTGTGTGCGTGTGCGTGTGATTCTGTAAGTGTGTGCGTGTCCCAGTCAGATATCAGAAGCTACCCCTCCCCTCAGATCATCTGTCAGTGTGTCAGATGGGAAACGTGTCACTGTGTGTCATTGCAGAGCTGACAACAAGATGGCAGTCTACACTAAGACAAGTCCCCTGAGGCAGGGCCCCAGGGGGAAACCTGAGCCAGGGGAAGGGAGGGATGGAGGGAGGGAAGGAGACACAAATCAAACGTATACTTTCTTTACTGTTTGTCAGCGGGGAAGTTAATGGACAGCTGCTTGTTTTGGATGTGTGTGTGTGTGTGTGTTTCCCTTTGTGTGCGTGTGCCATATGTGTGAAGTTTGTGTGTGTGGTGTGCCTGTGCCTCTCCCTGGTGTGTGTAGGGGCGTCGAGGCAGCAGTGAGAACCGCGCGTGTGTGTGTGTGTGCAGAAGTCCTCTCCTCTAAACACTGTCCAGGTACGGCAGCAGTGTGTGTGAAGTGCTCTGCTGAACACTAGCCGCCATCTGTACCAGACCGCGGGCTGCAACATCTGTCACACGCACACACACACACACCCCGACACACACACACACAAACCGCACATGCACGACACAAACGCACCAGGCACACAGACACCCCCGCACACCCGCACACTCACTGTCCCTCGGGGGTGTACACTCTCCCGGTTGTCACCGGGGTGTGATGCGTCTGTCATCCGTCTGGCATATGGCACCTCATCCCTCCCCCGGCCTCAAACGGTGGGCCTGGAGTAGACCCGCCGTATTAAATGAGTCTTAATTCCTCTGCCTAATAAGGGTAGTCTGGAACATCACAGTGGGGTCACTAGCTTAGCAACTGTCAGCTCTGAAAGCATGTTGATTAGACTGCCTGTGAGGCCCATGGTGGGACCCAGCGATGATGGCTGGTTCGCAGTACTTGGTTCAATACGGACTGATTGAAATGACTGTGTTTAGTTATTCAGGCTGAGTTCGGTGTTCTCCCACGGTCTGAGTTCGTTTTCTAACTGCATGCTGCGGATTTCTGATTTGTTTATTTCCATATGCTCATGAAATGGCCAGTGTTCGATAGAATGAAATGGATGAAAGATTTGAGTCAGTGGCTAAGTTATTTTTCCATAATGGCTCGCGCTTGAATTCCACTGTTGATGGATGTTTTGCAAACAAAAACATAACAATTAATCTTTCAGTTTGGCAGTCTGAAGTCATCCTTTAGCTCACTGTATACGGAGGTTATCACTGGAATAAGAATATTTGTTTTCCCAAGCTCACAGAATGGGGCTGTCCTAAATCTCTTTACCATGGTATTGACAGAACAAGTCCAGAATCTTTCCATTGCAGTTAGAATTGTATATTTCTTGTACTGCCTACTCATCTTACAAAAGTAGCTTCTGAGCCATAAACTCATCGCTGTTTTGTGTGAGTGTGTGTGTGGGCGTGTGTGTGTGTGTGGGTGTGTGTGTGTGTGTGTGTGGGCGTGTGTGCGTGTGTGTGTGTGTCTGTGTGCGTGTGTGTGTGTGTGGGCGTGTGTGTGTGTGTGTGTGTGTGGGCGTGTGTATGTGTGTGTGGGCGTGTGTGTGTGTGTGTGGGCGTGTGTGTGTGTGTGTGTGTGTGTGTGTGTGTGTGTGTGTGTGTGTGTGTGTGTGTGTGTGTGTGTGTGTGTGTGTGTGCAAGTGTACATATCAGTTCTGGGAGGTAGATCATTTGTTTGACTGTGAGGAAAAGAAATAATCACTTGCTTGGAGCAGGGAGCTTGTGTGTAAGGGTTGATTTTTCTATTGCCAGGCCCCTTATTACACATATAGCAGTTAGCTCTAATCACAGTCATTAGCTGCTGCAGTGAAAGTAGGAGTTTATCAGGTTCCCATGACTGAGTGATCAAATAAGTATTTTGTAATCATGAATTAATAAGTACTCTACTCTCCATGTGTCTAACCATCATCCCCTGTATCACACTGTAATCGATGTAATTATCATGTTCGGACTGATAATCCTTATTCCTAAATTCGGCATACTATTAGGCCACTGAATGTTAACACAAATTTACAATGCCTGTACATGCCAGAGGGGTACATCAGTGACATGTGTGTGTACGTGTGTGTGTGTGTGTCCATGTGCATGTGTGAGGCACATTGGTGATGTGGCTAGTGTTCAGTGCATGACCTGACACCCATAGCCTCCCTCCCTCCCTCCCTCCCTCCCTCCCTCCCTCCCTCTCTCTCTCTCTCTGTCTCTCTCTCTCTCTCTCTCTGTCTCTCTCTCTGTCTCTCCCCTGCTGGTTTGTGTGTGTCAAAGCGCCCGCAATTTGGCTCACCGTGTGGCCCAGAGCGCCAGAGGTAATGAGCGCCTGTTTGGGAATTAAACGCACGTGAATAATAACGCGAGGGAGAGATGCAGAAACACCACCGCTGGCCCCGCTGAATGGATCAATATGAAAAGAATCTCATTCAGATTGTTCAATCTGGTCGCCGTGCGTGTGTTTACATGCTTGTTTGTTTGTGTTTGTGTTCGAGCGCATGTGCTGTGTGTGTGTGTGTGTGGTGTGGTGTGTGTGTGTGTGTGTGTGTGTGTGTGTGAGAGAGAATGCACAGTGACACAGGAGGGGATTATGGTATTGACCTGTATGGCGCTAGTATGTTTGTTTATATGAAGAGAGGATTTGTGCTCGCAGCCCCTGTAGAGGAACACAATGTGTGTGGCCCTCGACGGGAATCCACAGAGACGACAGCTACTCTCGTTGAATAGACCACTTGCACGGACACATTCACTGGTTTGTACAGTGCACTCGGGCTAGCTATGTGATCAGCGCTGTCAAAGCAACCCGTCGAATAGCCTTACATGTACGGTGCGTTCTCTGAAAAATGACAGGTGTTTCGACGGCTTCCCTCAGGAGTTGTCGACGGAGGGTGTCGCTAACTTTGCCACGTTGTCGTTTTTTTTTTCGCCGTCCACCTCGAGGCCCGTGGTCCAGTTCCACCCATGCCAGCGTGCGTGCCAGCTCCGGGGTGGCCCCTTCACCCCGCATCTGATGTGTAAACAGTAGCCTCTGCACACGCCCGCCAGACGCAGACATCCCCCGATTCCCTAGGGTGACACGTTTCCGAGCTCATGTTAGGAGGGCAATAACCCACCCCTGGCCGCCCTGTAGAAAGACGTGCCAGTGTCGGGGTTTAGGTGTCGACATGGTTAGCCGTGAGACTGTCGTGAGAGAGAGAGTCCTGAAGATCCCATGTTTGGAAAGAAGGCAGCAACGACGCCATCATTATGTCTGTTATACAGTCGCAGTTACCATGCAGTTCTCAGGGCGCTGGTGCCTTTGCCATTATCAAGCCTATGTTTACGGCAGAGCGGCCCTTTGAGCTGGTAGACCATGAGAGCCTGTTAAAAACCAGTGCTCGCGCATTTCACAGAGGGGGCCGGCAGATGTCAGTACCGTTTCTTCGTGGTAGGTCCTCGTTCTGCTATTCTCTGGGTGAACTATTCGATTAAAACTTGAGGGTTGTCGGGTTTCAATTCGCCCCAACTAGGAGGGAAAAGGCCGGGGCAGTCCTTGAGGTACACCCCCGATCGTTAATATCCACAATAATTAATTGCCACTCAAGAGAGCCCACCCGGCGCTGCGCTGCTATCGGTCTGGAGGGTACGGCTAAAGTCAAAACAGGCCTGATTCAGTTTAGCTTATCTTGCTCACGTGCTGTGTGAGCATAAGGTGCATTTTGGCTCTTGGAACGACGCTAGAGGTGCTGTGTTGCGGTCTTCTGGCGCAGGGCAGTGGTAAGCCCATATGTTGTTGAGGCAAATGTTACTACGCAGCCGACTCTTCCCCTCTGCCATCCAGCCTACCCCTTTGCACAACGCTCGAACATTACTCATTCATCTACATACTCTCTCTCTCTCCTCCATCTCTCACGTTCTGCTTTTATATATTTCAATACATCCTCTCGCGTCTACACATGATCTATCTGGTCTCTACCCTACATGAACGCTGTCTGATACATACACTATGAGTGTGTGCCTATTTAGACATAGGGGGTAGGATAGGTGTGCTCTTGGACACCCAAACGACCGTAAGCTCTTTGATAATCTACTATTTTTGCAAGGACCACACAACAACAAAAGTGGTATGAGGAAGGTAAGGGAGCTATTGCCAAGGATTTCCAATAGACACTCAGGTTATCTTAGTGACTGCCTCTCTATAAGAGTGCTGGTACTCCTCATAGCCAAAACATCTACGGTAGGGGGTGTCCTCCCGAGCCAGTGGCTAAATTCGCTTCCGTGCCCCCATGGGGATGGCTCCCTCCCCCACCGTACCTGACCGCAAGCCAATTGGGCTACACAGGATAGTCCTAAAAAAACAAGCCCACCTCAGGTAACAACACACACACATACAGACAACAAACACAACACACTCAGACAAAGCATACGGAGCGCATACGCACAGGTCTCTCTCATCTCGCATCAACATAAACGACACCTACTCTTCTACTCTCTCTACTCTCTCTCTCGCCTCTCACGTCACTCTACTCTCTCCCGCATTCTCATCCCGTCACCTCTCTCGGCACTCGTCTCCATGTCTCCTCACCTCTCTGTCTCCTACTCTCTTCCTCCCTCGCCTCCCTCTCTCTCTCTGTCTGGTCTCTCCCATCCTCCTCATTGTCCTCTCCCTCTACTCGCCTCCTCCTCCCTCCGCCACCACTCGCACTCCGTCTATACCTCGCCTCCACGCTACACAATCTTTCTTCTCAATACCCCGCTGCTCCAAACAAACCTGGGACCTCAGTTTCCCTCCGGATCTTGTCTCCTCTGCATACAATCCCAACCGGCACACGATCGTCTCCCCTCTCTCCTCTCATCCTCTCTCCTATCTCACCTCTACCCTCCCGCCCTACACTCCCTCCTCAGATGGTGTCTACTCACTGACTACTGCTGTTGCCATGCTGCACTCCAGAACGAGCCTGGGTACCACCGCGACTCATCTATGCGTGTCGCCACTACTCCGATCACAAACCCAGAAGCATGTGTCAGTCTCTGCTCTCCGCCCGACAAAACTGGGGTTATAAGGAACTGTAACACTCGACTGTGTGGGAGACATGCGAAGCACTAATGAAAATAGGTCCAGCATCGAGCACTCCATGCATATGCTTAATAGTTAATAATTGATAAGTGCAAAGTATTTAAACTTTAACAAAAGTACTGCTAATACATTCTTTACCTCACTTATCTCAAAATAGCAGCTCTAATTTCACAGCCATTAGTCCCACATACACTATCTTTCCATCTGTCAGACATTTAATGGCTATTGTTGGTACTCTCTAATGCGGTGTTAAAGAGGCCGTGGTGGTGTGACTCATGTGTGCAAACGTTAAATACCATACGCCTGCTAATTAACTCAGGTCGAATCTATTACAATTCGCTTTAATTGTAGTTAAGGTACTGGTGTTTATAATTTCCTTTAAGAGGTAGAAAGATAAACTTGTGTGTTACGTGGGTCGTTTTTTTAATTTGGCAATAGTTGCTCATTTTTCAGCATAGACTGCCATTTATTATATTAAACACCTTTCCTGTGTCCATGCAAATACGCAACACACTCGGCAATCTTATTTTATCATTTGGAACAAGTCAAACTGTGCGTCTTGGTGCCCAGCGTCCAACTCCCCCCGCTCCCCCGTCGACCCCATCCCCTATGCCCCCCACCACCCACACCCAAACAACCTCAACAGCGCACCCGTCTGTGGTCGGGAAGAGGGGAGTGTCACCGGGGGAGGTTGGGGGGGGGGGTCTTTACTGGTGGGAACGGGGCACAGGGGAACACCCTCTCTGTCTCCCTTCCCTGCCCACCCCTTTTAGAGAGGTTTGGAATCCGTGGTATGACAGCCCCCCACCCCCCTCCCGCCCCAGCCCCCTCCCCCCCAGCCGCCGCTCCCAGGGGCTACCTGAAGCCAGTTGTACATATGAGGGACAGGGTTTTGGTATTAACTCTGCCACTCCTGTTGGGTTTTCGATTGGTGCTCCTCTCCACTGAGCCGCTGATGACCATGAAATTGAATTCTCTCTCTCTCTCTCTCTCTCTCTCTCTCTCTCTCTCTCTCTCCTCTCTCTCTCTCTCTCTCTGCTCGCTCTCTCTTCTCCCGTCTCTCCCTCTCTCTTCCCTCTCTCTTCCTTCAGAATTATACAGTCGCCTAATTTCGGTCCAGCCCAGTGTAACAGTACGATTGTAATGTATCCACTCCATACGTACCATCCTTTTGGTGTAGTTTCCGAGATCCGTGATGTGGAGGTGAAGTTCCTCCCAAACTGTCACCAATCACACATCTAATAAACAGTGTCCACCTGTGCACCTCCACGTCTCTCTCAGCAGTCTAAGTGTGCGTCATCCCCACTAATTGTTTCTATCTAGTCTCAAGGGTCCTTGAGGTCACATAGAAACTAGCTACATACAGTGTGTCGATTCAGCATTGACCCCCTTAGTTGAATCCCCCCATGCATGTTCTTTGAAGACACATTTGCATAAATGAGCACCAGTGTTCATTCAGAACATTACCTCTCGTCTGGCGTTTCCACGGCTATAATAAACACAGAAAGGCTTTGATTTAGGTGTTAGCTTAGATTTGTTACATATTAATACTGTGGTGCGTAGCTACGATATTCTGGGAGGGAGGGTCGGGCAAATATGGCGATCTGGGTACGAGGGAAATCTACTAGGACATGTCAAGGGATATAAACAGACTCTCATAGCGGCCGAACTGTGGTATAGCAGGGACTGGGAGAGGAGGGTGCGGATGAGTGATGGGGAGTGAGGCATACTTGATGTACATCG
>CM042879.1:3213410-3258410 GCA_023658055.1 Thaleichthys pacificus
TGTGCTGCCAAACGAACCACCCGTGTTGCTTTGCCACGACTTGTCCTGGTTGGCCTGTTGGGTTATGCCCACTTTGCACCGAACACGAACTGGGAGGGGAGGGGGAACAGGGAGGGACACACACACACACAGGACACACACACACACCACACAGACACACACACACACACAGAGTGCCTGAGGGTGGTAAGAGAGACGACCCTCCCTCTCTTGGAAGTGTTACAGAGAGGATAACTCTTCCCTCAAGCACTGGTGGATACTGCTGTTGATTCTAGAGCTCCCTACCCCCCCCCCCCCCCCCCCCCTCCCCCCTATCCCCCCAGCCCCGGCCTCCTTTGCAATCCAATAAGCCTGACCACGCATTTTGTCACAAAAAGTCCATGTATAGCATGGTGTTAGATGAGTTTTTTAGAAGTCCAATATTATTGTTACACAAGTGCAAGATGACAATAATGGACTGCTGTATGCTAGACTCAAGTGTAACCGCCAAAATACCCCATTTAGAAATAGGATTACATGTAGTGTTGTGTACATGTGCATTTGTTACACGTGTGTGTACGTTTGTCATCCGTTTGCTGTGTGTGTGTGTTTGTGTGAGTCCTAGCAGCCATGCACAGCGCTGTCTTGCCGCCACTTGTAATGATGTTGTGTAGGGACGGACGAGAGAGCTGGTGGCCGGGACCATGGAGCTAAGTTAGTGATGTTGATCCAGACAGACAGGCGAGGAGGAGGAGGAGAGGAGGAGAGGAGGAGGAGGAGGAGGAGAGGAGGAGGAGGATGAGGAGAGGAGGAGGAGGAGAGGAGAGAGGAGGAGAGAGAGGAGTGGAAGATAGGAGGAGGAGAAGAGGAGGAGAGGAGGACGAGAGGCAGGAGGAGAGGAGGAGGAGGAAGAGAGGGGATGACTGCCCTCACACTCCATAATGGGGCGTTCATTGTGGCGAGGGCTGATGAGCGTGTTTGCGTGGGTAAGCGCCCCGGTATACGTTTGTGTAAATATATGGATGGGAGCTCATGGTGTCTATGCTAGCTTAGAGTTTGATTGAAGCTCGGGTGGGGATGGGGGGGAGTTCTACTGTACAGAGAGGGTCTGGTCCATTGAGATTTCATATCAAGGGCCCTTTTAGGGGTCCTGTGTGTGTGTGTTTGTGTGGTGTGTGTGTGTGTGTGTGTGTGTGTGTGTGTGTGAACGGGCCACGCTCTGTGAGTGTGTGTGTGTCAACCCACCGTCCCTGGCCCATCCCCAGTGCCAGCGCACCCAGTCTTTGGCAGGGTGGCGCAGTGTTGCGAGGACGGGTCGCCCGGCAATTAAATAAAGATGTCTAATTGGCTGATCCATATTAAGGGTCAGCAGCTGGGGTAGGGGAGAGAAGCTAGCCGAGGCCCGCCTCACACAGCTCCTGAACCACATTCAATTATTAATGGACTGATTGCTTGAGTGGAGCTTTCTCTGGGAATCTGAACCTGCCACACTGAATAAAATAAAACCACTGCTTTACATTTTCATTATACCAAACAGTGTTTTAAATTGCAAATGTGTCTTGGAAAAACCCTCCCTCCCTCGTTCCGCCCCTGCCTGACTCCCCCTCTCCGACAGCAAGCCCTCCCCCCCACACACACCCGCACACACACACACACTCCGTTTTCCCTCTTTTCTTAGCCGCGCATGCAGACACTGGCACACAGACGCCCTCACACATGAGCACACACACACGCACCCACACACACACCGAATAAAATTGCAGTCTACACGTTGGCACATTTATTACCACACACATGCATACTCATGCACACGCTCACACACACACACACACACACACACACAACCACACACACACACAGCCTCTTGACTCCTGTGGCCTTCCTGTATAGCCGCCATTAAGGCGTCCTATTAACGGGGAAGGCGGCTGTTTGTGGGAGAGGGTTTCTGTGCATGAGGAAGTGCTTCTGGGCCCAGCCAAGCTCCTCTGCTGATTTGCAATCAGGTCAGACAGACATCCACCACTGTCACTCCCTCCAGACCTCTCTCGCTCCATCTCTCTCTCTCTCTTTCTCTCTCCCCCCTCTCTCTCTCGCTCCATCTCTCTCTCTCTCTCTCTCTCTCTCTCTCTCTCTCTCTCCTCTCTCTCTCTCTCTCTCTCTCGCTCCATCTCTCTCTCTCACTCCATCTCTCTCTCTCTCTCTCTCTCTCTCTCTCTCTCCCTCCCTCCCTCCGCTCTCTCAGCACCATTCATCCTTGTTTCCTAGCACCAGTGAAACAGTGCAAACTGTCAAAGTTCAATGTCTCAATTACCTCCTCCTGAATGTTAAGGACGCCCGGCCCTCTGTCTCCCTCCCTCCCTCTCTCTCTCTCTCTCTCTCTCTCTCTCTCTTCTCTCTCTCTCTCTCTCTCTCTCTCTCTCTCTCTCTCCCTCTCCTCTCTCTCTCTCTCTCTCTCTCTCTCCTTCTCCTCTCTCTCTCTCTCTCTCTCTCCCTCCCTCTCTCCCTCTGACTCAGTGGCGAAACCCTCCTGTATCTTCCTCCACAACACGACACGGCTGCTCCCTCTAACACACATGCTCGACACACACACACACACTCACACACACACACACACACCCTGGTTATCTCCTCCTGGGTGTACTGTGAAGGTGTTGCTCACCTGGAGGCGTCCCTGTGTGTGTTATCGCATGCGGACCTGAGAGAGAGACAGACGAGGGCGAGATGTGATTAGGGATGCGTGTGTGTACGTGTGTGAGGTGTGTGTGTTTGTGAGGCAGAGAGAGAGAGAGAGAGAGAGAGATAGAGAGAGAGACACAGACACAGAGTAGATCCGAATGCTCCCACAACCTCCCCAAAGGCTGTCATAAGCAGCGTCCCGCACGCCCCCACACCTGCAGAACACACATTACCCAGCATCCTCCTCACCCCCACGAGTCCCAGTGACACAGCCGCTCCGCCTCGTGTGTGTGCGCGCGCGTGTGTGCACTCGTGTTTACAGCGACGTGTGAAAGCATTCATGTTGATCATTGTGAGAGTGTGTCGTGGGAGCTCGTGGTCGCACAGCATACATTAATTGATGCCATTTTCAAGCCATCATCTCTCCTCTCGCTCTCCACTGCTCAGCGCGTGCTTGTGTTTCGTGTGTTTCGGGCTTACGTGTTTGTGCGACACAGAGAGAGAGTGCGTGCACGTGTGGGTTTTCATGCCTGCCACGTGTTTGTGGTTTTGTGTGAGCGTGTATTTGAGCATGTGAGTGTGTTGAGCACGGGATAGAGAGGATAGAGAGAGAGAGCGAGAGAGAGAGAGGAGAGAAGAGAGACAGAGAGAGAGAGAGAGAGAGAGAGAGAGGAGAGAGAGAGAGAGAGAGAGAGAGAGGAGAGCTAGAGAGAGAGAGAAGAGAGAGAGAGAGAGAGAGAGAGAGAGGAGAGATGAGAGAGAGAGAGAGAGAGAGAATTTAGGAGAGAGAGCTAGAGAGAGAGAGCGAGAGAGAGAGCTAGAGAGAGAGGCTCAGGGGAGCTGTGCTGAGGGGTGCAGTATCACTCTCCTGGCTCTCAGGGCACATTGTTTATGCATGGGGCCACATATGCAGCGCGGTGAGCTTCCCCCGGCCGTGTCCCAGGGTGGCTGTGCGTCTGTGTGGGAGCTGATTCCCTCCCTGTGCAGCCGGCACACACCCACCTGTGATCCTCCAGCGCTCCTCTCGCCGCTCACACACTCGGGCGTCAACACACCGGTGGCCATGTGTTCCCCTTTCTCTTCCAGACGCGCACACACACTGCGGTGTCTGTTGGAGTGTGTGTGTGTGTGTGTGTGTATGGGTCCCCTCCCTTACCCTCTCCAATGCTGAGAAGGACAGATCTGGGCCAGATGTCCCCTAATCCCCCTGTCGGTGGACTCACCCGTTAAAGAGCACGTACCCCACAAGCTGAGGCCTTGCCCCAAGGGGGGCCCGGGTTCGAGGACCAAAGACCCTCCGCCCTCAGCCAATCAAACGTCACGCTGTGCGTTTTCCTGTTCCGCGCTCAGGTCGTGGCCCGGCGGAGGTCAGGGGTCGGCGTCGCCGGGCGGCGTGGGGCCGGCGGGGGCCGGCCTGTCCCGCCCGGCGGATGTGAACGCCCCGCTGCACGCTCGTCTGCCGTAAGCCGCGGTAATACCACACTAATACCGCTGTCATGGATGCATTAGAATGTGGCTTGGGGGGGGGGGACTCAAATTAAAAACAGTTAGCGGATCGTGTAACACAGCCATGATTAGTAATGTAATTACCTCAGCTGCTGGGGGTATGGTAATGTTTCCAGTGTCTAAACGTAACTGTATAGACTGGGTTTGAGGATACAGTGCTATAGGGTTACTTCGGAGCATATAGGTTTGTGTGCAGTTCCTATACAGACGGGTTTTGTTAATACGTATCAATTATGTTTTTGTGTGTGTGTGCATGTGTGTGTGTGTGTGTTACATGTGAGTGCATTTGTTTGTGTTTGCGTGAGAGTGTGTGTGCGCGTGTGGTGTGATTCTGTAAGTGTGTGCGTGTCCCAGTCAGATATCAGAAGCTACCCCTCCCCTCAGATCATCTGTCAGTGTGTCAGATGGGAAACGTGTCACTGTGTGTCATTGCAGAGCTGACAACAAGATGGCAGTCTACACTAAGACAAGTCCCCTGAGGCAGGGCCCCAGGGGGAAACCTGAGCCCAGGGGAAGGGAGGGATGGAGGGAGGGAAGGAGACACAAATCAAACGTATACTTTCTTTACTGTTTGTCAGCGGGGAAGTTAATGGACAGCTGCTTGTTTTGGATGTGTGTGTGTGTGTGTGTTTCCCTTTGTGTGCGTGTGCCATATGTGTGAAGTTTGTGTGTGTGTGTGTGCCTGTGCCTCTCCCTGGTGTGTGTAGGGGCGTCGAGGCAGCAGTGAGAACCGCGCGTGTGTGTGTGTGTGCAGAAGTCCTCTCCTCTAAACACTGTCCAGGTACGGCAGCAGTGTGTGTGAAGTGCTCTGCTGAACACTAGCCGCCATCTGTACCAGACCGCGGGCTGCAACATCTGTCACACGCACACACACACACACCCCGACACACACACACACAAACCGCACATGCACGACACAAACGCACCAGGCACACAGACACCCCCGCACACCCGCACACTCACTGTCCCTCGGGGGTGTACACTCTCCCGGTTGTCACCGGGGTGTGATGCGTCTGTCATCCGTCTGGCATATGGCACCTCATCCCTCCCCCGGCCTCAAACGGTGGGCCTGGAGTAGACCCGCCGTATTAAATGAGTCTTAATTCCTCTGCCTAATAAGGGTAGTCTGGAACATCACAGTGGGGTCACTAGCTTAGCAACTGTCAGCTCTGAAAGCATGTTGATTAGACTGCCTGTGAGGCCCATGGTGGGACCCAGCGATGATGGCTGGTTCGCAGTACTTGGTCAATACGGACTGATTGAAATGACTGTGTTTAGTTATTCAGGCTGAGTTCGGTGTTCTCCCACGGTCTGAGTTCGTTTTCTAACTGCATGCTGCGGATTTCTGATTTGTTTATTTCCATATGCTCATGAAATGGCCAGTGTTCGATAGAATGAAATGGATGAAAGATTTGAGTCAGTGGCTAAGTTATTTTTCCATAATGGCTCGCGCTTGAATTCCACTGTTGATGGATGTTTTGCAAACAAAAACATAACAATTAATCTTTCAGTTTGGCAGTCTGAAGTCATCCTTTAGCTCACTGTATACGGAGGTTATCACTGGAATAAGAATATTTGTTTCCCAAGCTCACAGAATGGGGCTGTCCTAAATCTCTTTACCATGGTATTGACAGAACAAGTCCAGAATCTTTCCATTGCAGTTAGAATTGTATATTTCTTGTACTGCTACTCATCTTACAAAAGTAGCTTCTGAGCCATAAACTCATCGCTGTTTTGTGTGAGTGTGTGTGTGGGCGTGTGTGTGTGTGTGGGTGTGTGTGTGTGTGTGTGGGCGTGTGTGCGTGTGTGTGTGTGTCTGTGTGCGTGTGTGTGTGTGTGGGCGTGTGTGTGTGTGTGTGTGTGGGCGTGTGTATGTGTGTGTGGGCGTGTGTGTGTGTGTGTGGGCGTGTGTGGGTGTGTGTGTGTGTGTGTGTGTGTGTGTGTGTGTGTGTGTGTGGTGTGTGTGTGTGTGTGTGTGTGTGTGTGTGTGCAAGTGTACATATCAGTTCTGGGAGGTAGATCATTTGTTTGACTGTGAGGAAAAGAAATAATCACTTGCTTGGAGCAGGGAGCTTGTGTGTAAGGGTTTGATTTTTCTATTGCCAGGCCCCTTATTACACATATAGCAGTTAGCTCTAATCACAGTCATTAGCTGCTGCAGTGAAAGTAGGAGTTTATCAGGTTCCCATGACTGAGTGATCAAATAAGTATTTTGTAATCATGAATTAATAAGTACTCTACTCTCCATGTGTCTAACCATCATCCCCTGTATCACACTGTAATCGATGTAATTATCATGTTCGGACTGATAATCCTTATTCCTAAATTCGGCATACTATTAGGCCCACTGAATGTTAACACAAATTTACAATGCCTGTACATGCCAGAGGGGTACATCAGTGACATGTGTGTGTACGTGTGTGTGTGTGTGTCCATGTGCATGTGTGAGGCACATTGGTGATGTGGCTAGTGTTCAGTGCATGACCTGACACCCATAGCCTCCCTCCCTCCCCCTCCCTCCCTCCCTCCCTCCCTCCCTCTCTCTCTCTCTCTCTCTCTCTGTCTCTCTCTCTCTCTCTCTCTGTCTCTCTCTCTGTCTCTCCCCTGCTGGTTTGTGTGTGTCAAAGCGCCCGCAATTTGGCTCACCGTGTGGCCCAGAGCGCCAGAGGTAATGAGCGCCTGTTTGGGAATTAAACGCACGTGAATAATAACGCGAGGGAGAGATGCAGAACACCACCGCTGGCCCCGCTGAATGGATCAATATGAAAAGAATCTCATTCAGATTGTTCAATCTGGTCGCCGTGCGTGTGTTTACATGCTTGTTTGTTTGTGTTTGTGTTCGAGCGCATGTGCTGTGTGTGTGTGTGTGTGTGTGTGTGTGTGTGTGTGTGTGTGTGTGTGTGTGTGAGAGAGAGAATGCACAGTGACACAGGAGGGGATTATGGTATTGACTGTATGGCGCTAGTATGTTTGTTTATATTGAAGAGAGGATTTGTGCTCGCAGCCCCTGTAGAGGAACACAATGTGTGTGGCCCTCGACGGGAATCCACAGAGACGACAGCTACTCTCGTTGAATAGACCACTTGCACGGACACATTCACTGGTTTGTACAGTGCACTCGGGCTAGCTATGTGATCAGCGCTGTCAAAGCAACCCGTCGAATAGCCTTACATGTACGGTGCGTTCTCTGAAAAATGACAGGTGTTTCGACGGCTTCCCTCAGGAGTTGTCGACGGAGGGTGTCGCTAACTTGCCACGTTGTCGTTTTTTTTTCGCCGTCCACCTCGAGGCCCGTGGTCCAGTTCCACCCATGCCAGCGTGCGTGCCAGCTCCGGGGTGGCCCCTTCACCCCGCATCTGATGTGTAACAGTAGCCCCTGCACACGCCCGCCAGACGCCAGACATCCCGACACAGGGTGCTGGGCATGGGGGCCGGGGAGGGGGGTTTAGAGGTTAGAGGCTGGGTGAAGAGAGAGGCTGGATCCATGTTGAAGGCACGGTCTTTGTTAGCCAGGCAGACCAGGGGGTGGGGGGGGGGGGGCAGAGCCTCTGGAACAGGGGCCAGGGATGCCGGGGCATGCTGAGGTCCCCGGGTTCCAACAAGAGGCCCCGGGGGCTGCGGCTGCTATCGGTCTGGAGGGTAACGGTAGAAGTCAAAACAGGCCGATTCATTTACTCCGCTGTGAGCTAAGTGCATTCTTGGCTGGCGGAGGGGCTGGTGGTGCTTCGGCGAGGGCCAGGGAGCCCATTTGTTGAGGCAAATGTCACCGCCGCGCTTCCCTGCCATCCAGCCAACCCCTTGCCACCCTGACTCATTCTCTCTCTCTCTCTCTCTCTCTCTCTCTCATTCTGTCTTTTTTCAATACATTCTCTCTCGGTCTCGCTCTCTCTCAGTCTCTCCCTCTCCGCTGTCTGTCTACATTTCGGTGTCCTATTCTCTCGTGTTTATCCTGTTGCCTGTTGACACCCCCCTCCGTTCCTCTCTTTTCATCCCTCTTTCAGCCAGTGGATGAGTAAGGTCAGGTAGCACCACTGATCAGTGATGTCTAGCTGGTAGTTGGGAGAGGAGCAAACATACCTAGTCTCTCTCTCCCTCTCTCTCTCTCTCTCTTCTCTCTCTCTCCTCTCTCTCTCTCTCTCTCTCTCTCTCTCTCCTCTCTCCCTCTCTCTCTCTCTGTCTCTCCCTCTCTCTCTCTGTCTCTCCCTCTCCTCTCTCCCTCTCCTCTCTCTCCCTCTCTCATTCTGTCTTTTTTCAATACATCTCTCCCTCTCTCTCTCTCCCTCTCTCTCTCCCTCTCCCTCCCTCCCTCCCTCCTCCTCAGATGGTGTCTACTCACTGCCTATGTTTGCATTGCATCCAGAGAGCGGGCCACCGGCTTGCGTGTCGCCACTCGATCACAAACCCAAACAGTGTGCGTTCTCTGCTCTCCGCCGACAAAATGGTTTATAAGGCTGTAACCGGCTGTGTGGAGCTGCCAAGATAATGAATAGGCAGCACAGCTCATGCATGCTAATGTTATGTTGTAAGCAGTTTTGTTGACAAGTGCTAATACTTCTTTCATACTATCATCAAAAGCAGCTAATACAACAGCCATTAGTCCACGACTCTCCATCCAGGACATGATGGATTGTGACCTTAATGCGGGTTAGCCGAGTTTTGAAAGTTAAACAACCCGCAATAAATCAAGGAATTATTACAATGCGCTTTAATTGGTTAAGGACTGTTTATTTCCTTAAAGAGGTAGAAAAAATTGGGTTTCGGCACTTTTTAATTTGCAAAGTGCATTTTCATTACGAATGGCAGTTTAATATTACCCTCCTTTGTCATGCAAAATACGCAACACACTGGCAATCTATTAATTGGACAAAACTGCGGTGCCAGCGCAAATCCCCCGCCCCCCCTGCCCCCCCCTGCCCCCCCACCCACCCAAACCCCTCACCGCCCCGTCTGTGGTCGGGCAGGGGAGTGCGGGGGGCCTGGGGGGGGGGGGGGTCTATTAGCTGGGGGAACGGGGCACAGGGGAACACCATCTCTGTCTCCCTTCCCTGCCCACCTCCCTTTTAGAGATGGTTGTGGAAATCCGTGGTATGACAGCCCCCCAGCCCCCCTCCCGCCCCAGCCCCCCCTCCCGCCCCAGCCGCCGCTCCCAGGGGCTAATGAAGACAGTGTAAATATGAGGGACGTGTTTGGTAATTAACTCTGCCCTCCTGTTGGGTTTCGATTGGTGCTCCTCTCCACTGAGCCGCTGATGATCCATTGAAATTGAGCTCTCTCTCTCTCTCTCTCTCTCTCTCTCTCTCTCTCTCTCTCTCTCTCTCTCTCTCTCTCTGCTCGCTCTCTCTTCTCCCGTCTCTCCCTCTCCCTCCCTCTCTCTTCCTTCAGAAATTATACAGTCGACCTAATTTCGGGTCCAGCCCCAGTGTAACAGTAACTATGTAATGTACCAGAAGTACATCATGTGTTTTCCGAAGGTGATGGAGGTGAAGTTCCCCCACGGTCCATCCCTCTGAGCCCCTGCCCTCCACCCCCAGTCTAGTACGTCATCCCCAGGTGTATTTAGCTCAGGGTTAGAGCATAGGACTGCAGATCAGGACATTGCCCTGTTCGAATCCCCCCTGCATGTTGCTTTGAAGACACATGTCTGCTAAATGGATCCAGTGTTATTAGAACTTGGCTGTATGTGTTTTTTTCACACCAGCCTAACCACTTGTGTGCTTGACGCTTGGCCTTGCTTGCTGACGGGCCAAATGAGCTTTTGTCATTTGTCCCATCGCATCATTTGCATACACATTTGTACGTTTTTCTGTCGTGAGAAGTCGCGAGCGAGGACCCGCTACATTGCTGATTGGCTAGCGATCGAGGCTAGGGCGTGCTGATTGGTTCCCGGTGTGCCGTCATGGCGTCATGCTCCCAGCTGCTGGTGACAGGGGCGCCGCGCAGAGGTGTCATCATCCTGTCCTGTGTCTCTAACCTCGCCCCCCCATGGCCATCCGTCACCCGTTGCTCGCCGACGCCTCACGGACCAATCAGGCGAGGTCCTCGCGGGACACCGTGTCACACATTTAAGGATGCATGACAAAGTGCTCCTTGATTTCCCAGTGGCCACTCTCTGCAGCCTGTTCGCACCGCCGTAGACACACACACGCACGTGCGCGCACACACACTGACGCCTTCACATGTGACATAGGACATGTGTCAGAGGAGATCACGTCAGCGGCTGTTTGAAGACCCGGGGAGTTTGGGATCTCTCATTTGCATCGGCAGTCATTCTCCTTGAGTGACAGATAACAAGTTGTGCCGGCACATATGGCGACGGCGGCGGCGCCGAGCCGAAAGACGAACACCGGCGCCTCGGAAGGCCGCCGAGCCGAGAATTCGATCCTGTCACGCCCCGCCGCTCTCGAACTGGGAGGGGTGGTTCGATTCCCGGCGTGTACGGGGAGCACACCAAACCCAGGTCTGGTCTCTAGCGGGTAGGAGGTCAAAGGGTAAGGAAGATGAACGTCGCAAAGCTCACACGCCAAAGGAAAAGAGCGCTCGGCGGGGCCCGGTCCTGGGATTGATCTTCCCTTCAGGTCGGTCTCGCTCTGCGGCGGGGGAAGCGGCCGTGCGGTGGCACCTGCTCTGGTGCTCTCACTGTGATGTTGACATTTTCAAACGGGGAGAAAGCTCTGGGTTTGACCTTTTTTTTGGCGAGGTTTGTTTCTGCGCTCTGCGGAACGGACCGCTCCGTGGCGGCGGGAGAATCATCTCAAATGGAACTTTCGCCACGGTCCAAAAAAGGGAGAAAAAACAAGTCACCTCGACCTCGCGTCAAGTAGAGATATTGTCCCCGTGGAAAAAAGGCGCTTCTGACCTCGACGCTGTGAGTTCTGTGAGTCCACACTCACGTGGAAAGAGGCACGGACAACAACAACAAAAAAAGAAGAAAAGAAAAACACGAGGGAAAAAAAAAAGAGGGAAAAAAACGAAAGATAGCAAGAGAGAGAGAGTGTTCTCAGCCGCTACTCAGGTGCACGCGGCTTTTATGCCGGATGAAAGCAGAACTTCAATTGGCGAAGGGGGCTTTCAGCGCGGGTGTGCAGGGGGACGCCGGGAAGAAAGGCCCACCGTAATGTTACACAGCCATTTGTGCCACACTTTTCCTACAATTACAGGCTTTCTCTAAAAGCGCCGTGTTTGTAATGGGCGACTGAGACAACAATTGCGACGGAGAAGCTTTGAAGCCCAGGATCCTGACAGACTGGGTGGAGAGTGTGTGTGTGTGTGTGTGTGGGGTTGTTTGGGGGTATGGAGGTGTGGGGGGGGGTGGAGGAGGTGCGTATGTGTGTAAGCGTGTGGTGTCTGGGGGGGTAGGAGGGGGGGGTGGGGGGGGGTAACGATGTTCCTATACGTAGAAGTGGAACATAATCCCCCCCCAAAACCAACATCAAATCCCAGATACAGCGAGGGGGTGAGGTGCCCAAGCGAGGGGTATTCAACCACCGTCAAAACAAGCACAAAGAGACAGGAGACAAAGTTCCACCTCGTGGAACGCAGCTATCAATCAAACCGAGTTGGAGTACAGGTACCGTACGGGGGAAGTCAATCGGCTTGCGCTGGGGAATGCAGGCCTATTTACCAGGCTTGGGTGAGAAAGTAGCAACCAGTAATTGTTTGTGACACAAAGCCAGTGCTTATCCAAAAACCCAACACTGTCCATGGCTTATGAGATCATAAATCAATTTACCATCCTGTGTGCTCTGGGTGTTTTGGTATTGGAGTAATCCCTTTAATAGAAAACACATTCCCTTTTTTACCCAGTTGATGGATTATCATTCCCTCTCAGAATTCCAGATCTGACACCCAACTGGTGGCATTCCAGGTGAGGCTTTGTGCGCTCTGTGTGTGTGTGTGTGTGGCTGTCTATCATGCGTGTGTGTGTGTGTGGTACCTGTATACATCCTGAAGCAGAGCCGTGCACTCACCACGGTCTTGTGTCTGGCGTTGGCATGTGAGGTTTGCTCCACCTTGATAGGAGGCGGCATCACGTTCCTCCCCCATCCTCCGTCCTCGATCATGGAGAACACAATAACTCTCTCCAGACTCCGGTGTCTCAGTGCTCACACTCAATGATTGATTTTCACTCCATCAATTAGGCATAAAGGTGAAGAGATGAAATGCACCACGGGGCGCCGGGAGGATGGGCTCCGACAACAGAATTCATCACCTCTCCTTCATTTCTCATTCGCTTCTTTCTTCCTCCCTTTCCACCTGGCTTCACCATGGCTCCCCCCCCCTCCCCCCTCTCTGGTGTGCGGGGTGGGGAGGGGGGAGGGGTGGGGGTGAGCTCAGGTGTGCTGCAGACAAAGCCGGGGGAAGAAGCACGAGGGAGGCATTTCTCCCCCCCCCCCCCCCCCCCCCCCCCCCCCCCAGGGTTGTTTTCGTTGGCCGTGACGTCGAGGACTGATAACACCGGCGGGCCGCGTTCCGCCCCGTCTCCGGCCAGGCGGGCGGCTCTGTCAGCGAGCCACGCCGGCCGGCCAGCCGGGCGGGAGAGCCCCGGGATTGGTCGTCTCCTTTGGGATACCTGCCCGAGTCGGATGTGTTGCTTCCTGTCCTGTTTGGTTCCAGCCAATCAGCAGCCCGGCATGGAGTTCATGTCCGTTGTTGATGTCTTTTTGTGGCACAGGTGTCCTAGAAGTGACTTATATCACACACACACACACACAACGTCTCAAACACACACTCTCTCTCTCTCTCTCTCTCTCTCTCTCTCTCTCATACCATCATTTTGAGAGAGAGAGAGAATGTATAAATTCTGATTGGCAGTTTTTGGAGTCTCTTGGATGGAGTGTCAGAATTGATGGCCGGTAGACTTTTATCACCTGTATGGTGTTTGTAATTAGGTTAAATGTACGAGCACGGACACGCACGGGAAAGGCTACATTTCTCAGCCCCCTCACAATTTATAGCTGCCATGTGATTTCCAAAGGTCTGCTCTAATGCGCTCATTTGCATCCAGACATATGTAGCTTGCGTGTGTGCCCGTGCGTGTGTGCGCGTACGCATGCGTGTGTCATGTGTCCTCGCGGCCCACACAGGCAGACGCGCAAACCGTTGGTAAAAAGCGCCTCCGGTTGGCGTGAATTGGTCTGACAACCACATATTACCAGTGATATGAGGGCCTGGCAACAGTTGGATTGGCAGTCGACAACAAGGAGACGATGTCCATTGTTATTGTAATGGCTGTATGCATTCTGGTGTTCATTTCACGCTGTGCCCTAATGTCGGTGTGCCACGCTATCTGTCTATCACATAAGTCTTCAGCAACAGCTGTCTATTCTACTAGGAGGAGGTCCCTATCGCATGCCTGATCATCTCCCTGGAATAACGGCTCGTTAATGACTGTAATTAGTGAGGGGATAATTATAATGCCTGGTCATCGGTAGAGACCAAGCCGTGTTTCCACCGAGAAGGAGGTTGTATTTGTTCCTGCTTTCTAATGGAGCGAAGCCGCGTTTGGGATGGTGCTGGTGACCCCTTCTGCTGCCCTGCGAGCCGGAGGTGGTCGTTAGTCTGTCATCGCTGTCAGCTCCAGCCCCCGTCTGTCAGATTAGAGAGCGCAAGTATCGAAGTGGGTCCGCGAAGTACGGGTTTGATGAGGTAACTTTCGGATTGGACGCCACTGTGGATGGCTGTGCTTAATGACAGGAGCAGTCAGCCAGCCTGCCTGCCAGCTAGCTAGCCAGCTAGACGGCTTGTCTGGCTGTGTTGGTGATTGGTTGTACGAGGAGTTCAGAACTCAATCTCTCCCCCTCTGTTGCCCATCATCACACTATTTCAGTGGTGGTGGGGTGGAGGGGGCGGGGGGAGGGGTAGGTGTCTTGCTCTCCAAGGTCTCTGTCCTGGTAAAAAGAGTCATTTTGCAAGGAGGACAGACATATTAACATGCATTCATGCACACAATCTGACTTTGACTTCAAGGCCAGGTAATTGGCTGAACTGTACAACCTGGACCCACACACGCACACACACACACAGACACACACGCTCAGACACATGCACACACACACTCACACACACACCGCCCCATTACCACAGTTGGCCTTCCAGGTTCATGGACCCGACAAAAGGCCTGGGAAGAACTTGCATACACAGTAGTGTGTCTATTCCCCCCTATCTCTCTCTCTCTCTCTCTCTCTCTCTCTCTCTCTCTCTCTCTCTCTATCTCTCTCTCTCTCTCTCTCTCTCTCTCTCTCTCTCTCTCTGCATCTCTCTCTCTGTTTCTCATGCACAAAATACACACATATCCACACAATCATCCCCCCCCACACACACACACACACACACCCACACAGACATCCATCCCCCAGGCTATCAGACAGAGTGGGGGCCTGGTGAAGACAGGCCCATTGACAGGCCAGAGTGGCAGTAACTTATTGTCTATTGATGGAGTGTGACAAATCATGTGGGAACGCAGGGGTGCGTGGCAGGGAGGGCTAGCTTGTGTGTGTGTGTGTGTGTGTGTGTGTGTGTGTGTGTGTGAGTGTGAGTGTGTACGTGTGTATGCGTGCATGTTTCTGCCTGCTTGTGAATGCTTTTGTGGGTGTGAGTGTGCCAAGTCTGTGTGTGTGTGTGTGTAGGGTTTTTTACAGCAGGGTGGGCGGGCAGAGTCGGGGACCCTTCACAGCTCATTTAGCCCAAATGGGGCCACCTGGGTGGTGGAGGAACTCAGTGGGGCGGCCCTGGCACTCTGGAGCCCCCGCTGACAGGCCCCAAATATAGGGGCGCCTTCGGCCAATTAATCAACACCGCCACTCTGACAAATCACCACACTCTGACCTAATGAGAGAGAGAGAGAGGTATGAGCGATGGAGGGATACAGGGGAAGGAGAGAGCCAGAAGGAGAGAAGGAGGTAGAGGCTGGTGGAAGGAGGGAGGGAGGGATATGGTAAGAGAGAGGACGTGAGGAAGAGAGGCAAGGGGAGATGGGAATTAGAGCTAACCAAGAGCGATTTACACAGAGAGAGAGAGAGAGACAGAGAGAGAGAGAGAGAGAGAGAGAGAGAGAGAGAGAGAGAGAGAGAGACAGACAGAGAGAGAGAGACAGAGAGAGAGAGAGAGAGACAGAGAGAGAGAGAGAGAGAGAGGAGAGAGAGAGAGAGAGAGAGAGACAGAGAGGTAAAGTGAGGTGGCTTTAATAAACGAACACGGGGAGAGAAAGAGAATCTGGGACTGTTGCTGTGACTCACTGCAAGGGGGTCCTGAGGATAAATAATGAGGTCAGGAGCACAGGGGAGGGGAGGAGGGGAGGAGGGGAGGAGGGGAGGAGGGGAGGAAGGGGAGGAAGGGAGGAGGGGAGGAGGGGAGGAAGGGAGGAGGGGAGGAGGGGAGGGCGGGGGCCGACGACACACCTAACCGTACCTCGATTCTTCCTCCTGTTCGCCGCCTCGCACTCGATCCAACACGCGGAACGACTCTGTAATCCACCCCATCAAAAATCAACTAAAGGAATATGAATAGTCTAGGCCTCGGTTGCTGTGGCTCAGAATAGATTAGCGCTGCTTGGACATGTGTAGGTTGGAACGAGAGCAACAGTGATGTATGCCTCTGTCTAAAACCCGCCCCTGAGCCAGGCAGCTTGCATCTCATCTTCTCCCCACCAATCGCAGGCCTAAATCAAATTAGCGAGGATCAGAGGTGAAATCGGAGCCTTCGACGGCAGCCCGCGTACTCTAATGAACCCCTATGGCCATCGCCAGCATATTAGACTCCAGCCAAACCCCAGCAAACTTTGCAATAATCGTTATGTAATTGCATGTCAGATTTCCCGTTGCCTTGACATTTGGAATGCTCAATGGCAATATCCTCCCTCTCTCTCCGTCGGGAACCCCTCCGTTAAAGGTGGTGATTGGTTCAACCCCCGCCAACTTGTATTTTCCTCCATTCAGAGGGCCAGAGTTGCAGTAATTATAACAAATCTCTATTGATTTTGCTATGAAGCGGCTGGTTGGTCAAGAAAGGTACTGTGGACAAATGTTGTTCTTCAATAGCTAATATGTTTCAAATAGAGCTGCAAGCAGCAATGGTGGATTCCTCCTCAAAATGAGTCCTGACAGGTTAAAAGCCCATTTCAACCTGCAGAAATCTAAATCTCTCCATGCGACAGGGTTTGAACCAAAAGCCCTCAGGTTATAGATGCTACGCTTTAGCAAACAGAGCAGCAGACACCGTCATGTTTGTTCGTGTGCACTGATTGGCCAATGCAGTCTCACGATATCGATATAAACACAACGTTCACAGACATGACGTAAGAAATCCAATACGTTGGCTAGATGAAGCATGGTCTTATCTACAAAGCACACTAGTTATGGCTATGTATGTGTAGTAATCCCCTCAGAGTAAAACATGACACTTATGACTATGCAGCTAGACTACGGACAGTTAGCTGCTGTGGTGTACCTGGCTTGCTTTGCAGTGGCTTCCAGTCTCACTAAAGAGATAATCAGTGTGTCGTCACGGGCTCAAATAAACACTTCAGTTGAATCATTGCTGTGTTTGACAACGGGAGGATTGTCCACAAGACCAGAAACCTCCTGATGGAGGAATCCTAATGAATGGCTGACATTTTGTCCAGATATAGTATCAAATGAATGGTCGTGTCCAGAAGGCTGACATCTTGTCCAGATATACAGCTCTGGAAAAAGTTAGACCACTTCAGAGGGATGCCCCTCCCCATTAGGTTTGATAACCATCAGTCAAAATGATTTATATGATTCATTTAAAGACACATAGACATTGAAGCAATTGTGGACATTAACATAAACATGCCCCTGTCAGCCATTTGTATTGTATACATTTGTCCTAAATATCAAATGGAAAGACATAATTCAACTGTACGAAAGTCCAAGCCAATTGGACCTACTGTTTAAGAGAAGGATCATTGGTAGGTTTTCCCACATTTTCACTTTGCAGCAAGGGTCCTAAAGCCCTCCAGTTTCTCCACCTGAGAGGAAGTGGGCCCTCAGATCTAAGTCGGAGCATCTCTAAGACCCCTGCTTATTACCATGCAGCGTGGCACCGGGCCCCGGGGTGTGTATGCACAGGGAACCCCCAGTATTGAGCTTCTGCCGTCCTGCCTGCAGAGCGGGGGGGGGGGGGGAGTGAGGGGTCTCTGTCTGAAGCGCTAAGCCGCCGCCTGTCGGCCCACATCGACTTCCTGGCGATGGAGAGGCCTCGTGGTGGATGCACGACGGCATGCTCCTCCCATCCATTACCGGGCCTTGTTCCTCCCCGTTTCCCCTGGACGAGACACCTTGTTGGGTATGCACACGCCATCTGGCCCACTCACTCACTCGGGCTCGCTGGTCAAAGTGTTAGTGGCGCCTGCGTGCCTGTGCGTGCCGTTTAGATGCAGTGTTTTTAATATACGCAGAAGGACCTATAGACAGAACAGCGAGTGAAGGGCGTGTGTGAAGGGCATGACGCCATTCCACTGGACATGCAGTGTTTGTTTATCCCAGTCGCCGTTGTCGACGGCAGCGCACGCCTACAGCCGCCGGTTCAACCGGGCGCCGCTCCCTAAACCTGCTGCCGTGTTCCTCAGGTCCGGGACGTCCCCTGGAGTCGAACGCAATCCGACTCATCGAGAGTGACGTGTTTCCATGCACGCGTGTGTTACTCATTCCAGGTGACGCGAGCACGTGCGTGTTTGCGTGTTGAATAATGCGTGTGTGTGTGTGTGTGTGTTGGCATGCCAGCTCTCATGCTTTGACAATAGGCCCTCACGGCAGTAAATCCTGACAAGGTGAGCTGAGGCTCTGAAAGGCTTTTCACCGGCCCCCTTATCTCTTTCTCACTTCTGTTGGCGGCTGGAGAGAGAGAGAGCATTATAATTTCATTATAAGCCAAGGAGGGAAAATACAGTCTACTGATAGGAATCTGTAGATTAGACGCGCCAGAACAATAAATTATGCAGAGTGTTTGAAAACACATACAGCTATAATTAGGTGGCATTTGATTTTAAATGAGGCGACGGCGAGGACTTATTTATCTCCTCGACCCCCTCCTAAAACGGGCATTAGCATGGGGGGAAACGAGCTGTTTGAAATGGTAAGAGCAGGGGTGTGTGATCAGATGGGGCCAAAGGCCTCCCCCGCTAACCCCTCCCCCCCGTCCCCCTCCCCCCCAGCCCCCGGTCCCCCGCCTGTGGAGGCGGGCGGGCGGAGGGGGGGAGGACGGGCGCACCCCTGGGAAGAGCGTTCACACTCGCAGGTGAGATCAATGTCCTCGCGTGGGCTAATCGGTTCACGCCAGCCTGGGACTATTAGCTAATAATGTCATTACTGTGACCATGGAGGCTCTCGCTATTTACATAGCCGGCCCTCTCCAGCGCGGCGTGATACGGAGCTTTGCCGGGCCGCCTCACTCACTTGGATGAAAAGAGGAACTATTAACTTTCGCTTTGAAGACCCCGCCGTGGTCTCTCCAGAGTGTTTTCCTCCTTCGAAGACTGGCATATACTATTCCGATTGCGCATTATAATGATTTGGGGGGGACGGGGGGGGGGTGGGGGTGGGGGGGGGGTTGAATAAAGTTTTGCCGTATCAATGTTTCCAAGCAGGCTTTGTGTCAGTCAGTACACTCAAATCCTCTGTGTATGTCTTGGGTGTGTTTTATAGTTTATATATGCACAACTGACAAAGAGCAGCTGCTGAATAAGTGATGGCCTATTTCCTGGGAGCATATCTAGGTGAAATCGGGATGAATGTGTTTTTTGTTCCTCCGCATGCTGTTGGTTCGGAGGGGGGCGGGGGGGGGGGGGGGGGGGCGAGAGAGAGAGAACACTCACCATGTGAGGGGTTGGGGGGGGGGGGGAAAAGCTAAAGTTGCTGTCTGTTTACCGGGATCACCTTTGTTCATTAATTCATGGGCGAAGTCTGGCTATGTTTTATGTATACCCCGTGTTCTGTAGGCTGTGCCGGGGCTCGGGTTGAGGTGCTTGTGTGCGCGTCGGGCCATGGTGGTAGTCTAAACTCAAAACCCGTCTCACTCTGCTCCTCTCGTCTCCTCTCCTCTCCCGTGGACTGTGGCCTGTCCTGATGGAGATGACAGATTGCCAGTGTGGTGCTGTTTGATCCCAGGACCTGAAGGCTGGATGGCTGAAGCCCTGAGCAGGTGTCTCGCTGCTCCTGCTCGTTACTGCATATCTACAGGGGGAAGCGAGGGAGGGAGAGAGAGAGAGGGAGAGAGAGAGAGGGAGAGAGAGAGAGGGAGAGGGAGAGAGGTAGGGCACACACCTTCACTGATACAGCCATTAAAACAACATTAAAACCCAGTGTTTTACATCTTTCGGCCTGCCAGGCATGTCCGGTCGACCAGCCCCGCTCTGCTTAACATTTGTTTGGGTTATGAGAAGGAGGCGGTGGGTTGCTCCTGCAGGGAGTGAGAGAGAGAGAGAGAGAGAGAGAGAGAGAGAGAGAGAGAGAGAGAGAGAGAGCTAATTGATGGCTGTGGAAGGAGACACACAGCCCCGGCGTGTGAGAGGTTGTCAGGCTCCGGCGAGGCGCAGCGCGGGCGGCTGACTGAGGGGTAATGATTTAGCTCGAGTAAAGAGGTCTTGAGCTCCCAGCCCCCCCCCCCCCCTAGCCCCCCCCCCCAGCCCCCCCCCCCCCCCCCCCCCCCCCCCCCCGGTAGCTATTTCCGTGCGAAGGCGCCAGCCGCCGCCATGGCAGCAGCGCCGGCCGAGCCCCCTAACAAGAGGCTGAGTCACGCAGCCCTGACACGGAGGAGACGTGTCACGCTGCTGCCACCCTGCTGCCAGCCTGCTGCCAGCCTGCTGTCACCCTGCCCCTGCCTCGCGCTCCAGAGCCACTCCACGCGCTCCGTGTGGAGTCAACTGCTCAACTCCAGCGATCACTGTTCTGGGTTTTTTTTGTGTTTGTTTTTGTTTTTTACATGCATACTGTACATATATGAGTACTTGCTGTTGTGTGTGTGTGTGTGTGTGTGTGTGTGTGTGTGTGTGTGTGTGTGTGTCCAGAGTGAATCCTGTGATCCAGAACACCTTGAGTAATCATGTATGGAATTCCGACAGTGTTGATAAGAATGTAATTGCTACCTCCCTGTCTGCTAGACAAATACATTTGGACTCAGGCAAACATATTAATATGGAAATATCCCCATTAATGTATAGCCAGCATCAATTATTTATTAATTAGGCCGCTGCAAAATGTACTCCAACTTTTACTGGCTGACTGGAGGAGATTGAGCCTGGAATTGTTCACTAAAATACCAGAGTTATCTGGACTTCAGAGAACGCAATTGGATTTTTTTTTCTAAATAATAGCCCATGAATGCATTTGAAAGACGTCCGTTTCGTGTCAAATCTCACCTCAGGACAGTCACATGAAACTCTGGAAGCCACACCAAAGGGAGTCCAACTCTTATCTGATTGCTGGCCCCGAACTTTGTTGCTGTGATGTCTCACAACTATATATCTCTATCATCCCCTCCCTATCCCCTTCCCTCCCTCCATCCTCCCTCTCTTCATCCTCCCTCCCTCCTTCCATCCTCCCTCTCTTCATCCTTCTGTAGTTTGGGCATTAGGGTGTCGCCGGCGTAAGGAGGGGATCCAGATCCAGGGGTTTGTATCTGGAGAAGACCCTTTGGTCTCGGTCCTCTGATGTGCCCGTCTCATCACAGCTGGGATTTGGAGTTTAAAGCTGTGGCGTGGATGTGAGGCGGCCCCCTCTGTGGGGGGGGGGGGGGGGGGGGGGCGTGTCCGTCCGCCCGCGCGCCCGTGTGTGTTTACGTGTCTGGTGAGAGCGCCAATCGGTTTCAAAAGGTTGCTCCCGGATCTGTCGGCAGGACGTTTGATCACGCTCCCCCCCCCCCCCCCCCCCCCCGGCCGCTCGCCTTCCCCCTTGGCGCCCCTCGAGTCGGAAGGACGCGTGCTTGGCGGGCGGCGGGGCGGCTTCGACACGGCGGCAGGAGGGGCCGCGGCTCGGCTCTGTTTGTCTGTGTGTTTGTGTGTGTTTGTGTGTTTGTGTGTGTGTGGGTGTGTGGGTGTGTGGGTGTGTGTGTGGGTGTGTGTACCCACTGGCCACGGCTATAGAGAGGAGCTCCAGACGCTCTCCTCCCATGACTGAGATGGACTACAGAGACAGAGCGAGGCAGGTCTTGCATGAGGAGAGAGAGAGAGCCTCACGGAAGGTGTATGTGTCCCTCATCAGGATAGAAGGGTTGGGGTGGAACTGTTTCACAGGCCTGACCCTGTGGATCATCGCAGAATGAACCGAAATAGACCAGACAGTATCCTCTGATCTAATAATAACTGGATACGCCAAGCAAGGAAAAAAGTCCTGTCTTTCGTCAGACAGGTCCTTTTCATGGCTATGAACGTAGGTGGAGGCAGTGGAATCCCGTTTGTTCTGGGATGGTAGGTTTCGATTGGGTTGGTCAACATTAGAGAGTGTGACCTGCCGGGCGCGTGGGGTTCGAGAGCTTCGAGGGCGGGACAGATGGGGGAGTAGAAGGTCAACACAGTGGATCTCTGTCGCTGGCGGGAGTCTCTGCCTCGGAGCGTAATTCCTTCTGTCAAGTCCCCGTCTTGTCAATATTCAGATCCAGCGTGCTGTCCGATGCTTGTCAGTTACAATCTCCCTCCGGCCCGCTGCAGGGGGAAAGGCACATGTCCAAATTGAATCGGAGTTGACTTCTCGATGGAAATTGAGTTGAGCGATGACCTCCGCCATGCTTGGTGAACTTGTCAGTTACTCCAACTTAAGCAGGTTTGCAGGGCGGCGTCTCCTCCTGCCCCCCCTGCTGGCTCGAACCGCTCGCGTGTTTCACTGTCAGCGGAACATTTGTGTTACTTGATGAACAGTGATATTCCGTGGAGCCTTGCTGGTCGTCACGGCTGCCGAGTCTTGTCTAACAGTGTCGTGCAGAAGAGCAGGGGTAGTGCAGGGGTAGTGCAGGGGTAGTGTTGGGTTGTAGCCTGGTGTGACATCTTCATTACGACACTTGGTCCTCCCGGCCTAAAACAGCACAGCACAAAACAGCCTAGCCTAGCCTAGCCTAGCCTAGCCCCGCCTAGCCCAGCCCAGCCCAGCCTAGCCTAGCCTAGCCCAACCCAGGACAGGTTACCTCAGGACTGCTCCCTATCCCAGACACGTCTCACCCTGGGCATGCCTGGAAAGGCATGACCTTTGGAAAGTTTAGCACTTTAAATATTTAGATTTGGGTTATGATGGATCCTTGGGGCCCTCTAGCATGTGTGAAGCCTCTGATTAGACCATGTGTCAGACTCATTTAGCAGAGTGTCTGGGGCCCGCAGGCCTCTTTGTTTGACAGACACCCTTTTAAACAAACACAGGTACCTGTCACAGATTGGCCTGGCACACAACACAGCACAAACACACTAGTCTGAGGAAAACCACTCCCACCACTGACAGCTCCCCACATCCCTCTCTCTCTCTCTCTCTCTCTCTCTCTCTCTCTCTCTCTCTCTCTCTCTCTCTCTCTCTCTCTCTCTTTCTCTCTCTCTCTCTCTCTCTCTCTCTTTCTCTCTCTCTCTCTCTCTCTCCCTTTTCTTGTTCTTTCTCCCTCCTTCCCTCTCACCCTCTCCCTTTCTTTTTTTCTCGCTCTCACTCTCTCACCCTCTCTCTCCTTCGCTCTCTCGCCCTCTTTCTCCCTCTCCCGTTCTTCCTCTCTCTATCTCTCCTTCCCTCTCTCTCTCCCACTCTCTCCCTTTGTCTCTCTCCCTCCCTCTCTCTCCGTGTTGCTCTTTTTCTCTTTGTCATATCCTTATTTCAACGGCAAATGAGATCAATCCAAGTTGATGGGGTGTGATCCAGGTCTGTGTATGTGGTGTTGGGGTTAGTCATTGTGCTGTGCAACAACAGACACGGCTTACAACTGTGTTCCTGTTCAAATACTTCTAAGCCACCTTTTTTTTTGTCTTCTCCCAGGGACAATCTCCTGTGACATCAATCCTGTAAATATATGAGTCTTAATATGTGTGTCCTATTCTGTATTCAGAGGAACCGCCAAGTCAGCAAGTACAGTATTAATGCATGAGAAATGAGCCCAGCTCATAAGAATTAAAGGGTAAGGCTCCACTTATTAAGATGTAAATTTCCACGGGAAACTTTCGAAAATGAGGATACTGTGAAGTTATTGTCAACTTTAGCCTACTTAGGCATTTCTAAAAGGCTTTGTTTTGTTGAAGTTGCTGAAATGAGATACACACAAATAAGTCTTATATTTTTAGTGCTCCTTAAGAGCTAAGTAGACCTCCTGCGTGTGTGTGTGTGTCTACAAGACACATTTCTCCAAAACTAAAACACTACTTTGTGAACACCACTTTTTCATGTGCTGTGGACAAACGATGTTTGTAACATGAGCCGGTTGTTGATGTAGCGTTGATGCATATTTGAATGTCGCCACGCTATTCCACATCCTCTCTCTCTTTCTCTCTTTCTCTCTTTCTCTCTTTCTCTCTTTCTCTCTTTCTCTCTTTCTCTCTCTCTCTCTCTCTCTCTCTCTCTCTTTTTTTTTACGGATTTGCACTTAACACCTTCCTGTGGAAAGGCTTCTCATTCATCAAGGGTGTTTGTCCCAGTGACAAGCAGTGCACCTCCTGCATATCAATATCAGCTAAGACAATGCCTCGGTCTGCTCAGAAAGTAACCTTCAGCTAAATGTCATTCTGCTTAATCCTATTTGAAAATTAAACATTGAAAAACCTTTACCGCTCCTTCCTGCCCTGCTCCCCCCCCTCTCTCTCTCTCTCTCTCCGGCTCCCCCTCTTATCTTTCCCCCTCTTCCTCCCTCCCTCCTTCCCTCCCTCTCTCTCTCTCTGTCCATTTTACACGTTGGTGACATTTGTAAATATGATGGGGCTATTTTCTCTCTCTCTCTCTCTCTCTCTCTCTCTCTCTCTCTCTCTCTCTCTCTCTCTCTCTCTCTCTCTCTCTCTCTCTGTGCGTTTCCGTTATTTGTTTTGTGGCCTGCGCACCATGACTGACCACGGATGATAAAGGGAGGTGATTAGATATTTATTGACCTGGGCTCGGCTGTGATCCTTCGCTTCCTTCACTCCCACTGTCCCCATCCACACCCGGAACGCCTCGCTGTGGGGTGTGTGGATAGAGTCGTCACCCCCTACCCCCCCCCCACCCCCACCCCCACCCATCCTTCCCCTCATTGGACAGTCAAAGACCGCTGGCCCTGTCATGGAGACCCAGAGAGGGGGGGAGGCCAGGGGTGTGTGCGTGCGTGTGTGTGTGTAGTGTGTGCTGCGCTGCAGTGTGTGTGCGTGTGTCGTGTGTGTGTGAGAGACAGTCTGACTGACGGAGAGTAAGGGCCATGGAGGGGAGCGCAGACATGTGAGAAGGGAGCCATGCATCAAACGCACATATTTACATAAACAAATCCTCCCCGTATAGACGGTAATTACCACGGTGACAGTGCGGCTGGAGGAAGAGAAAGAGGATGTCTGATTCGGCCAGATATACACAATGACTGAGGCTGAAACTCCATCAAAGTGCTTGCGTGGATGGGGCTTCTCTCCTTTGTATGCGCGGAACGTATCGCATGATAGCCAAAACTCCTTTTCTCACTTATCTGCGATACATCTATACGGCCACGTTTGAAGATATGGAGAACATGGTGAGACTGGAGAGAGAAGGACTGCGGCAGGGAATGAAAGGAGACAGAGAGATTGCAATGAAAATGCAATCATTTACAGTTGGATAGAGTTCTCATTGGATGGTGTGACACGACAGTTCAAAGATTCTGCCCATGGCTTTCAGTCCCTCTCTCCCTCTCTCTGTAGATAGAAACATCTGATTGACCACCCTCAAAGGGGTTTGAGTTTCTTCTGCTCTATGGATGAATCTCCATATACCCGTTCTTGTTGATATTATATCATAGTTCTGCACATAGAAAGAGAGAGAGAGAGAGACAGAGACAGAGAGACAGAGAGACAGAGAGACAGAGAGACAGAGAGAGAGAGAGGAGAGAGAGAGGGAGAGAGGGAGAGGGAGAGGAGAGGAGAGGGAGAGGAGAGGGAGAGGGAGAGAGGGAGAGGAGAGAGGGAGAGGGAGAGGGGAATAAAGAGCGAGCGAATGAGCGAGGGAGAGGTTGGTGTTTTCTCGCTCATTTTCCACCACTTTTCCGTGTTGGTGTGTAAAGAGCATCTTCGGGGGCCTGCGGGAGCCAGCCCTCCTCCTGCCTGTGCTTGTGTCTGTGAAACACAGCGTTCTACCCAAGGTCTGACAGGAGGACCTCTGAATCTGACACATACACACACTCAAACACCGAGGCAGACTCCCAGATGAGTGCTTCTGAGCGTACGTCGAGGCTGTGTGCCCCGGCACTTGCTGTGGGTGTGTGTGAGCGCTGTGCGAATGTGGGCATTAGGGTATTCTCCACTTGATCTCCGTGTTGAACCTGGCAGAGAGCACTCTGCTAGAGAGAGTGACAGGGCTGTGATTTGTGCACACTCCAACAATAGGACTGTGATGTGAGAGGGGATGAGTAAAACCAAAAACTAACATGTGTGTGTGTGTGTGTGTGTTCCAGGTGGGAGATGCAGGACCCCACAGCTCTGGAGGATGAGGAGAAGGTCCTGGTGGAGGAGCTCCAGAGAACATACTTCCACCCCAGTCCTGAATCGCCCGGCCCCTCTCCAGCCCCCGCACAGCCCTGAAGGAACAGGAGCCTGTGGCCGCCATCGAACCGGATCCCCCCCGTCAACCGACGCTAGCTTGTTTGCGCGTGCACGCGGGCGTGCCTGTGTGCTTGTAGACGTGTTGTTTTCCCTTCGATTTTTATTGTGCGCTCACATACTGTCTGTCTTGGATCGGAGACAGTTTGTTTGCCTATCAAGGGGAAGATGTTTCTAGGGACTGATCACTAGGATGTGGATGTTTTCAAGAAACTTGTGTACAGGCATTGGTGTCAGCATATTTTCCCCTGCTTACACAAAAGTAGTAGTTTTGTGGTATTTTGATTTCGTCTTTTTACCACACGGCGACTGGTTATGTTGTCGCACGTCAAACTTTAGTTCACTGAGAACATTTACAACACAGTTTTCTGTTTGTAACCATTGTCATGGGGGAGTGCTGTATTTTTCATGCGATGAGACATCTTTTTGAATTAAACATGCTTTACGTTCTTCTACTTTTACAATAGTTTTGTTTCTGTGTATCTAGTTTGCGTCAAAACAATCTTTCTGATCTGGTTGCATACGAATCACAGCTCTTACATTGCTTTCCTCCTCATGGCATGCTTTCGTATCAGACATGGTGAATACATTCACAGTGATAGGGAATATCTCTCAAGTTGGCTAATTTCAACCACCTAACCACATACTGGGTGTCTGCAGTGTCTTTGAGGAGAGGACTGAGAGATTCCTTTCCCCAGATCCGTTGTCAAATGTGAACTGGTTCATAATCTTTCAACACAAGACAGTAAGAAAATATGAATGTATGTTTCCTCACTCTAACCCCCTCACAAAGAAACGGATACTAGGAGAAAGTTTTTAGTCTACCTCTTCAAACAAATGCATGACAAATCCATGAGCACTCATTGTGCACAGATATCTCACTCATAAGAGAGACATCACTCAAGGGGAAATGTAGGCAGGCATTGTATGGCATCACAAAGTCGCAATTGAATTTGTGAAAGAATAAGCACAGCTTTGAAAAGGGTAAATAAGGAGATTGAGCACAAACCTACATAAACATTTTCGTTATTTGTGGGGAGCATTTATCATTCAATGCCACCTGGTTTCTCCTCTAGAATAGGCTTTGATACAGAATGTTTTCGATTTCAATTGTCAGAATAAATCCATACATAACAAGTGCTCAGAGCACATTGGGTATAACCTATATGTAGTTATTATTATTGTCTAAGACGTCGATTCAAGGACTGAAAATCTATTCTTTTATTCATACAATGCTGGTGAGAACGTGTTTCATCATTGTCGATGTGGATAGTGTGTGGCTGTGTCTTTAAAAATTCCTGATCGTCGGTTGTCTCAGTAACCCGGAAGCGTCCTGGCTTTCCGTATCACTACGATTCCTTCCTGTTTTATAAACAACAAGGAAGCTAAGGATACTGGACAGTCGATAGTAATGGTATGTGGTTAAAGCAAAAATGCATGATTCTAAATTAGGCTGTCGGTCTTTCACTTGCACTGTATATCATCTTTATCGGCTCTCGTATCATCAAAACAGTTCGAGTTCCTTTACTTGTTGAGTGCATGCTCACATTCCCTGCTAATTATAAATACCATAGTTTGTGTTAACTACTTGTTTAATCACCATATTGGATAATACATGCATATTTACTTGGATTCCAGTGCTTACAGTAGCAGCCTTTGTTGTGCAAGTTTAACAACACGTGTGCGTGACATACTCGTGTATGTTTAACAACAATGTTGCCAGTGCTCGCCGTGTCATACTCCTGCCGCCAAAACATCCTGCCTAGGCTACTCCAAAATAATGTCGCTTGCCTTACTCAATGTTTTTAAACATTTATAACCAAGTTAGTTACAGCTTTGTTGAGAATTGCAATCAAATTAATTTATTTCTAAATAAAAATAAATAAAAATACATATTATTTTATCATGACGAGTTAACATTATGTGGGCTACCCCAGATGCAGAGACTCCAGCAGTCCAACTGTTCTGTTAATAACATATAATAACATGTAAATATTGACATGTTATTAACAGAACAGCCTACCATTTTAACATTATGCATTTCACTTAATCTAGGCCAACCTACAGTGACCCACGAGACCAGGAGACCCATGCTTACTCATCCTTGTGCGTTCCTGCCATTCATTCTGTGGATAACCATGGCCCAGGTTGCTGGCCAAGAAGATAAGGAGAAAACAACCGCCCTGAAAGGTAATGAGTTTATTTTCACTCGGCATAAGTCTCCCACAGTATCAAACTTTGCTTTTTCTAAAACAACTGATTCTCTCTCTCTCTCTCTCTCTCTCTCTCTCTCTCTCTCTCTCTGCCTCTCTCTCTCTCTCTCTCTCTCCCTCTCTCTCTCTCTCTCTCTCTGCCTCTCTCTCTCTCTGTCCTCTCTCTCTCTCTCTTCCTCTCTCTCTCCCCCTCTCCCCCCTTGTGGCCTGGTCTCAGATCTGCTATCCAGGATCGACTTGGATGAGCTGATGAAAAAGGACGAGCCCCCTCTCATCTTCCCCAAGACCCTGGAGGAGTTTGAGTACGCCTTCAATGAGCGTGAGTGCGACAACAGCCACTCGTGTTGCATCCTATGCCGTTATGTTGTTCACCAGTCCTCAAGGGTGACATTTAACCTCTGTAAGCCAATATTGGGATCACTGCTGCCTACAACTCAGACATAACACCGGTATTAAGTTTGGAAGGCAAATTTCTCGGGTTTCATTCAAGACATCATACAGTTGGCTTTCTGTTTGACAGCTCCAGGAAACCATCTCCCCACAGTCCCTAGTACCGTGCCAGTACAGGTGTGGAGTGTCTGGGTCTCTGGCTCTTAGTATTCCCCAAACGTGGCCTCTCCTGTTGTGCTGCTTTCTGTCACCATCTCCCCTGTCTCTCCCCCGTCTCTCCCCCGTCTCTCCCCCGTCTCTCCCCCGTCTCTCCCCCGCCGTCCCTGTGGCTGCATGAGGAGAGGACATGTTGTGTATTCCACAGCCTGTCAGTAACCTACTCAGCCTTGCACTGTGCCTGACGGAGCATTAGCATAGTCTCACCGTCTTTTAGGAACGGGTGGACAGGCCGGCACAGACTGCCGAGAGGGAGGGAGAGAGAGAGAGAGAGAGAGAGAGAGGGAGAGAGAGAGCGGGAGAGCGGGAGAGAGAGAGAGAGCTCTCTCTCTCTCTTTGTCCCTGTCTCTCTCTCTGTCCCTCTGTTTGTGAGGAATATCATTTCTATTAAAACTTCACTCTTCCCCCAGGCTCTGTCTACAGCCAGCTCACCGCTGCCATGGCCGGGAGTCATTTTTAGAGCAGCACCCTGGTTAAATTTTTTTTTTAATTTGACCATGTAATGAAGTGAAAATATATGAGGCTGTGTACAATTGTTGCAGGTATCTTAATCACTAAAGATGATGGCTTCATCACAGTAGCCCTCCGGTTTTCCATTACTAGGAAATCCAAGGTTATGTACACCTAATTAAGCTCCTAAATTGAGAGCAGAATGCTAATTACGACGGAAAAGGGGAGAAAAAGTTGAGAAAAACGTATTCCTCGGAGAGGATGTGTTGTTGGGGCGATGGAGCTGAACTCTCTCTCTCTCTCTCTCTTCTCTCTCTGTCTCTCTGTCTCACGCACACCTCGCATGTAGGGTTCCATTAAGATCCTCTCTTCCTTCTGTTAGTCGCTACTGTTCCCAGGTCCTCCTCGGCTCCCCTCTATGAATACATAATTGATTTCTCAAGGTACTTTTGTGTGGGTTCCTTTTCAAACCTGGGTTCCCCCTCCTCCCCTCCCCCTCCTCTACCCCTCCCCCGCTCCATGCTCCAAGTTGTTTGGAAGCCCTTGCCAAAATATGTTGTCTACCAGCTACCCGCAAAAGCCAATGTTGTAAAACTCACCACATGAGGTAAGGTAAGATTACCGTGGCGATGACGAAGATGCAATTGTGTCATTTAAAGGAGGAGAATAATTGCGCAATCTCCTCGAAACATGTTTCTCTGCTGTTGCTGTGTAGTAATTGAGGAAATATGAAACCCTAATGGCAGTTTGGGTTAAGTATGTGTACTTTGTACAATTTCAGTGTTTTTTTAAAATTATTTATTTTGTATGCGTTTTGCAGTCGTATGATAGAGGTCACAATTCAATTTAACACTGTTTAGCGCTTCATTATCTGGCTGTGTCAACTGCAGGATAGATGGCCTCATTATGTAGGTCTATATTTGGAGGATTTAACAGAAATAGAGGTAATCTTAAATTGCTCTTCCTCCAAAGATTACCTTTTGCTTGTTGCTCATTTTGTCTTTATTAGTAAATGAACCCGGGCTGTAGATGTACCAGACACACAGGTGTTGAAAAGTTCTCCCCACGGCTCGCCCCAAATTTGCATGAAATTTATTTTAGGTTAATATCCTTGTTTGTAAACTGTGGAAGATTTACTCGCCGGATCAACTAATCGGCGCTGTTGCTTAGCCTCCCTGGGGTGGGGGTGTATGTCGGCGGCCGGCGGCTCGTGGCTGACGGTAGTGCCACCTGGCTGGGCATGGCGCTGAGCCTGGGTGGGGGGGAGGTGGTGGGGGGTCGTCCACAGTGAAGGCCGCTTGGCTGCCACCCAAACCACAGCCTCAAAGGGAGTGTGAGGAACAGTTGTGTTGGTCGCGGTGACACCCCCCCCTCCACCCCGCATCCCCCAGCCTGTCCTCAGATCTGGGAAGAAATACAGAGGTAGGCCAGCACAAGGTGGCCAGAGCGGTGGAGAGAGCCAGAGCGAGGGAGAGAGAGAGAGAAAGAGAGAGACAGGGATGCAGAGAGAAAGAAGGGGAGAGAGAGAGAGAGGGTGAGTTTCCGCCACACCAGCTGTCCGGGCCCGCTCTGCCAGACGTCCCAGAAGGCCGTTGGAGTCGTGACTGGAAGAGTGCTGTGCGTCCACGGTCCTTGTACCTGCCAGATGGGGGAACGGCAGCCAAAGGCTTTTAATTGCATGAAGGGAGAGAGAGAGAGAGGATAGAGAGATAGAGAGAGATAGAGAGAGAGATAGAGAGAGAGAGAGAGAGATGCAGGCAAGCCAAGCAGGGTCTCGGCTCACTCTGAACTCAAGGTCAAAGCTAGTTTGCTTCTTTTGACAGGCGGAACTACTTCAGTGTGTGCAGATGGAGGCGGAGACCTAACAAGCACGCTCTCTCCCTCCTCCCCGTGCTTAGCCGTGCTCCCAACATTAGCCTCCGAGACAGTTTGAACAGGGTATACCTCTGGGTGAGCAAGTGGACGATTTGAGCCACTTGCTGAGAGTTGAATGACTCATGAAAGCACAACGACACAACGGAGGCCAGTGAATGTGCTGTACAACTATACTGGAGGGGTTGAACAAGCAAATCTTGAACATGTTTTCACTCTGTCTTGTCTTTTTCCCCCTGTCTCTCTCTCCCTCTCTCTCCCTCTCCCCTCTCCCTCTCTCTCTGTCTGTCTGTCTCTCTCTCTCTCTCTCTCTGTCTGTCTGTCTCTCTGTCTCTCTCTCTCTCTCTCTCTCTCTCTCTCCCTCTCTCTCTCTCTCTCTCTCTCTCTCTCTCTCTCCCTCTCTCTCTCTCTCCCTCTCTCCCTCTCCCTCTCTCTCTCTCTCTCTCTCTCTCTCTCTCTCTCTCTCTCTCTGTCTCTCTGTCTATGTCTCTCTGCCTGCCTGCCTGTCTTCCTGTGTGGTATCAGAGGGCCAGCTGAGACACATTAAGACCGGAGAGGCCTTTGTGTTCAACGCCAGGGAGGACCTCCACCGCTGGAACCAGAAGAGATACGAGGCCCTGGGAGAGGTATGCTGTAGTCCCTGCCCTCCCTACCACTCACCCACCACCACACTCCTCCTCATCAGCTGTCAGAACACACGCCGGCACTCTGGAAATCTGTTTTGCACCCAGTGCTGGTCTCTTCAAAAGACATCCCTGCTCAAAGTCTTAAAAAAAAAAAAAAATCACCATAACGTACCTGAGGTAGTTAATTAAAAAAAGAGAAAGGGAATGATTTTGACTCAAGTAAACTCTAAAAAAAATGATTGTTTTGAATTATTAAGGGGAACACTTTAATGATGGATGGGATGTACCTGTACTCTCAGATTTTTGAAATTGCAATAACTATCATTTGATATCTGGAAGCCTGTCCTGTGTGTGTGGGTGTGTGTGTGTGTGTGGGTGTGTGGGTGTGTGCAGGGCCGGATTAAGGCAATGGGCTTTAGGGGCTGCAGCCCTGGGCCTCGCAATCAGGGGGGCCTCAGGTTGCCCGATGTCGAGTGAGTCAACGGCACCGCGCATAACATTAGAAACATTCAGAGTGAAAAAAAAATAACGTGCGAAAATGTCCGGTCAAAGAAAGCACGAGAGTGGGGCCAACATCCGCGATAGGACTGAGCTCGAATAGCTTCGGCGACTTTTTATAGTACAAAATCGCTGTCAATCAAAAGGAGATGCAGTCTTTCGACAGGCCCTCCTATCATCACGCAGAAGCCCAGCGTCCAGGCCAGCCCACTCCTCCATTCACCCCCAGAGACACTGAGCGTCCGTGGGCGGGACATAAAAAAAACTGTTCAAAGCAGCCCCATTGAAGTCCATTGAAGCTGGGCTTCAACAGGGAAATGCACTGTGATGCTACTGGACTGTATGAGAAGGAAATCAGTCAGTCGACCTGCTACGTAGCTGATTCTGAACAAACTCGTCTTCGAGATGAACGTGTTCTTAACGCATTTCAAATGTTAACACAATAGTAAATAGTCGACCATCATTTTTTAATATACTTTAGGGCAGACTTCAGAAATCGCCACTGCATAGGCTACAACACTTTTTCTGCTCACAAGTTCCATTTTCACTTTCTCTCAGCCTACTGCATTGAACGGTCCACCTACGTAAACACCTTCCCGTAATCAACGGTGGCGCCACTAATATTTCGACCAGCGTAGTGCAAGCGTAGAGTTCGGGTTCGGTGGAAAAAAAATCTAAGGTTCAGCCGAAACCGACTCCCGTCAAAAAGCCCAATATTCAGCCGAAACCAAATCCTTGATTCGGTGCCTAGTTAATAGAGCATGACATACTGCGCCAACTGGACTTTGAAGAGCTCATTGATGAGTTTGCATTAAGAATGAGCAAAAACGGACCTTTTAATATCACTGATGTGATGATGGTGAGTCAGTCCAAGGCCGGATTAACCATTAAGGCAACTGGGCACTTGCCCAGGGGCACATGACATCTAAAGGGCCCTGGACAATGTCAACTAAAATGTTATATCACGTTATGAACGCAGTCATAACTTTCCTTAATGTGAGTACTTTATTGCAACTAGTTCGATCAAAATATTATGTTAAATCACGTCAAAAACAGTGTTTGTGTAGTTTAGTAGCCAGTGCCGCCGCTCCCATAACGCGCACTACGCGCTGTTCGTAGGGCACCAACTCCTGAGAGGGCACCAAAAATTAGCCAACTGAAAAAATCATCATAGTTATAATACTTATAATGCTGATATTATTTTAGTATAGAAATATTAGGCACGTATATTACAAAACAGGCAGAACAAGAGATAGCGTATTTAAATGCTCAAAAAAAGTTACGATGGTGCCCCCCCCCCCCCCCAAAAAAAAACTAATACACACTCAATTTCCCAAGCTCGCTGTGGGTCCCCTTCCCTATCTAAGTGGCCTGACGAACTTTGACAGTAGGCTAGCTCAACTTTTCTAAAATGGTCTTAAAAAGATAACAGGAGTCAGGGGAAGAAAAAAAGAAAGAAAGAGATTGCGAGATGGTGCCCGTGCATCACTTTCAGGTAAACCCATATTTAATCATTGTTAAATACGGGAAATGTTCTGCTAATTTAATGGTTAGCCTATGCATACACCTCAAACTAGCTGACGTTATTGCTAATGTTAGCACACTCAAATATGTTTTAACTTGGGTGCAAGCTAAATTGAGATGTTACTGTTAAACATTATCTATGCATTTTACAAGCAACTGACGCCAGCTAGCTGTTACTTTACATTCTATGATGCTTTTATATTCGATTTATCAAATAGTTTTTAAATGAGTAAAAGGTGGAGAGCTCCTTGGCTAAACCAGGCTAAGAAACGCAAGGTACGTGGGGCTGAAAAATTAAGAGACAAAAAGACATCACCTTCTCTAGACAAGATTTTACCAATTGAAAAACGGCTTGTAAAATGTTTATTTTACATAAAGCTCAAAACTATTTTGCGCTCAAATAAAGGCCCAAAAAATTCGCTCGCGCGCGTTGCGCGCTCGCATTAATTATGGAAATCCGTAACTGGGGGGAGGGGGACCTTGAGCCTTGTTGCCCAGGGCACAGAAAATTGTTAATCAGGCCTTGTGAGTCACATGTTTAAACTGATCATATTTATAGAGTGGTTCTGTGGACTTTAAAGCACTGATGTGTCAGTGCACCTGGCGTTGTTTGTGTGCGTGTCATGATGTGCGTCGGGGCGATATAGGGGCCTCATCCTGGTAATTAGCCCCAGGCCTCAAAATGTCTTAATCCGGCCCTGGGTGTGTGGGTGTGTGTGTGTGTGTGTGTGTGTGTGTGTGTGTGTGTGTGTGTGTGTGTGTGTGGTGTGTGTGTGTGTGTGTGTGGTGTGTGTGTGTGGAGAGAGAGAGAGACAGTGTTAGTAAAGACAAGGACTTTCAAGGATAGGCACTCGGGTTTAGAAACTCACCATGACAACCCAGTGATCAGAATGTGTCGGTGTCAAGGTGCCACTCAGCCCCAAGTTGTTCTGATAACAGAACAACTCTCATCTCTATCTACACGTTCATCAGTTAATCCATCACTCTCCAACCATGTCTCAGGCCATGCAATATGCATAAGCTAATCAGACAAATGTTTTCTTTTGTAATCTTTCTTCATTTGCATCCCCCCACTAGTTGGCTTTAATTGTTCTGTTCATTCTTTGAAGTTCAAAGGCAACGATTGACTCTTTTGTGGGATTACCTGTGTGTTCTTTATGTCTAATCCAGGTAGCTCCTTTGAGAGCTAGCCTTTGGTGAACGCTCCGTCTCTTTTGGCGGCGGTATGTGATGATGTATCTCCCAACATCTAAAAAGCTGCGAGCAAACATTTGGTAGCGAGCAGCCCAAAGAACACACGGGTGTTTAAACTTCCTGAACCTCCACATCAGACGGGGAACGGCTCGTTTCGAGGGAAGGAGTTTTCATCGAGGAGGATGTATGCTAATTTGATTCGGAGGTTCAAGAGGGAAAAAAAGTCTCTCTTTTTCGTAAAGAAAAGTGTCAGTCAGTCAGTCAGCTTTGGTTCTAGCTGTGCTAGTGAATACAAGTCTTGATCCGCGCTAAAGAGTTGAGCTACACATCGGTTAGCGTTGCTCTACTCCCAGACCAGTGGCAGAGTCCGCAGTCAGACAGAGAAGCCCTACATCAGTAGGTTTGATCTCGTGTCCCAACCAAACCAGGACTCGACCATGACGTGTTCTCCTACTGGTTCTTGCTAGCGAGTTCCTGCACCAGAGCAGACCCTGTCTGGAAACCCACGAAACATCTCGGCGGCCGCCGTCTAGCCACGCACCTACCCGGAGCCCGTGGTCATCCTTTGTGTCCAGGCGGCTGTGTCGTCCTCCTGCACCTGGTAAAGTGGTTTGCAGAGGAGAGAGGCCCCTTGATCCCCCACTGCTCAGACCAGTCACTGCATCTTTTGAGGAGAGTGTTGCTGGATGGAAGTGCGGGAGCGCGTGAAGACGGGTCAAGGGTCGGCGGTGAGAGGGAGATAAAGCCTCCGTCTCGAGAGCCTCCTCTCCGTACGATGCCCCCCCGCCGCCGCCCGCCGCCGCCATGCCCTCAATCAGCCGTTCGAGAGGGCCCCCGCCTGTGCCCACAATGCACTGTAAAGGCTGCGCGAGACGGGGGGGGGGCAAGGAGTCGAGGCGCCCTCGCCCGTCTGTCCCTGGACGCTGTGAAAGGCGCCCCTCCGCACCCTGTCCCTCTCTCTCTCTCCCCCCTCCCTCCCCCGCTCTCTCTCAACCACTAGCTGTCTTCTTCTTCTTATCCACATATATATATATTTTTTTTTCCTTCTTCCGCGTCGACAAGCCGGTCTGTGGTGAGGAGCTGGCGCGGATGGCATGTGCGGGGCGCCGACGGGCTGCATTGTCAGAGGCATCGCAGCACCAGATGTCCAATTTGCACTTCAGCCTCGTCTGAATGGAGGGATGGGTGGAGGATGGAGGGACGAGGTGGAGGATGTCTTGGTTTAGGGGCGCGTGCGAAAGGGAAAGGCTCACAGCTGGGTTTGAATACCGGGCGGGGGGTTGGGTGGGGGGTGGGGGGGTTGGGGGGGGGGGGGGGGATGCACGTGATTGGAGCGAGCTCCCGCTCTTCCTTAGCAGACGTTCTCGTAATTATCATGGGAATATGGAGATATTTCAGAAAGCGCTTTGATGATTCACTTTGCCTGGTTTGAGGACGACTAATGAACCGCGGCAGCCGTGCGTACCTCCGACATTCCCGTTGCGCCCGCGTCTCGGCTCGTGTGTGCGCACGCGCCGCACGCACACGCGTGTGTGTGCGTGTGCCTACTTTAAGATAGTTGTGTTCACAGGGACTCAAGTGATTAAATAACAACGTCGGAATACAACCCCGAGCCTGGCTCCGCACTGTTAGGCTACAATGTAGTGTTTGTGTGCACGTGTGTGTGTGTGTGGACGTGTGTGTGTGTGTGTGTGTGGACGTGTGTGTGTGTGGACGTGTGTGTGGACGTGTGTGTGTGTGGCCAGAGGGAAATTGAAACCCCTCCTCATGTGCGCTCAGCCGTTAACCGTTCTCTCTGTGTTAACACGTCCCCCAATTGTCTTTAGTGGGTGTGTTAATACGAATCAGTGTGCGTGGACACACACACACACACACGTAGACGCGATGGGATGAGGCGTCGTGGAGAGCTGCGCACGGCTGAGCCCCCCGTCTCCTACGCCTGGGAGGGCTTTCTAGTCGGACAGTCGTACGCTTGTTTGTCTGCCCCGGTGACATGTCTTCAGAGGGTGTGTGCCGGCTTGGAAACACCCTGTTCTTTCAGTGTCATGTGATGTGCGAGTGTGTGTGTGTGTGTGTGTGTGTGTGAGCAGGGTCACCTCAACCTGTGTAAGGCTCAGTGATGGTGTAATTCCGGCTGTAAGTGATGGTTTCCCCTGATGGGTGACAAGTACACAAGGCTAGGGCCAGACCCAGATGGAACAGTATTAAGCTGTTCATAAATGAGGGTTTGTCTATCCTCTGCCTGCATCTGTGGAATCACACACACACTCACACCACACACATGCTCACACACACGCTCACACCACACGCACACACACTCACTCACAGATATACAATATTCTAATGAAGCAAACTCAGCCAGATGGCTGTATTATCAAGACTTTCTCTCCCCTTCCCTATCTCTTCCTTTCTCTCTTGCGCAGTCTCTCTCTCACACACGCACACACTCATTTGCACTGTGCAAACGGCTCTCTACTGTGTACAGTCAATAGTAGGATCTCAAAGGCAGCATCGGTATCCGTGTGGACTGTGGCCCCTGTATAGATGGTGGCTTCCCCCATGCTTAACACACACGCACACATAACACACTCCCTCCAATGGAGCCCTAGACCTCCTACTGGGAGCCTTCAGTCATTGGCTGTTCGGCTCACAGCAGAAAAGGATCTCCCTTAAAGAGAGGCAACAAATGGCAGCTTTCTTGACTCCCATCCATCCCCAAATGCCCCTCGTGCTGCAGTCTGGAGAGGAGGAGGACTGGAGGGACAGTGGGAGAAGGTGGGAGCGATGGAGGACAGTCAGAGAGGATTTGACCCTTGCTGGTCTTTGTTGACCCCCGCACTGGTCAATAGACGGCCTTAAAGTAGAAAGACACTTTCTGCTCAGAAAGAAGAGCTCTCTCTCTCTCTCTCTCTCTCTCTCTCTCTCCTCTCTCTCTCTCTCTCTCTCTCTCTCTCTCTCTCTCTCTCTCTCTCTCTCTCTCTCTCCCACACACACTCACACTCTGTCTTCCTCTCGTTCTCGCTCTCTGGAGAGATGTCTCCCCTGCCCCCCCCCCTCCCCCCCTCCCCCCCCCGACACAGCAGCAGCACGGAGCCCTTCTAGGAGCCGCTGCCTGCGAGCGCGCTCCCTGCGTCTTTGTTCCCCCCCCCCCCCCCCCCCCCCCCCCCGCGCTCGGCAGACTTACTGACTGCACGCAGACAACAATGGGCCCTATTTTAATTCTCTGCCTGTTGTCGTACAAGGCAGCCTTTAAATAAACACCGTCCTCATCTCCTCTTGCTCTCTCTCTCTCTCTCTCTCTAGCTGTTGGCTTTGCTCAGCCGCCCGTGCTGTGGCAGGCTTGCGTGGAGGGATTTAGTCCCCTCCTCCCCTCTCTGTTCCTGGGCTGGAGGGAGGCTTCTTCCCTGGGTGCTGTCGCTGATGGAGCAGAGCCTAAACTTTCATTATGGAAACGGCTTTGATCTCGCCGCCCCGCGCGTATATATGGCTGAGTGGCTTTCAGAGAGGGAGCTGTGCCGGCCGACTGTCAGTGTGTGTATGCGTGTGCACGCGTGTGCGTGTGTGTGTGTGTGTGAGAGCAGGTCTGTCTTTCAAGCACCTGGTCAAGCGCCTTGCATGCCTGCAGTGCGGTGGTCATTGCAAGGCTTACACTTTCATCCACCCCCTGACCCCCCCCCCCCCCCCCCAGCCCCCCCCCAGCCCCCAGCCCCCCCCCCCCCATCCTCCATGTCCGGTAGATCATCTCCTTATCGCCCCGAGAACGGTCAGCCTGACCAAGCATGACCGCAGTAATCAGAGAGTATTACACACACGCACACACACGCACAAAACACTCAATGTGGGAGGTCTTGATCTCTCTCTCTCTCTCCCTCTCTCTCCCTCTCTTCCTTTCCGATGGGGGGCCTCCCCATATTTATTTGACCGCCAGTGGGGTTTACAAATAGACTTACCGTCACATAGGTCTTCATTAATACCTTTTAGCCATGAGTCAATGCAAGATGGGGGTCATAGAGAGGGGAGGTGTGTGTGTGTGTGTGTGTTCCGGGGATGTTGTTCCTGAGAAGAGAGGGGAGGGGAGGGGGAGGGAGGGGTGGGGCTGAGTGAGGTCAGGTGGGATAACATTGGGCCACCCAGTCACACGCACCGGTCAAGGCCAGCTATTCCTCCGTCCCTCTCCCCCGCACTCCCTTCATCTCTCTCAGCTGCTCCCCGATGTGGGCTTTGGCAAAACCCAAAGACTCCTCTAGATTACCTCTCCCTCCTCTGTCTACCCCCCGTCCCCCCGCCCCCCCGCCCCTGCCTCTGAGCCCTTCCTTCCTCCCTGATCCCCCCTCTCTCCTCGGTTCCTCACCACAACTCTTCCTCCCTAAACAAACCCCGGCGTCGTCCTCCGGACTCGGGGGCGGGGGGGGGGGGATCACCCCGGCCTCGTCCTCACCTCCACCGTCAGCAGCGGCGGCAGCAGTAGGAGGCGGCGCCTTCGCAGGATTAGGATGCGCCCCGCCCCCCCGCGTGTTAGCCTCGGGGGCTAGCTCCCATCGCCAGGCTGTGCTCTGCTCCGGGGGCCCATCTCAATAGTGCTCGGTGGCTCCCTCCGGCCCCCTCGTGTTCTCTCCACTCCTGACAGTGTAGCCACTTAGCACTCCTTACCTGCGGGCCCTTCCATTCTGCTGCTAATAACACCGTGTTAATTATGTGACGAAGAAAAGGCTTCTCTTATTACGCTGATCTGCTGCAGAGATGGCTGCAAGAGGCCCACGCAGAGAAGGGAGTGTGTGTGTTGTGTGTGTGTGTCTGAATGTGTCTGTGTGTGTGTGTCTGAATGTGTCTGTGTGTGTGTGTGTGTGTTTCTGTGTAGCCATCGGATCCAGCGAGTTTGTTATTGTATGATTCTGTGGTTCATTGGACCTGAGGTGGGTTTAAAACCCGGGCCTGCGGCGATACTGATCTCAGACCAGCACTTCCTCATGTGAATCTAATCCTCTTCCTCCTCTGACATGACCCCAGGTCTGCAAGTCTGAACAATGACTGCTTCTGTGGACCATCTGACTGTCCATATGGAGAGCGCGCACACACACACACACACACACACACCAAAACGTACACTTATTAAGAAATGGCTGGTTTTCTTGCAGGCTAAACTCGTACTGGTCCACTCTCGGCCCACCCACCGTCCCCCCATCCCTCCCTCCTCCTTTCGCTCCTTCCTTCCTTCCATCCCTCCATCCATCCCCCCCTCTCCCGCCCTCCTTCGCTCCCTCCCTCCCTCCGTCTCTCCCCATATCACATGGTCCCCAGGCCACCTGAGGCGCTGAACAAATAATGTAGCGCAAATGAAATTTCCTGCGAGGCTTATTGATGTCATTAAACACTAGCATATTGAGCCCCGGAATCATTTTCGTCTTCATCAAGCCGGCCTGACATTTTAGAGAATTAGCTGACGTGAGGCGGCCTATATCTCTTAGCCCTCCTCGCGTTTCTCATTCACAGGGTCACACGGTCAAATCCTTCATCTCGTTCCCTCTGTCTCCTAACCTGCGATTGGCTCTCCAGGGCTAATATCCCCATCGCATCGTTTTGTTCATAATGTATTTTTGATGCATAATCAACTTAGCAATGAGTTTCTTTTGGCCTTGAAAGAGCGCGGCATTATTACACGTATTATTAACTTTCCCCTTTTTGACTTGTCTTGAAGGAAGCGAACGACCTCCCACTGAACGTAGCATTTTCTAATTTCCTAATTTCCACTGTTATTAACCCACGGTAATGCCATACCAAGTCAATAAACAGCTTTCCGTCGACGTCCATGACCCATCAGGACACACTCGCTAGCTAGTCCGTCTGGTTAGCTCGCTAGCTAGCCTGTCTGCTAGCTGCCCCTGGCCCCTCAACTTCCCTTCTATGTCTGACACATGCGAGACCCGTGTCAGCGAGGCGTCCAGTGTGACCAGGAAGCGTGAGCTGCCAGTCTGTGTCCCAGGCTGACCCTGCTAGACAGCGCGGCGCTAACACAAACGCGCGGACACCCAGTTCTTTCTAGCTGTCCCTTAGATCTCTCTGCTCTCTCTGCCCCCACCCCACACACACACACACACACACACGCACACACACACACACACACACACACGGTAGACGATAAATACCACAACAAAGCAATCCCCTCATTTGGTTTTTTTAGCTCGTCAACCCTCGCCAAGTCACGTCTAACCAAACAACTTTTTTTATCATCTCCCCCCTCGCTTCCACACAAGTGGGCCTACACACCTTATGTTGTCAGCTGGCGAGGATGGATTGAGGGGGACAGGAATAGGAGGAGAGAAAAAGGGAAAACTGTTGATGTCACTGAACCATGAAATGTTTGTCCTGGGGTTGGAACAACTCTGTATACAAGTTCCTCAGCGTTGCGGCCGGGGGGATAAACATACCTTACATCAGCTCTCCCTCCCCCGGACAGGAGATTTCCTCCCTGGGCTTACAGACCCCCCCACCCCCCCCCCCCCCACCCCCCCCCCCCACCCCCCCCCGAACACTCCCCGCTCTGATTCAGGAACGCGGCACACTTTCAATTAGCTCCCCTTTCTCTTTCCCTCTCTCTGCTTTTCTCTCTCACACATACCCGTGCACACTTAAAGAAACACTCCCACACATGCACCCCCCCCCCCCCCACACACACACACACATACACACGTACACACACCTCAGTACAGTATACACAGTACAGTGCATATGTGTGCAGCAGGAGTGTATAGTATATGATTTGCTCACATGGTCAGGTTTGTGTTCCGTCCATTAACCTTCCATCTCACCCATTGTTGTCTTAAGTTCACGTCATCAATAAAGTTGTGTCTGTTGTCTGCCCGTTTGTTTCAGATCATCACCCAGTACGTGTATGAGCTTCTGGAGACCAGGTGCAACATGACGAGAGAAGTCGTCCCGGTAAGACAGGCTGAGCCCCCAAACCCGTCTGGCCTTTGATGTCTTCCCTCGAAGATTAAAGGGGGTATTAATGTGAAAATGGATGTAAATGTGCTGGGCTTCGTAGTGTCATTATGATTTCCTGCGTCCCCCCCCCGGAATAAGCTCTCTGTCTCTCTCTCTCTCTCTGTCTCTCTCTCTCTCTCTCTCTCTCTCTCTCTCTCTCTCTCTCTCTCTCTATCTCTCTCTCTCTCTCTCTCTCTGTCTCTCTCTCTCTGTCTCTCTCTCTCTCTCTCTCTCACACTCTCCCTCCCTCCTTCTTGCTGAAGTGTCTCCTCGACAAATTAACTGTATTGTGACACGCCAGTCCCAAAAGTCAGTCGACGACGACGACTTTGCGCGCTGTCAGGAGTTATTCTCACCCTCCGCGCTCACCTCGCCCCGGCGCCCCAACGCCCCAAACTCCATCTCCATTATTAGGAAGGGGAAAGTCGCTTTCTCTCCTCTCTCTCTCCCTCTTCCCTCTTCATCCCTCTCTCCGGGCGCGCTCATATTTCAGGCGGTGTTTATTGGGATGTTAGGGGCGGTGTTGTGCCGGTGGAACGGAGGAGCGGAGCGCTAACAGGGGCCATAAATCACCCTGCCTGGGATGGAGAGTTGTATTAGCCCCGCGCTCTCTCACTGCTTTATCTGTCTCCTGGATTTAGCTCGTTATTCCCGTGGAAAATTGTTCTTTTCTGCTTTGTGTGGGTGCGCGCCCGCTTGTGTGTGTGTGTGAGAAATATCGTGGAAGTGAGAGAGAAATGGTGTGTGTGAGTGTGTGTGAGAGAGAGCTGGTGTGTGTGTGTGTGTGTGAGAGAGAGCTGGTGTGTGTGTGTGTGTGAGAGCTGGTGTGTGTGTGTGTGTGTGTGAGAGCTGGTGTGTGTGTGTGTGTGTGTGAGAGCTGGTTGTGTGTGTGTGTGTGTGTGTGAGAGAGAAACCCTGTGTGTGAGAGAGAGATTGTGTGTGTGGTAGCGGTGGGTCCGTCCACCTGCATCGGTTGAACTTGTGACCGCAGATTTTAAGCAGATTATCCAGAGCCAAGTATAGAAAGAGGGACTGAGAGAGAGAAAGAGAAGAAAGGGGGAGATTTTCTCCCCCACTCGCCTTTCTTTGTCTGCTTGGATTACGTTTTTTTTTTTGCAGCTGCCACCCATGGCTTTAATGGACAGTGTGTGTCTCTTGAGAGATTCCTTTAGGCATACTGGGAGAGACGCATTGGAGACACACAAACACAACCCAAGTCCAACGACACCAAGATAACTACAGTGAAAAAGACCCATACAACCCAACAGTACCTTAAAAAAACCTTGTTTACAAAACGACCTCAATCTTACCATCGACATCCCAAACCCGTGTCATTACCACCAGGGTAGGGCGACTAGGGCGTGTACAGTAGGTGATCTGCTCTTCACCTTACCGGTGTGTTCTTGGTCCAGGTGGATGCCAGTGAGGAGGAGCCCAAGAGTTTCGTCTACCTGAGCCCAGACGCTCTGTCGAACCGGGCCAAGCTGCTGGTGCTGATCCAGGGGAACGGGGTGGTGAGGGCCGGCCAGTGGGCCCGCCGCCTCATCATCACCAAGACCTGGACTCTGGGACCCAGATCCCCTTCATCACTCCCGAGCCATGGAGGTAAGGGGACCTGGGGGGAGGGAGGGAGGCCGGGAGGTGGAGGGAGGCTGGGTGGGGGGTAGGGGGTGGGGGGGGGGAGGGGGAGCCTGTAGGGGGCGCCCTGGTCACTGCTCTCCTGCAGAGGTTTGCATGTATCAGAGGAGTTCTATATATATCTATTTTCTCTCTCTCTCTCTCTCTCTCTCTCTCTCTCTCTCTCTCTCTCTCTCTCTCTCTCTCCTCTCTCTCTCTCTCATCTCTCTCTCTCTCTCTCTCTCTCCTCCCTCTTTCTTTTGTTCTCTCTCTCTCTCTGGGTCTCTCCCTTCCCTCTCCCTTCCCTCTCCCCCCTCTCTGTCTGATCTCTCCTCTCAGTGTAGAGTCATAGCTGCAGGTCAGACCCCAGGTCGCTGGGTTCCTGATCATCACTGCTCTGCACACACACACACACACACACACATACCCTCCCCCTTGCATTGTCTCTGCGTATGCTTGGAAGGGCTCCCACCCCCTGTAGGGGCCGTACCCCAGATACCAGGACCTTAGCAGGTGAGGGGGGCGGGCGAGCTAAGCTATTCCTGGTGTTGTTGTAGTCTTACTGCGGCTGCTTTGTTCTGCGTGACGGAAGCGAAGGAAGGCTCGGCACGCCTTAGCGAGGAGACCAGGAGGTCTGAGGAAGTGTGTCAGGAAGCCACGGGAGGCCTCCACGCTGGTCTCTCCTCTGAGGGGATCTCACTGCTGATGTATCTCCGGAGCGCTCCTGATGGGCTCCTCTGCTAAGAGGCCCGACGCTCTGCCTCTACGGGCCTCGTCTGTAGCATGTAGGCTCTCGGGATCTCCGCTTTGTGTGTGTGTGTGTGAGAGTGTGTGTGTGTGGTGTGGGGGGGGTGGGGGGGGGGAGGGTGTGAGAGGGTGTGAACACGCATGTAAACCTTAACTTTGATTTTTCTTTCTTGTGTCTGTTGCTTCCTGTGTGTGTGTGTGTGTGTGTGTGTGTTAACGTGCTGGAAGCACCACACACTGTCGAGGGATTTTCATCCTCATCTCACTGCTCATTTGTCAAGATGGCCACGGCTACCTGGGTAATTTCATCGGCCCGCCGTTCAAATTGACTTAGGGGAGATCCTACATTCCCTCCCTCCCCCTCCCTCCTCCCCCCTTCCTCCCCCCCCCCTCCTCCCCCCTCCTCCTCCCTCCCCTCCCTCCCTCCCTCCTTCTCCCCCCTCTCCCTCCTTCCCTCCCTCCCCTCCCTCTATCTAATCTAAATGTCATAAAGACTAACGCTAACGTGTCTGCCGGCTGACGCCACAGCAGGTTGGAGACGTGAGAAATGTGCGTGCCACCGTGTGTGTGTGTGTGTGTGTGTGTGCGTGCGCGCCCCGCGTGCTCGAGAGAGAGTGTGATTTGTGTGTTTGTAACAGTAAGTCTGGCTATTATTACATTTGCTGCGGAGTTGTGTTCCTCAGAGCCAAAGTGACAGGCGAGATACAGAGAATTGTGCGAGTAGCAGTGACCATTCATCATGGTAAACAAGGCAGCATATCCTTACTCCCCGACACATCATCATGTTGGCATT
>CM042879.1:3260910-3300910 GCA_023658055.1 Thaleichthys pacificus
TCGCTGGAGAGAGAGAAGAGGGGGTGTGGTGTTTTCAAAAGTGTGTCAAAAGCCTAGGGGGTTGGATATGCCCAGAATTTCAATGGGAGCCTGAAAGGGGCAGGCAAGCAGGCAAACTCAAACACAGGAATCCTGTTTAATTTCTGTCATGTTGCTCTTTTTTTATCCGGATTGATGTCTTTTCACAAGTCTCTTCCTTCCCCTCTTCCTCTGTTGCTTCGCGGGGGCCATGTGCTGTAGACGCTGTCTCTCGGTGTCGCTCCCCCCCTCTCTCTCTCTCTCTCTCTCTGTCTCTCTCTCTCTCTCTCCTCTCTCTCTCTCTCTCTCTCTCTCTCCTCTCTCTCTCTCTCTCTCTCTCTCTCTCTCTCCCTCCCTCCCCTCTCTCTCTCTCTTCCTTCCCTCCCCACTTTTTCTCATCAGCTCCCCTCCTATCTCCCCCCAGCAGAGATATCTCTGTGTGTGTGCGTGAGAGAGCTTGCCTGTTTATTTCTTCTTTTTTTTCTCGTGTGATGTGGTGATCACGATTGGAGCCCGTCTATAGCGTCGAGTGTGTGTGTGCGCGTGTGTGTGTTCTGTGCTGTCGAGAAGATCCAGGAGGCTCAGAGGGCAAACAGGCAGACAGACAGACTGCGCGCGCGCTGCGCGCGTGTGTGTTTTGTAGCTGCAGGACAGTGTGTGAGGGTCAGGAGAAGCGCTGGGCAGGCCTGGCCTTGTAATTGAGGCGCAGCGTGGATCACACACCTCCAGGTAGGACCTCCGGAGCGTCCTGGAGTTCAGATCAATGCACTTGACACCTTCAAAGGCAGCGGAGGCTGGGACTTGCTCTGGGGTTAAACCTCTTTTAAATAGCCTCCCGCGGGAAGGCAGCTGTCAATAAAACGCCATAATTACCAGGCATGGCCCCGGCAAGAGCGCTGCTGCACAGGCCAAATTAAAAATTGATCAGAGGGGGGGGGGGAGAAAACCTTATTTTGTGGTGGTATTCCCTGTCTTAAAACAGCGCCGTGTGTGGAATCTCAGAATCTCATCCTCCCTCTCTCTCCTCTCTCTCTCTCTCTCTCTTTCTCTCTCTCCCTTTCTTTATCTATCTCTCACTCTCTCTTTCTGTCTCTCTCTCTCTTTCTGTCTCTGTAGATTAACAATGCAGCTCCACACTCATCGTGAAAGCATTTATTTCCAAATTAAGTGTGTGTGTATCTGTGTCTGTGTGTGTGTATCTGTCTGTGTCTGTGTGTGTGTGTGTTTGTCAAGGTATTGATGTGTGTGAGAGGGTGGGGGTGAGTGTGTACGTACTGTATGTTTGGTGTTTGGAGCTGATTATTATGTAGCGCTGCAGGTGACGTGTGTGTGTGTGTTTATCAGTGCATCTGCGTGTGTGCGCGCCCCCCCCCCCCCAACCCCTCCCCCCCCCCCCCAGCGCTGCTATCGATTGTGGTCTCATTTTGTCTCACTTCTCAGGCAGCCTTTATTTCCCAGTCAGAACAGGATAAGGACTCTCTCATCCCTGGGCCCGCCGTTCTCTTTAGGAAAACAAACAACATGGGATTCCAGGAAACAGACATGTGCGACGACAACACGGGGCTTCTGAAGTGATGCAGACAGACGCACATGTGGCACACACACACACACACACACACACTGTGGCGTGCGCTCAGAGGCACACGGTCGCTTCCTGCTTCGTGGGTGCACAGAGACAGTGCGCACGCACACACACACACACACACACACGTAGCTGTTCAAACTGTACCAGGACATGACATAGGGAGAGTGCTGCATAAGCTTGGACTGTCCAGGCCACCTGGAGTTGCCGCGCTTGCATGAGAGAGTTAGCGAGGGAGAGAGGGTGGATGGACTAAGAGGAGAGAGGGGAAATAAGAAAAGAACAACTTTGATCTAAATAATGAAACATTATTAGAGCTTATGCATTTGTTATCCTCCATTTTGGTAATTGGATTTTCTTTTTCTTTTTTATTATACAAATTATACAATCAGAAACAGTGTGAGAGAGAGGGAAAGAGAGAGGGAAAGAGAGAGAGAGGGAGAGAGAGAGAGAAGAGAGAGAGAGAGAGAGAGGGAGAGAGAGAGGGAGAGAGAGAGGGGGAGAGAGAGGGAGAGAGAGAGGGGGAGAGAGAGGGGGAGAGAGGTGGGTAGTAGGTCGTTTGCGGCCACAGGCTGTGTGTGTGTGTCCCTGTGGGACTGTGTTGTTTAGTCTCTCTTCCAGAGGCCCTCAGGCACAGTGTGGTGGATTCTTGCTAACCGTCTCCCGGGGAATTGTCCCAGCAAAGCTAACTGTACAGTCCAGCTAACACACATGCAGCTAGCACATAGCCCTTCATATATCTACCTAGCTCCACCATGCAGCTGCACACAGCCCTCATCTACACAATGTAACACAGGTTCACGGACACACACACACACACACACACACACACACACATACATCAGACAGGGACATCCTTGTCCTCCAAACCCCTTGTAAACAGCGTTCAGGCTCCCTAGCCAGAGCGGCAGGTTTGCTGCAGTTCCGGTGGCGGGGCGGGGGACGGACGGGGGGGACTTGTAACTGGAAATCGAGTTAGCTGAGAGGTCTGGAGGTGAGCGGGCGCCCGGCCAGCCTCGGAGGAGCAGCAAGGTCACGGCAGAGCCCCGGCGCCCCGGCGTAAGCTCTCGTCCGCGCCTGCCCCCCCCCCCCAACTGCGCGGGGCGGCGTGATCGATGAGAGAGAACTCATGGTTTAAATAGGGGTTAACCGGCGTGCCCCGTAGCACGCCGGGGTCACCCGGAAAGAACAACAAATCTCTGTGTAAATAGTTTTAGTCCTGAGACGGCGTCTGCAGATGAGGATAGATAGAGGAGGAGGAGGAGGAGAGGGCGGAGGAGGAGGAGGAGGAGGAGGGCGGAGGAGGAGGAGGAGGAGGAGGAGGAGAGGGCGGCTGCAGGACCTCTGGACTGGAGGGGAGGTGAGGTCTCTCCTTGCCTGGAGCCCTTCACAAGACCTCCAGACCTCGGTAGGGTCTCATTTTGTGAAAGTCTATATTATATATGGGAGGGAGATATATTGGAAAGGTAATGAGATTGCGACAGGGTGTCAGCTGTTGGACTTCCAGGTTTCCAGTAGTGGGGTCGCTCTGTCAGGGAACCTAATGGAGGATATTCATCCACACACAGGCGCATTGAGGAGAAAAATAATGCAAGCTATACAGTAATGTATGTGCATCTGTAGTGTGTGCGTGTGTGGGTTCAGGGATGTCAAACCTGTCACCTGGGCTCCCCTGGAGGAGTGTTGCCGTGGGAAACGAGGAGCAGCGTTCGTGGGCGAGGTGAAGATGCCTGCAAATCAGCATTCACACAGTGTCACAGTCCCCAGTGTGTGTGTGTGTGTGTGTGTGTGTGTGTGTGTGTGTGTGTGTGTGTGTGTGTGTTGCACTGAGAGCTTCAGCAGAAAAGGTGTGTGCATGTGTGTGCCCATGCCACAGTGCCAGCATGCAGGAGGGACGTGTGGGACCGGCCCTGTTTCTGAGCTCAGGGATTTAGCGTGTGTGTGTGTGTCAGAGGGAGCAGAAAACACACTACTTTCTCAAGGAAGAAGTGGCCAGTAGGGGTATCAGTCCCCTACTCTGTACACACACACACACACACACACACACACAGGAACCAAGCCCTGACAACCAGTCAACTACCATCAATATATGTCCCTTTGTGTGTTTTAGATTTCCATTTCCTTTCAATGTTAGGTAGTGTGTTGTATTGAAACGTTTTCAACATTCGAACCAATGAGTGAGTTCAACGTTAAAACGTGTTTACACGGTGTGTGTGTATGCGCAGGAGCCAGAAGTACGCTTGGCTCCGGCGGGCGTTTGCTTGGCCTCCGTCCTGGGCTGTCCCTCCTCCCCTCGCGTCACCTGCCCTGCGGGGCGCTAAGCGGCGGTGGCGTCTGTTGGCCGGTGCGGCCGGTCCGAGCCAGGTGGGCGGCTAAGCAGCTGGCACGGCCGCAGCTGGCACTCCCCCCCCGGCGACCTCCGTCAGAAGCCTCCGGCGACGGCGAGCGGGCAGCGGCGGGCGTGCTGGTGCGCGACAAACGCCGTGAGTCGACCGTGGCGCGTTTTGGTCGGGTTTCTGATTGGCTCTTCCCTCCTCGTCTTCTGAGGGGAGGAGTGCTGTAGGTAGGAGCTGGGGGAGGAAGACTGACTGGTGGCGCGTGTGCGTGTGTGTGTGTGTGTCTGTCAGAACAGCATGACACCCAAACACTCGCTCGCGTACGACACGAAAACAGAGCGTTCCTGCGTCGCCTCGCAAACGCGCGCGCCCGCCCACCCCGCGCGCGCGCACACCCATTCGCACAGTGTTCCCCGGGAGGAGACAGGGACGGCAGAGAACCTTCCAGAAGCTCCTGCTCTGTGGAACACTGTGGCTAATTATAGTGACACGCTGACACCTCTCCTCTCCCTCTGTTTTTACTGTGGTATCAATCACCTCCCACGACCAGGTGGGGTGTGTGTGTGTGTGTGTGTGTGTGTGAGGCAGAGAGAGTGAAAGGTACTGAGACGAAGTCAGTGATGGGCTCTTATAAGTCTGGTTCCCGCTCCAGGGTCTTCTGTGGCTCTCCTGGTGTCACCGGCGGGTCGTCATGCCACCCAGCCAACAGCACGCGACAATAACACCACAGCACACTGTGTCTGTTTTTGTGTGTGTTTGTGTGTGTCCCCTCTGTGTCTTTCCGCCTGTGTGTGTGTCGGCGTGTGTGTCGGTGCGCACTTCTGTCCGCGAGCGCGTGTGCCTCCGTCTGGCTGCGGATTAGCACCGAAGCGCTCCTCCATCTCCTCGCCCGTGCGTGTGGATGTGGGTGTTCGACTTGTTTGGTCTCCTCCTCCTCCACCCCTCCTCCTCCCCAGCCCTCCTCCTCAGGTGTCAGATCTTTGCGGGAGCCACCAGGCCCCTCATCCCTCCAAGGGTTCCTGGGACATGCTCTGCCGAGTCGTGTGGGCTTGTGTCACGTCGGTGCGGTTACCAGGCACGCCATATGCCAGTGTGTCGCCCCTGCCCCGGCTGTCACTCAGCTTAGCATCAGCCTACACACACACACACGCACACACATCTAGGAGCAGACGCCTAGTCAAAGAAAAGAAACGGGGGGGGGGGGGGGGGGGGGAATAAAGCAGACATGTAGACACCCATGGTACACACACATACCCGCAGAGAACAAACAGGGAGATGGCATTCATGAAAATGCCAACAGGGTACACTCGCACAGACTACTACCGAGTGTAGGGGAGGACAAGGGGGCGGTGTGGGGGGGGGGGGGGGGGCTGTGTTGGTCCTGGACTGGTGGAGGGAGGAGGAATGACAGATGAGTGAAGGAGAGGAGAGATGATGAGGGCGGGCTGGTTAGAGGAGCCATAACCTCCCTCCCGAACCACACGGCCCACACGAGTGGGACCTGTTATCATGCTGTGTGCTGCTCGTTTCATCAAGAGTGTGTGTGTGTGTGTGGTTCAGCACGCTATGCTGTAGCCTTGTCTTAGGTGTGTCTTTAACAGATGACTCCACAGACTGTGTGCTATAACCTACATGCACAATAGACAAACGTATGGCCCTGAGACTCTGTGTGTGTGTGGGGGGGGGGGGGGGGGGTGAGGATTTAGTTTTTGGGAGGATTTGCTCCTTTCCCATCCTCTCGTCTTGAACTTGAGCGGTGTTTACCAGTGCTGTTTGTACATTGTCCAGACCAAAACAAGTCTCGAGAGCTTCGTTTCCCCCTTTGACCATGCCCACTCGACCATTATCTCCATCTTCCTTTCTCTCTCCCTTCTCTTCACGGCAAGTGCAGCTTTGCTGTTCGAGGTAACAGCGTTCTAGGAGTTCTACCCCTATCGCCTGGCCTCGTTTCAGTTTGTTGTGTGTACTGTTTGGCCTTGTGGTGTTTTCCAGAAGAAGCCCAGGCTTCTCTCTCCTGTTTATCTCTCCCGTAGAGGGGGGGGGGGGGGGGGGGGGGGTAATTCAGGACGGTCCTCAGGACGTACGAGTCTTCACAACACCTGGCTCGTCCTTGTAAACATGCCTTCTTCACCTCGACGCATGTTTATTCAGAACTTGGGAGATGTGGGCCCCGTGCTGTCTTCTCAGAGGGGCCTCAATTGTCCACCCTGGTTGTACGTCCAAGGCATCTTTTTATTTCCCAGTGTCCTTCAGAGAAAGCGAAAACAAGAGAGAGAGGGGGGGGGGGAGAGAGAGAGGTAACGAAATGGAGAAGGGGAATGAAAAGGAAATGCAGAGATGGGGAGAGAAAGGCAGAGAGAGAGAGTGAGAGAGAGTGAGAGTGAGAGTGAGAGAGAGAGAGAGAGAGGAGAGAGAGAGAGTAGAGAGAGAGAGAGAGAGAGAGAGAGAGAGAGAGAGAGCACGTGTGGGGATGTGTGGACTGACTGCAGTGACCTAGTTGCAACCCCTTTGAAGTCCACAGGCTGATCTCTCTACAGGGGGACACAGAGCATGGCTTTAGATGGGAAATAATGGAGCTGTAGGATAGAGGGAGCAGGGAGGAGAGGATTGAAGGAGCGGAGGGGGAGGGCGGGAGAGAGGAGAGGAGGGGGATAGGAGGGGCAGCGAGAGGAGCGGAGGGGAGAGGGGGAGTGGGAGGAGGAGAGGAGGGGAGCGGGGTCCATCCTAGATCAGCTCGGAGGGGTACTGCATCCTCCCTTCTCCTCCACATTTATCCTCTGCCCTGCCTCTTAACCACCGTCGCGGGATGTGACCTAGAAAGGTCCAATCACTCTCCTCCGAGCCCCAGCCACCGCCTGCGACAGCCAGGGTGCCGGAGCTCGGTGTCTCTCGCTCTCGCTCGCTCTCTCCCCCTCTGTGTGTGTGGCTGTGTGAGTCCTACGTAGCCCAGCCCTGACCCACTTCAAGGAGTGCAAATCGCCAGCCTCGATCCCGGTGTGAACATGCATGTTTGGGGACTCATCCCTTTGAGTTTATACTGCTGTGTACGTGTGACGGAGAAGCAGAGAGAGGGAGGAAGAGGGAGGAAGAGGGAGGAAGAGGGAGGAGGAGAGAGGAAGAGGGAGGAAGAGAGAGGAAGAGAGAGGATGAGGAAGAGGGAGGAAGAGAGAGGAAGAGAGAGGAAGAGAGAGGAAGAGGGAGGAAGAGAGAGGATGAGGGAGGAAGAGAGAGGAAGAGAGAGGATGAGGGAGGAAGAGAGAGGAAAAAAAGAAAAAAAGAGGGGAGACAAGGAGACAGAGAAAGGGAGAGAGAGGGAGGGAGACAAGGAGACAGAGAAAGGGAGAGAGAGAGGGAGAGAGAGAGAGAGGGAGACAAGGAGACAGAGAAAGGGAGAGAGAGAGAGAGAGGGAGACAAGCAGTGGTTTCCCCAGGTGGGTGTGAACACCTGCCGGGCCCCTGCAGCTGTCACTGGGTCACCCCTCATATGACATGACCGCTCTGTGAACCCCCTCAATTAGCCAGCCCCTCTACCTCCATATTCCACTAACCCTCCCTCCTCTTCCATCACCCAATCCCCTCCTCCTCTCCTCCCCTCCATCACACACTCTCCATCCCCCTTCCTTTTCTTCATCTCTCTCCTCTCCCTGCCTCCCTCCCTCGCTCCCTCCCCCTCTCCCCTATCTCCAGCTCCCCTGTGATTCAGACACCAGACAGCAGTTAGCAAGTGGGCTAGCGTGCTGGGGGCATGCTTAACCTTTCACTGTTGTACAAGACAAGGATAGCCACACTCCCTTCAAGTTGGCCTCTTCAATTAAAAAGCCTCCTACCCCCCCCCCCTCCTTCCTACCTTTCTACTCCGTGTTTTTGAAGTTGGCCCGGGGCCCACGGTGGCTCATCAACCCAGGCTGGGCAGGATTGCGCACAGGTACCACCGCCGTGATTTCCGACGTCTTAATTAGTTTTTTTTTTTTTTTCACCCGACCCGGCGCTACGCGGTCGCGAGGACCAGGCGGCGGGGCTATTCACGGCGAGAGAGAGAGGGAGAGAGAGAGAGAGGGGGAAAGAGAGGGAAAGAGAGGGAAAGAGAGATGATTGAGGCAGGCGTGACACAACTGGCCCTTTTCACCCCCCGGTCTCTCTTTCTGGGTCGTGCTCTGGCTGAGGTGTGTTACCGGGTAGAGTAGCTGTCACAGGGCCGACCGGCGTCCTATCACCCCCTCCCTCCTCCTCCTCGTTCCTCACCCCGTGTAAGACTCCCTCCTTTTCAAATCAACACAGTCTTTAATTGAACCCCCCCCCCACTCCACCCCTCCAATGAATTCCTCCACAAAATCATAGTGTTTACAAGGTATCGTAGCGCCTGAAAAGCCCACAGTTGTCGTAGTCGTTTGTCACAACTTGGAGAGGAGACAGGATTGGTGGTGTTGTGTTCAGTTGCCGCAGAGTGGGAATTCCCCCTGCTTGCTGGTGATGAAGGTTGCTGCGTGATTCAAACGCTTGTCGTGCCAGTGTTCTGTCAGGGAGGACATCAAGGGCATGCCCCACTGCAGTGTTAACTGTTGTGTTCTTTTCCCAAGCCCACTCCTGGGTGTTTCTCTGTCGAAACGAGAGAGACGCAGGCCTCGCACGTCACTCATAACACACACACGTGCCCATGCGTACAGGCACAGACGGGCGGTCTGTGCTCGCACGCCAACAAACGAGGGCACGCGGGTGCAGTCGCACGCACGCACGCACGCTCTTGAACGTCTCCAGTTTCAGGGGACAAGCTCGGAAAAGCTAACATGTCAGATGCTGTCGTCAGTAGGCTTGTTTGTGGTTGATCATGGCTTAAAAGCCAAGTCAGTGTCAGTGTGTTTCCAGAGCAACCAGATTACCCGCGGTACTCCTGAAAACAAAACAAAAAAAACGAAACACCATTCAGGATGATATCACCGCCGACACTGAACCACAGCGTATTTTGACGTAAGCGAGTACCAGATATAGTTTCCTCGTCGTGGTCGATCGTAGACGGATCATCCATGAGTAAATGTGCTCCCTCCTGCTTCAGGCTGAAGGTGTGGATCTCCTGGGTGATCAGGGAAAGTGCTCCTCCCAAGTTGGGGTCCCAGTCTGGTCCAGCCAGCTAGCGAGCTAGCCCCGCGGCCCCACAGGTAAACGACCGGCTAAATGAAGTTGGGGCTGGATTGCAGCCTGTGGCATCTGGCTAGCCACTCCACTCCCATTACCCAGCCTTAATTGGCAGGCAGCTTTCTGTTGGGGCCTGCAGGCTGCTCTGAGACTGGCGCGGGCAGCACCAGGGTCCACCAGGTCTGGGGGGTAAGGAGGAAATTGGTGGAGGTGGAGAGGGGCCTCTTTAGATGGGCTGGGGGAGGGGGAGATGGGAAGGAACTTTGGAGAAGATTCCCCAACTCATAGCCTTCTGATGAGTAACTACCAGCTCCATAGCATAAACAACCAAATCATATAAGGTGAGGATTAGTTTCCTTTTCCCTGATATTATGGTTTTGCTATTTAGACTTATGTTCCCTACCTACAATACCACCCCTCTACAAACCGAAATCTCTGCCCAGAGAGGAACCACAACAATCTGTCATCTCTGGCCTCCACTCCCTGTCTCACAAACCAGGGCTGTGCTCTCTCCTGTGTCTATGTCTGTCTGTCTCTGTCTAGTTAGGCCTGTGGTTATGTCACCAGACTGGCTGCGTGCCTGTTGACAGTTAACGCCCCGACCCGCCCAGCGGGGAACAGTCTCTTCTTTCCCTCTCCGGGCTTGTGGCGTCCGTTGGACCGCCTAGCGCCTAGACCGCCTGGAGAGTGGGCTCCGTGGTCAGCCCACACAGCCGCCACAGCTGGTTTGACGGCCTCGGCAGGAACAGGAAGTGGCCGGCGTGTGACTGAAGTGACCCTGAGAAGAAGTGGCCAGATGGGTTTGGTTGAGCCCTCACTGAGGTTTGCTCCTAAACAGGAGAGTCTTCTTCCAAGTTCGACGAGAAAGACATAGGTTCGCCTTTTCTCTCTCCTCCCCTCGCTAACCTTCGCTCCCAACCAGAGATACTCTCTTCATCTTTACAAGTTCAAACTGCATCGGAGCCTCCGACATCCAGAGTTCATCGAGGGCACCCTTTAGAGTTCTCCGATCCCCCGCCCGGTCTTCGCGAACACTGTCAAGTCCTTTGCTCGTTACAAACACAGCCTGTATTTCCAGTTTGTGTCTCTGTGTTAATATCAGACCTTGGTTTACTTCCCTGTAGCCAAGGGCAACACCAAGGGCTCATGAATGAAAGATGAAAAGCGCTGAGGTGAAGGAGGAGGGAAAGAAAGACCTGTGACTAGCTAATTAGCGGCCCACGCTGGCAGGGCCCCCCCCTCCCATCCTCTGCGGAAGGGTTCACAAGTTCAGCCGGCTTCCACCACACCTCTGGCGAACTAGCCCGGATCACCAACCTCCGGGGTGTCGCTAGCCGGGACGGTTCAATTACCTGGGAAACCTAGTCACCAGACTTAGCCTGCTTAGCGTGGCTGCGACGGGCTGTGCGGATGGATTCTGCGGATGCTAATGATGAGCACCAGCTCATCAGAGAGAGAGAGAGAGAGAGAGAGAGAGAGAGAGAGAGAGAGAGAGAGAGAGAGAGAGAGAGAGAGAGAGAGAGAGAGAGAGAGAGAGAGAGAGAGAGAGAGAGAGAGAGAGAGAGAGAGAGAGAGAGAGAGAGAGAGAGAGAGAGAGAGAGAGAGAGGGGGAGAGGGGGAGAGGGGGAGAGAGAGAGAGAGAGAGGAGAGAGAGAGAGGGAGAGAGGGGGAGAGAGGGGGAGAGAGAGAGAGAGAGAGAGAGAGAGAGATGAACAGGAGGGAACAGATATGCGATGTAGGGCCGAACATCTTCATTTGTTCTCCGAGTCGACATTGTTAGAGAGTGTGTGCAGTGGAGTAGGGAGAACCAGAGACATTCTCTCTCTCTCTCTCTCTCTCTCTCTCTCTCTCTCTCTCTCTCTCTCTCTCTCTCCTCTTCCTCAGTGTCTTGGCAGGTCAGGGGGAAGGAGATTAGGATTCCACCCGACTTGCCGTCTCCCGTCAACCCTTTTCGTCTGACTCATCAAATGAAAAATGCATCAATTAATCCTCTGACAATAAAGATATATATACACCAAAATCAATCCTGCATTGATCCTCCAGCCTCTGTCCATGAAGGAAAACCTCATCCCTCACTTACACACGGAGAGGATTTATCTCCATTCATAAATTAAAGTTATTATTCAGCTACAGCAAAGACAACAGCGGGAAATATAGAATATGTGCGTGCATGCTATTTGTCTCTGTGTGTGTGTGTGTTTGTATACGTTTGTGCCGGTGCGTGTGTGCAGCATTTTGTGTGGGGGTGCGTGTGTGTGCGTATTATTTGTGCGCTGCGGCAACGCAGCTTCCGTGGAGGCGAGGAGGAGAGCGGGGTCGGAGTGGGCTAATGAAGTTGTCAGAGGCGTGTAGGAACACCGCTGAGGGGAGGCCCTGCCGGGCAGCCAATGGAGAGGCAGCGTCTGTGATCAGCGGAGCATGATGGGAGACCACCCTGCACAGTGAGCGATCAGGCCCGGCACAGCCCCAGATCAAAGACCTGCCCCGGTAATACGGCAGCAATTAGAGAACTTCTACATCCCCCATACACACACACACACACACACACACACACAGAGACATGCATGGGCAAGGAAGAGGAGGGAAAGGAGTCTCAAGGATAGGGAGCCGAAAGATGCCACATCTTCGGTTTTGCCGCCTTTTGAATTCCGCTTTGCCCTTTGCCCATCTTTCCCTTTGCTCTCTCCGTATCTCCGTGCTCTCTGCTCTTTTTGTTTATTAACCACCTGTTCCTCCTCCGCTCCTTTGTTTACTCTGCCGCTCGCCCCCCCTCGCCCCGGTTACCGCGCTGCACTCGAGGAGTTAAGATATCTCCTTAATAACCTCCCGTGTTGTCTGTGTGTCGCTAGCCTCCGGTGCTAGTGGCTGTCTGCTCTCTGCTCTCTGCTCTCTGCTCCTTACAGCCAAGGGTTCTGTTTGGAATTCAAGACTGGTGCAGCGATACTGCAATAACCTACATACAGCTCCCCCCCCCCCCCCCCCGTTCTCTCTCTCTCTCCCTCTCTCGCACGTGTTTCTCACCCTTGATAGTCTCTCTATTTCTCCCCCTCTCTCTGGCTCCTCTTCTGTTCCATTGTATTTTTGAAATAAATATTATTAAAGGTGTAATGTATGTACATATATAAGGGCTCTAATGAATATACTGCTCTATTCTCATTATACACACATCTCTGGCGACTGCCTGGGCGGAATGGAACTCTTTCTTTCTTTCCCCCCCCCCCTTTTTTTTCTCCCCCTCTTCTTGTTTTTTTCTCTCCCTTTCTTTTCCTTCCCATCCCCTGGGTGGCGTATGGGTTCCCGTCTCCCATTGGTCGATTAAAAAAAGCCGATGCCATTGGACGTCCCAAGGTGCACCTTCCCGTCCCCTGGTCCCGCGGCGACCCTCCTCGCCGCTTTTGCCGCCAGGCGGGGATGCCCCACTGACTTCTGGGTGAACTGCTTTCTGTGCAGATGAAGCCAGGAGGATACGAGGACGAGAGGGTGCATGCGTGCTTGTACTGGTGTTAAGGGCAGAGAGAAAAGTTTGTCCAACTTCGAGAAGACCGTAGTCACGCGAAACAGGATAGTTTCAGAAAATGTACGAACCGCTTAGTACACACACACACACACACACACACACACACATACACAAACACTCTCTCCTCTTGCCCGCAATCTCTCTGCTCTTGTCTGTTCTGTGTACAGAGCATCTGGTGTCAGTGGTGCCACTCTGGAATCTGAAGGTATTCATGCTGGTTTACTTTAGACGGGGGGGGGGCGGAGGAAGGAGGGTGTGCGGGGGGGGGGGGGGACTGTGGCACTGTAGCCTTGCTGAGGTCACTCCATTCATCACCAATTCAAATGGTAATACACAGAGAGCAGGGCGGAGGAGACATGGAGAGCGAGGGAGAGAGATGCATCACATCTGCTCCCCCTGTTTGGATAAGACCCTGCGCTGCGATTAAAAGCTGTTTGCTTTGGTATGTGTGCGAGAGCTGTGTGTCAAAGCCCTGGTGCTCCCCGTGCGTTGTCAGCCAGATTAACCCTAATGCATCAAAAAGCCCCCACCCCCTCCCACCCCCACCAATCGGCCGGCAGACAGGGGCAAGAGCCGCCCGCTCCGGCTCCCCAATTAGCACCCTCCGAGGCCCAGCACCCTACCAGGATGAACACTGGCACCGAGCGCCGGGGCGCTAACTAGCTAGCTCCGCCGCCGTGCCCCCTTCCTCACCCTGCGGGGGCGGGCGGGAGGGAAGGGGTGGGTGGATGTCTGGGGCAGCTTCTACACTGATGGTACCATACGCTACTTTGTCCTGTAGAATTGCGGTTTAGTGCCGATCGCTGCTTCAAAAGAAATGTGTGTGTGTGTGTGTGTGAACTCGAGATGAACTAGAACCTGCATATGAACCTAATCTGGTAGGAGCCCAGCAGCTCTTCCTCTCTCCCTCTCAGCACACAGTGGCCCACAGTTGATACCTACTGAAGTAGAGAGGGGAGGGGGGGCGGCACTTGTGTGTGTGTGGCCGTTGGCATGTGTATAAATGTGGAGGTGTGGCTGAATGCGCAGGTTTGTCTTGTGTGTGTGTGTGTGTGGATGCTCTGGTGTGTGTGTGTGTTTGCGCACAGGCATTGTCAGGTTTGTGTGTGTTTATGTGCGTGCGTGCGTTTCCTTGTATTGCGGTGTTCATGCACATTCATAGATGTTAGTGGCAGATGTTGGGGAGGTGTGGCCGGGGGGGTGAATAATACAGATAGCTAACTAACTGACTACACGGTGAAAATAAAGACAGTGAAACCGTGCACCTTGATCTCCCCCCCCCCCCGCCCCCCCATCCCTCCCCTCCTCTTCCCCTCCTTGATCACAGGATGAGCTGAGATGGCCTGGAGGCAGCTGTGATTATCAGTGGTGGTCACACAGGCCTGTCTTAATGTCAGCGAGCAACACCAGGAGGCAGAGAGGATTAGAGGCAAGTGAGGCCGAGGGGGGGTAAAAGTAGGGAGGAGTAGAGGCAGGTGAGGCAGAGAGGCGTAAAGGTAGAGAGGATTAGAGGCAGATACTAGAGCAGAGGCAGACACTCAACGCAGCGAGAGGAAGGAGGGCTGGAGACGGAGGCAGGGCAGGAGACAGAGGCAGGGCAGAAGACAGAGGCAGGGCAGAAGACAGAGGCAGGGCAGAAGACAGAGGCAGAGCAGCAGAGGCAGGGCAGAAGACAGAGGCAGAGCAGCAGAGGCAGGGCAGCAGAGGGCTGGCAGCAGAGCAGACGCTAGCTCTAGACGCTAGCTCCAGGCGGCTACGCTAGTGTTTGATACCACAGCCTCTCTGTTGTTTTCCCTCCCTCTCCCTGTTTAGTTCCCAACGCAACTGTCTGCATCTAATCTCCCCAGTGCTTTTATCATCAATTCCATGCCTCTGATTTTCAGCTCTCTCTTTTTTCTATCTTCCTTTCGGTCATGTTTTTATGAATAATGTGAAACTACGGCAACAGAGAGACAGGGTTGATGTGTGAACGTCAGAGGCTGCTGTACCGGTTTGGGCAGATAGGTGGCAGTATATGGTCAGACTGAAGGAGCTGCATTGTCTCCTCTCTCTTTCTCTCTCTCTCTCTCTCTCTCTCTCTCTCTCTCTCTCTCTCTCTCTCTCTCTCTTTCTCACACACACAGACATTGTCTTACTTTCCTTTATGCAAAATCACAGTGCTCCACAGCATATAAACCTGTCACTTTGTCATTTGAAGTAATCCTCATTATGCTTCGTACAGAACGAGAGTTATTTCTCAGGTCGACGACGGCACCAGATATTTGGGGGTTTTCACCCAGTTCCACAACTCTTTCTGTACCGTACCCTCTTATTCTCTGTGCCACCCCGTTCTCCACACCCAGGTGCGCCGTGTTTGAATGGTGGAGCATAGCTGGGCTACAGCCGTTAGCCTAGCTATGCATACGCTACGTTATGCTAATCTGAGGATACATTGGAAAAAAGCATGGCGGGAAGGAGCCAGAGAGCACATGTGCTAGCCGTGGCGCTAAGGGAGACGAGGGCGCAGACGAACGCAGATCTTTCCGTGCTGGTGGAGGGGGGGGGGGGGGGGGGTGTTTGCCCAGATCAAGTCACGGCTCGGGAGAGAGATCAGGGGCTGAGAGCCGAATGGGAAGAGGAGGCTTTGTCACAGAAACACCCCCTTCTCCTCTGAGACCACGGAGGCTACTGTGGTGGTGGTATCCTTACCTCTCTCCTCCCTTCCTCCCTTAGCTCCTCTCCCCCTCTCTTCTTTCCTCTCTCCTCAGTCGTCCCCTCGCTCTCCTCCCCCCTCGATCTCCGCCCCCCCTCTCTCCTCCGTGTCATCTGTCCCTCGCCGGGCAGCGCCGTACAGCAAGTGTCCCTGGGATTGTTAGTCTGACGGAATTGAGAGGATTAGCAGGCAAATGTTTGCCGTGTCATTTTGAAAGGTGTCCAGGAAGTCAGGCCCGGGGAGGGGGGGATGTTGCTCAAGCTACTCGCTGCAGGCCTTGGATGTTATAGGCGGCTGTTCAACGGCTATGCTGCGGTACACGCATACACGACGTGTAGCCCAGCAACAAACCCAAAAAACTAGATTGACTTGAGTTGGAGCTTATTGACGATGAGGGTGAAGAACTACATGTGTGTTTTGCAGTCGTCCTCCACTTTCCGTGAAGCGTCGTGATAGCAACGGCTTTGAAGGCAACCGGTGCCCCATTCAGCTGGCTATTACAGGACACCTGGTCCGTCCCTCTGTCCTCTCCTGTCCTCCCCTCTCCAAAAGGGCTGTTTTCTGGAAATGTTAGCAAACCCACCGCAGCCCGGCATTGTAAGCAGATTATGAGTAATTGTATGTGTCTGAGGCGTTCTGTGAGGGGTGGGGGGGGAGGAGGGAGTGGCTCAAAGAGATAGGGGGGTCCCCGCTGGCTGTTGCGCGGCCCCCAGAAAGGCGGGCGGGCGCGGGGGCCGTCCCCCCCCGTCCCCGTCCCCGTCGAGTGGCGCGCCCCCCCCCGTGCCACGGCCGGCACCGCAGAGACTCCGTTTGATCTCAGCAGCGGCAGTTTATGTTCCTGATCAAAATACCGCCCCCACCCACCCCTCCCCCCCCCCCACACCACCACCACCATCCCCCACCCTCCTGAGCATCTGCACCACCTCCTGCTGTCGACCGAGGACCGGAAGGCTGGAGGAACAGCCGAGCCAGAGCAAAACGACAGTTAGCTAGCATACGTTAGCATCTCCCTGTTAGCTTTGTTTATTGTCGCTTGCCTGCTTAGCAGAGTCAGACCACTACTAAATCGAGCGGTGAGCCTTTTTTGCTAGAATCCAGCCCTCCTCCCATCCCTGCTAAACTCACAGCTCCTGGTCTCCCCCTCCCCAGGTCGGCCACATGCTAGCAGGGTCAGCCAGTTTAACTGGGTGAGAGCCAGCCTGCGGTGCGGCGGGGCAGGGTTGAGCTGAGGCTACCCAGGACCCAGGTGCCCGAGCTGGGCTGACAAAAGCAGAGTGGGAGGGTGGGGGTGGATCTCCTATCCTGCAGATTACTACTCTCCTCCATCTCTGCTGGCAGCATGAACCTTTCAGCATCCTACTACCCTGGCCATGACTCGCTGAACTCTGTGTGTGTGTGAGTGAGAGAGGGAGACAGAGCTTAAGGTCTTCTCTGATGGGGAATGTCTCAACTTTTCAACCCATCTCTCTGGTAGAGTTTGCTAATGCAGTATTATTTGCTCAGCACACGCACATACACCTGTGTGTGTGTGTGTGTGTTTTTGTGACTGTGTGTGTGTGTGTGTGTGTGTGTGTTTTTGTGACTGTGTGTGTGTGTGTGTTCACTGCACTTGCCCTCCTTGTCTGCAGTCATGGGCGGCATTCAATCACAACTTCTTATTTTTGGTTTCATCGAGACATTGAATTCAGGGCTATTATCTTATCTTATTATCATTCTGTGTATTTTCTGCTTTGCAAGGTAATGACTCCGATCCTATTTGGGTGTTTTGGCGTGGTCAGCTTGTATCGTAGGTTCATACCGTACTTGGGTGCACCGTGCACTTGTGTGTGTGTGTGTGTGTGTGTGGGTGCTTGTCTTCCTCCCATGTGCCTAATAGACACGGTGAGTGAAAGAGGCCAGTATTTCGAGGTCCTTTAATGGGCTTGTGTGGAGTCTTTAGCGGTGGTGTGTCTCAAGCCCCTGCTCCTAGATAATTGCACTCTGAGTCCTTAGCCTCCCCTTTAGCCTGAAAACCAAGCTCATTGCACCCAAAAGAACCCCCTGCCACACACACAAAAAAAAGAAAGAAAGCAAAAAAAAAAAAAAAAAATCCAAGTTGTCCTTGTGCATAAAAGTAGACTCTGTACTTCAACACCTTTTCAAATTAATATTTGTGATGGGTCCTATTCTGCGGCCGGAGTTTCTGTTCTAGGCCTTTGTTGCTGCGTTTGATGTAATGGAGGCAAGGACAAAGAGGAGAGCAGGGAGAGTGTGTGAAAATGGTCGTTAAGTGGGTTTAAGGGGTGCTTCAGTACTTTCTGAAAGGCCTGCCCTCTGAATGGGGCCCCTCCGAGTGCTAAGCTGTAGTGCAGTAAACAAGACAGGTCCAGCACAAAGGTGCACCTCAAATGGGCACATGCACATGTACTCTCCCCCCCCCCCATCCTCCACCCCTCCACTCCACCACACCCCCCACACACCCCTACCTCCCCCTGACCGCACCCCCCTGACCCCGGGTCCCCCCTCCCCTTTCCGACATCTGGCCAATCCTGGGCAGATCTCTACACCCCCCTCCCTCCCTCCCTCCCTCTCTTCTCCTCTCCCTCTCTTCTTCTTTCTAATATCTTTCTTTCTTCTTTTTCTGTGGTGATTTTTCTCGTGTGTGTGTGTGTCCCGGATGGCTGGCTCCTCCTTCAGTCAGCTTCATCCCCAGTGCTTGGGCGGTTAAACTCTTTTGTTTGGTTAATTGCGATGAGTATAATATACTAGTCTCTCGGAGGTCCGCACAAGACAATTAGACAATCCAGAGAATTTAATGAGACACAGCTAGTCTCTCACAGACCCCCTCCCTACACACACACACACACACCCACAGACACACACACACCCCATCTATAGAACCACCCTGGTCCACTGGTACTACGGCGAGAAACCACGTGTGTGTGTGTGTGTTTCTGTCTGCGCGTGTGTGTGAGAGAACGAAGGGGAAAGGAAGAAAAACAAAGGAAAGCAGGAAAGAAAAATAAACCCAAAAAGAGATGTCGAGAAGAAGATCTGGCGGTCCATAACAGACACATCAGGCTCTGGTTCCCAGCTCACTTCAGTGACTCCCCCTGAACGATGCTCAGTGGGCCGTCCCCCGTCCCCCGTCCCCCCCCGTCCCGTTGGAGGGACCCATCCTTCCCGGAGAGGACTTCCTGGGAATGTCGGGGTAATGAACAGTGATTATCCTGGTCACCCAGGGATGGACCGGATCACTTCATGCTGTCAGCCCCGTAAGCAAGAGGGATGGCCACGGGGCCTTGGTGACTGATGGAGCCTCCCATCTCCTCTCCTCTCTCCTCTCTCCTCTTCTCCTGTCCTCTCCTCTGACAGGGATAACGACCGCGCTAAAACACTGGACACCTCCCTAAGTGATTCACGACGTTGCAGACCGGCTCGAGATTAATTAACAACCGTACTTTGCGTTTTTTTCCGAATGGTTTCCATTCCGAGGCTCGTATCTACACGCGTGTGAAGTTGGGTTCTTTTTGGGGGGGTTCTTTTCCTCTTTTTCTTTCCCCCCCGTCCCCTTTCCCGCACTAATCACACGGCTCCGACAAAAGACGGGCTCCATTATTACGTCTGCGGCGCCGAAGAAAGGAAACGAGAAGGGGACAGGGGTTGCCTGTCGCTTGACACCGGACAATTAATCTTCCGGTAAAGGGATGTCGGGCAGAAACGGACACAAATGGATCACTCGCATTAACGGCGGGGGACCGTAGGTACGGGCTCTAACAAGCGTTTAGTCCATTCCCCCCCCCCACCACCCCACCCCCCTCCCCCCCCCGCTAATGAAGAGGGGAATCGGCGACCTCGGAGCCTTTAGCGCCTTCCTGCCAGCCTTTCTCTCGAAGGTCTGTCCTCTTCAGAGGAGAGGAGCGAGGGATGGATGAAAAGGGTCTCGTCACAGGACAGACGTGGGCGCGGGGCTTGGGAGAGATGCGGGGGGGTGCCCGGTGGCCCTGGTCGGCCCTGGCAGGAAGCTCCGAGGGCGGGTCGCGCCCCGGGACAGCTGGGCTCTGGCCCCTGGGGGTCCCGCTCCGCCTCACCTTGGCCCTCCTCCACGTTAATGAGAGAAGCAGGCCAGTCAAGACCACGGCGCCGCTGCCACTTCCACTCGCCTGGCTGCTCTGCTTCGCCTGCCCACCTATAACCTGGCCCCCCGTCCTGACTGACGGCTAGACTCCCAACCTCCACCCCCCCCCCTTCCTCCTCTCCCTCTGTCTTCCTCTTCTCTCCCTCCATCTCTCACCTCCGTCCCCGTCCCCCGTCCCCCGCCCCCCCATCTCTCTCTGACACACATAAGGACGTGTGACTGTCCGCAGGGCCGCAGGTAGAGCCAGACCCCCGAGGGTCCCCCCCCCTCCCCCCCCACAGCCCCCCCAGGGAGAGGAGGACAGTGGGGGCGTCGTGGAGGAACAGCGGTAGGCTTTATGCAGGGGATGTATTAAACATGCGTCTGTCTGGCCCGTCGCCCTGCTCCGGGGGCCCCCCGGCCAAGCAGCACTCCTGTCTGCCCCTGCTGAGCTCCTGCTCTCCAGAACCTTCCTCCATCACGCTCCCCCAGGTGCCTAGCAGAGGGAGAGAGAGAGAGAGAGAGAGAGAGAGAGAGAGAGAGAGAGAGGGAGAGAGAGATGGAAAGATGAATTGCTAATCGAGTCGTTCCCCTTTGACATGTGCTGGGCGGAGCGTCGACGGTTTGGACGTTCCGGAGAGAGGGGAGCAGGAAGTGGGTCAGGTGTCCCGATGCCCGTGACGTTGTCATGCTGTTGTCGGGGGTTTCATCGTCTTGGCAACGGACGTAGGCTCCTTGTTACTGAGACGAGCCACGCAAAAAAGAGTTGGCTGCGCGTGTCGCAAATGGTTGTGCACCATATTTAACCGTGTTGATGTGTGTCAGTATTGTATGTCCACGACATCACTTCCCTTGTATCTGACCTATGTTTATGCACACCAGGATGAAGGAGGTGGTGTGTGAGATTGAAGGTGTGTGGGTGCATGTACCAGTAGACAGCAATGTGTGTGTGTTGGTGTTTATGTGTCAAATTGGCGTCGGAAATGGGACTTTCACACTAGAACTGTAGCAGCAAGCGTCATTAAAGGGATATTGGCGTTAGCTGACCTGGGTGTCACAGTCTGTTGTGGTACGGTTCGGTCCTGGTATCTGATACCACACTTCCTGTTAGACTCCCGAGAGAGAGAGAGAGAGAGAGAGAGAGAGAGAGAGAGAGAGAGAGAGAGAGAGAGAGAGAGAGAGAGAAACAAGAGAAAGAGACATACAGATATAATGCAGCTTCACCTTTCTCTCCTCCCCCCTCTCCGCCGCCCACCCCGCCCCTCGCCCCAAACATTTTTAATTATATCTTCTTCCAAGTAGTGCGCCTTGGTAACCAAGGAGCTGACATTGATGCATGTGCTGATAAATCCGCAAACACTGGAAACGAGATTAACAAAGATTTTGAAGAAAGGGTGACAGCTAATTTTGTGCAGTGGTCCAAGTCTCATTGGGGAGTGATGTTTTTGATAGAGCGCGCCGGAGAATTCACGCCTCGCTTAAGGGAGGGGACCCACACGCTAATATCAGGAGTTCTGCGGCATTTGCACTTTTTTGATTGTTTTTCAACCCCCATCCCACCCCCCCCCCCCCCACACACACACACACCCCGCCCCCTCTTCTCCTGTTAAGCGTTTAGCCTGCTTGCCTGTCTCCACACTCCCCACCCCCCTCCATGATTGGGCATTTTTAAATTGGGATAACTTATTTAGGCAATGAATATATTACTGAAGAATTTCTGTTTCTCTTGCCTGAAAATAATTGATATATTTTTGTAAACAGCTGTTTGTTCCCATCTCTCTCTCTCTCTCTCTCTCTCTCTCTCTCTCTCTCTCTCTCTCTCTCTGATCTGATTAGAAGTGTGCTCTACAGTCAGTGCCGTGACTCAGTGCCACAACACTGGCCTGTGTTTGTGTGTGTGAGTGTGTGTGTGCGTGCACACGTGTGTGTGTGCTGCTCCAGTCCTGGTAGAGATTCCAGAGAGAGAGAGAGAGAGAGAGAGAGAGAGAGAGAGAGAGAGAGAGAGAGAGACGTAGGGATAGCTATCTCTTTGCCTCATCATCTCTCCCCACACACACACACACACACACGGACAGATAACAATCACTTGTGCCACAGCTGATTCCACACGTTCTCATTTCCACCACCACCTCCTTTTCTCTCCGGCCAATTTGATGTCTGTATAGCAGCAACATCTTGTAGTTGTCCCCTCGTTCTCTTTCTCTCTCTTACCCCCTTCCTTTTTGTCTGTCTCTCTCTCTCTCTCTCTCTCTCTCTCACACTCTTTCTTCCCCTTCTTCCTCTTTGTACGCCTCTTCTCTTAGAATCGACTCCCCTATCTTCATTTGCAGGCAGCTGACAGCTTCTCTCACTTTCCTTTGTCATTTTTTCCCTCTCTCCCTCTCTCCCTCTTTCTCTCCCCCCCCCCCCCCCACCCCCCCTCCATCCGTCCCCTCTCCATCTGCTTTCGCTTTTGTTTGCCCGGCCCCTCTCCCATCCCAACTTGATAATGAGGAATGTGGTGTGACCCTGACCTCCATCGGCCCGGAGACGACCTCCGACCCTGCCATGTGACCCCCGGCCTCCGTTTTGACAGCTTGATTAATTACCGAGTTTTATGATTTATGAGAAAAGCAGTATGTAAAAATAATAGACAACAGGTGGTCTTGAAGGGGAAAAAAAAATCTCAATCTGACAGAAGTCCAGCGATGGCTGTGGTTTGTATGTGTGAGTGTGCCTGTTTGTATATCTGTGTGTGTGAGCATGTCTGTGGGGGGGTGTGTGTGCGTGTGTGTGTGGGGGGGGTCAGTCTTTCATGGCTGCCTTGAACAGTTAATTGCTCTTAACTTTTTTTTCTTCTTTTTTTTGGGGGGGGGGGGGGGGGGGGAGCAGTGTTAGGATTAAAATGTCCCCTGCTCCACGCATGGCCTGCTTAGTTGTTAGCGAGCTGGTAGGATTCCACGTGTGTTACCCCCCCCCCCCCCCCACACACACACACACCCCTCCCTACTCTTTCTGGAGAGGATGAAGCGGATTCCAACATGCATGCGTAGCTCCATGTGTGCTCTGTCAGGCATGAACCGAGCCATGTGTTAAGATACTATGGAAACTGCTCAGGAGCACACACACACACACACACACACACACACACACACACACACACACACACACACACACACGGTTTTATCCCAGGTCACATCCGAGAAAATTGCCTGGGTAATTGGCAGGGTAGAGCAGTGGTCATGTTTACCTTTGACGCCTCCGACGGGCTGTGATTGGCTGCGAGTCCTGGTACCCATGGTGCAGTTCAAGCTGAAGAAGGGGAAGAGTGTTAGCCCGCGTCGCATATAGGACACTGTTGCCACTCACTGTTCAGTACAGACTGCAGCTGGGTAGCCAGCCAGTCCTGAGTAGCCCCACATATTCCTGAAGATCGAAGGTGATCTTCTCCTATCACACTGGGATGTATGTATGTAAACACACACACACACACACACTCAAAGTCAACACCTCCGGTAGGACCACCAGCTCTCCCCTGGCCCTCCCCTCTCAGGCCACAATAACAGGCCGGAGGTCAAGGGATTCCACTTTCACCTCTGACCCCCGGAGGTCATGGTGAGCCTGTGGCGTTCAGGAAGATTAATACCCCCGGCCTGGACCCTCATTATTCACCTAGACATACCCACATTACAGGGAGGTGACAGTGTGGATATCACACACACACACAAACAAACACACACACACGCGCGCTTATACATATACATACAGGCGCACACACTACCCTCCAAGATCAGGCATTAGCAGAAGGATCTCAATGAGATCAGCTCCATTCGCATCTTCAGATGTTATGTGCCGCGACCAGAGGCGCACAGTGTGTTTGTGTGCGAAGAGACCGTTGCTACGGCGATCAGTATGTTGTGTCACATTTGGACGAGCCCTGTCAGTGACCGTGGCCTGTCGAAGCCGTTCACATAGCAAGCATATGGTGAGTGGGAGAGAGAGAGGGAGACACAGCAACCTCGGTGTCCCCCCCCCCCCGTCCCCCCCGTAATCATTGACCCTTCACCCCCACCATCGTCCATGCCACCTTGGCTTCACCCGTCCCAGCACGGCCCCCGCTCTACCCATCCTGTTCACCGGCAGCCCTCGACCCAGTCTCCAAGCCTCCCCCCCTCCCCACAACACCTCTGCCCCCCTGTTCCTCCTCCCTCCCTCCCCCTTGACCCACCCCCCCACTCCCCCCTCCTCCCCCGTTCCTGATTTATACATTAAATAGTTGGACAGGAGGATTGGGAGGCACCCATCATGCCATGATCTATATCCCCGGCTCCCCCTCCCTCATTAAAAATGGATGTGTAAGCTCAGCGGAGACAATATAGAATATAGAAATCGGAATGCTAACGGCGTAAGAATAAGGCTTCTGTATATATTTCCCCGTTGCCTTCCCCCCCCCCCCCCCCCCCCCCCCCCCCCCGCCTGTCATCACCTCCCAGCACTCCAGGCTGGTGCAGGCTAGCTCACAGTCACAGTCGAGGCAAGTGGAGGACGATAACATCATGTGTGGGACCTTTTTAAAGGATGATAATTGTCTTGGTGGTCTGGTGCTAGACTTCTGCTGACAGCATTGAATCTGCTCTGTGACGATAGAATGGGTGAAGCAGGTCTGTTTCGGCCCTGGGACTTGGCTGAGTGGAAGGTCGGCTTGCTTGCGAGCCTGTAAGCAGCAGTCGAGGTGCGTCTACTGTGACTTCTCAGTCACCCATTGACATGTTGCCCTCCTGTAAAAAATAAAAAATATACGAAAAACAGGAGCAAAAATAAATAAATATAAATGAAAACACTTGACAAATGACTCCTGTAACATTTAGTTGCACAATCGATGGCTCTGACAAATTCCACCTGGCTGGTGATTAATGTTATGCCTCCCCCCCGCCCCCCACCCCCACCCCACCCATCCAAACCCCCCCCCCCCCCACCCCCAGAGTGCCGTGCTGGGAACAGATGAAGCAGGGCTCCTCACTGCAGAATTGAGTGTGTTTGTTCACCAATGGACAAGGTGTTTTTGTGTGTGTGTGTGTGTGTGTGTGCTTACCTGTGTGTGTGTGTGTGTGTGTGCTGGACAGTCACTTGGTCAGAGTGTGACTAAAAGCGATGGTGACGACCGTGCCGTTCCTGCCTGACCGTGTACCAGCACCTCCCAGACGTGCCTGGTGATGTCTGCTGCTCCAGGGTGACCACAGGTGCACCGCTACACACTGATGTCACCCAGACGTCACCCAGACAGCTGGGATGTTCATGCCCATGCTTTAGTGACTGAGAACTGGTATTCTGTCATGGGACATTGTGACCTTAGTGTAAATCGTAAGTAGAAAACCTCATAGCATATGGGAGGTAGAACCAGAGAGAGGATATGGGAGGTAGAACCGTAAGAGAGGATACGGGAGGTAGAACCAGAGAGAGGATATGGGAGGTAGAACCGTAAGAGAGGATATGGGAGGTAGAACCAGAGAGGATATGGGAGGTAGAACCGTAAGAGAGGATATGGGAAGTAGAACCAGAGAGAGGATATAGGAGGTAGAACCAGAGAGAGGATATGGGAAGTAGAACCAAAGAGAGGATATAGGAGGTAGAACCAGAGAGAAGATATAGGAGGTAGAACCAGAGAGAGGATATGGGAAGTAGAACCAGAGAGAGGATATGGGAAGTAGAACTAGAGAGAGGATATGGGAAGTAGAACCAGAGAGAGGATATGGGAGGTAGAACCAGAGAGAAGACATAGGAGGTAGAACCAGAGAGAGGATATGGGAAGTAGAACTAGAGAGAGGATATGGGAGGTAGAACTCGAGAGAGGATATGGGAAGTAGAACCAGAGAGAGGATATGGGAAGTAGAACCAGAGAGAGGATATGGGAGGTAGAACCAGAGAGAGGATATGGGAGGTAGAACTCGAGAGAGGATATGGGAAGTAGAACCAGAGAGAGGATATGGGAAGTAGAACCAGAGAGAGGATATGGGAGGTAGAACCAGAGAGAGGATATGGGAAGTAGAACCAGAGAGAGGATATGGGAGGTAGAACCAGAGAGAGGATATGGGAGGTAACACTGAGAACATGGGAGGTAGAACCAGAGAGGATATGGGAGGTAGGACGTCAGCGTGTGCGTGGTCCATCATGGGTCCATCAGGGACCAGGTGTATCAGCTCAGTGTCAAACATGGTGTGCTGAGCTGGGCAACATGAAAGCAGCTAAATGGGGCAGAGTGACTCAGTAAAATCTGCCACGATGAATAATTGAGATGTGAGGGAGCGTTGGCAACGCAATCTTCTTTTTTTTTCTTCTCTTTTCGGGAGTGCGTGCGTGTGGATTTGTGTTTAGAGGTGCTTAAAATAGACGGGTCCAGAAGAGAGATGGAGACGAGGCGGGAAGAGAGAGAGAAAGCGAGCTGTAAAGTTCGACATGAAACGCTGTTGACACACATGGGATCTGGAGCGCCGCGCTATTCCGCTCCCTTCCTCCCCAACAACGCTCCACTTTGAACTCGCTTATAAATATTCAACTCTGCCTATGAACAGTATAGGAACGGAATCCGTGCCAAGGTTAATCTCTGCTTTTCCAATCAGAGTGGAACAACTTGACTTGCGCGAAAAGGTTAGCGTGTGTTATGACCACTGCTCATTATCCTCCAGAGAAACATCATTACCATCGCTGAGAAACATCATTATTATCAGGCTGATGGTCCTGCTTTTATCGTGGTGAAGACTGTTCCATAAAGACAGTGCATGGAAACTCAAGTCTTAGATGAAAGAGAAGTTAGTTAAAGGTAAATTAGCAATTGTAAAGAAAGTTCATTGAGAGTTTGTTTGTCTGTCTGTGTGTGTGTGTTTGGGACAGCGTGTCCCTGTGTGACAGTGAGCCCTACTCCACCATGGGCTCAGTGTGACATATTTGTCTAAAGAGGGGTGTGGTGGAGGGAGGGGGGTGGGGGGGTGTTAAAATGGGAGAGGGGGGTGGGTTCCGTGACTTAATCTGACAGTGCTTTGCGAGCTGTGTGGTATATCTCTGTGTGTGTGTGTGTGTGTTGGAGGGAGGGGGGGGGGGCATGGGGGCCCTGCACGAAGAAAAAGAAAAAAGCTCACTTAGAGACAGACAAGGTCACCCAGTGCAGGGTGGCCCTGACAGAGAGAGAGGGAGAGAGAGAGAGAGAGAGAGAGAGAGATAGAGAGAGAGGGGAGACACAGGGAGGGAGAGAGAGAGAGAGAGAGAGAGAGAGAGAGAGAGGAGGGGAGACACAGGGAGATAGAGAGAGGAGTGTTCCATGTCACTCCCACACTTCGTTGTGAACCAAACGTGTCTCTATCTCTTTCTTCTCTTCTGTTTTACACAGGGATCTCTTTCCGTTTCCTTGGAATTGGTTTATTTGTTTCTATTTTATAAATTATTTCTGGGGGTGTGGGGTGGGGGTGGTGGGATCTAATATCTAGGTTTTAATTTAGTCATTTGATACCTCCTGAAATGTGCTTATGCGTAGTTAGCAAGCTGTAGTCGCAGCAGAGAGGCGTGTGCGTAGTCTGACAAACAGACAGAAGGTAACGGGAGAGCGGCCTGGGCGGGCGAGCTTCGTTCCTTCATCTCCCTACAGTCGCTACTTCCTCTGCTTTCTCAGTCGGCCATCATGCCTTGTTCACATCTCATACCCCTCCCCGCTCTAGCCTCCAGCGCGTTGCCGCCCCCCGCCCCCCTCCCTCCCGCGCTGATTGGTTGAATCCGTCTGGTTGCCCCTTTGCCCCCTGCCTGTCAAGTCTCGACAGCCAATCACGGCGAGGGCTGGGAGAGAAAGAAGGAAGTGGGGCGCGGGGTGTTGAGAGAGGGAGCGTCGGCAGCCCTGATACGAACACTGGAGCGACCGGCACACAGACCAAAGCTGCCAACAAAGAGCGAGAGTGTAAGACCCACACACACACACACACAGGCACACACTTAGACGTGAGCCTGAAAAATAAGGAAAAGACACAGTATTTGCACGTGTCTTAGCCGAAGAAGCCCACGCTAATTTGCGGGCGGGCGGGCGGGCACACACACACACACACACAGGCGCTTCCATACACATGCGTCCATCCCCTCGTCTTCCCTGAATGCGCCCTGTGTGACCACTATCAGCCGCGCTTTGTACCTGTCAAGTGCCGTCCCCTCGGCAGCGCCCAGAGCCCGGCGCGCCGCATGAGAGCCTCTCAGATCAAAGACGCCTCGCCGGCTCCACACGCACAGATGAAACGCGGCCCGCGACCCACGCCTCGCCCCACTCCCGCACATTAGACACATTTCATTTCATCACGGCTTCTTTGGGGGAGTGGGGAAGGGGGGGGGGGGGGGGGGGGGAATGTGAGGAGACGTCTTTAAGGGGTGGCTGAGATGGCGGGTGGGGTGTGGGTGGGGGTGGGAGGGGGTTGTAACCATTACGGACTAATATAGAAATATCCGCCCCGTATGGACGCTGCCGGCTTATCAAAGCACAGTGACGAGGCGGTATGTGTGCATGGTGTTTCGGGTCCGACTTGTTTTTCGCGGGAACGCCGACGTCCGTCGATGACGCGCGACCCCCTCCGATCGAACGAGAGAAGCCCGTCGTCGGACTGGCGGTCTGGCAGTATTTTCGACGTATCGGGGCTTGGTAATGAGGCGAGGCGACCGAGGGAGAGATAGGGGACGACCGAGGGCTGCGATGGATGAAGACGGTGGTGAGAGAGAGAGAGAGAGAGAGAAGAAAGAACAAGAAAGGGAGAGAGAGAGAAAAGAGGCATCCTTAGCGGCGGCCATTGTTGTGATATCTGAGGGGAGTCGGCCGGTCTCCGACAGGCCGACAAAAGACCGCTAAACAGCGTCCGGAGCGGGGGTGACGGGGGTGTGGCCCCCTCGGAGGGGGTCGGGGTGACCCCTCTGACCGCTGCCCTCAGGGCCGGGGCTCAGTGTGGCGGTGGCACAGGGGCACGGAGGGGGCATGGGAAGGGACTTAGCCTGCACAGCACAGCATAAAGCCCCTGCCTGACCCAGCCAGCAGTAGCAACGTGTGTGAGAGACACTTAGCCAGTATAATAGCCCCCGGGATCAAGCCCAGTGTGACCCAACGCTGGCACTGTGTGTTTGTGTATGTGGGAGATACTTAACCTGTATAGGGACGCAGCATAAAGCCACACTGACCCAAGCACCAGCGGCCTTATGCAAACAAAGCTGGGGCGTGGGACTGAAGATCAGCTGACAGGCAGATGCCAGATCATCCGAGGGACAGCTCCTACAAAGCTGACATCATGGACATGGTGCTGTTTGCTACCACGCATACCCTTCTGAAGCCACCCAAATGCTGGAGCTGTCATCTGATCGTTTAATCATGATAATAATAATAAAACAAGTATACGTCAAGGAATATCACATTCGGAATGTATGGAAATATGTTAATAATAGCCATACTTTCGTCGTCGTAATAGACTCAATAATCGTAATAATGGCACAAATCATCCCACAAAAGCGCTCGCATGAATAGTGCTGCATTATAAAATACAAACGCAATCGACGGCTCGGTCGTCCTTGATGTACATTTCTCATGCGTTCCCGCTCAGCCGTCGTTGTCAGTTCCGTGTTGTCGAGGAGACAAAGGAGGGGAAACTCGGAGGCACGGGGGACTGATGGGTGTCTGACACGGACGAGACCCCTCTGTCGAGGTAAATGACGGTTTCCGACATGACGGCGAGCGTGTGGCCTTGCCGCGGCAGAGTGGGGCGTTAGGACACGGTACCCTTCAATGCTCCTCTTCTGGGTGAGTGGGCAGCAGAAGGGGTTAGCGCTTAGAGTGGGAGAGGCTAGGGTAACAGGGCCAGCCAGGGTTAGCATTAGCACGGCGGGGCCGGTGTCGGGAAGCCATTAGAGCCTTAGCCTCGTGAACCTGTGTTTGAAGAACAGAAGTGGACCCAGCGCCTGACGGGAAGCTTGTTTCAGACATCCTCCCCCCCCCCCGTCCGTCAGTCCGTCTCTCCTCAAACCTTTATTGGGATTCTCTCTTTGGGCTCGCCGCGCTCGCTCCTCAGCCGGCCGGCTGCCTCTCCCTGAGTCTCTTCCTTTCTCTCCCGCCATCCCTCCCTCTTGGTTTTCACCAGTCAGTTTTCCAGGCTGCCACCAGTGGGCAGTGACACAAAGCCGGAGCACGTTGTTGGTGTGTCCGACCGCTCCTCTCCCTCCCTCCCTCCCACTCTCTCTCTCTCTCTCTCTCTGTCTCTCTCTCTCCCTCCCACTCTCTCTCTCTCCCTCCCTCTCTCTCTCTCTCTCTCTCCCTCCCTCCCTCTCTCTCTCTCTCTCTCTCTCTCTCTCTCTCCCTGTCTCTCTGTCTCTCTGTCTCTCTCTCTGTCTCTCTCTCTCGCATTCTCTTTTTCTCTCTTTTCGCTCCTCCGTCCGTCCATCCGTGTGTGTGTGTGTGGTGTCAGTGCCAACAAAGACAGCCCCGGGCTGGGCTGGGCTGAGCTGAGCTGCTTAATAGACCCTAGCCCATTACCTCTCACTCTCTATAGATCTGCATGCCCAAAAGAGGGAAAAACCTCCCGCTCCCAGCCCAGGTGCTGCACCACACACACACTCACACACACACACTCACACACACTCCACGAACCACACCAAGCTCACACAAACGCACACCCGACTCCCCACACCACACAAAACTCTCTCTCACACACACAAACACACACAATCACTAGGCAACAATATGACTTAGTGCCAATGAAACTCATCTGACGAGAGAATCTTTTCCAGATGAAACGCAAAAAGAAAAGGTGGAAATAATATGTGTTTCCCTGTGAAACAAAAGAAGGATGTCGATATTTGTTGTGATATTGTGTGTTTAAGTGTTTAATGCACTTTGTATTGTACTTTTGTATTTAAATGGGATTTTGCTAATCTAATGTTTGTTTTAGTTTGTCCTATTTAAGGAATATATATATATATATATATATATACACACACACACATATTCTATTTGTTAGTGAAAATTGAACAGAAGAGCCAGTTTTAATTTGATCAGTTCTGTTTAATTGAACATCCTCTTTGTTTTTTCGAGTGCACATCCATTAATTCAAACATTACATTTAATTTTGTCTCTCCCTAAAAAGTATCAGAACGCTTAGCTAGCGGGGGTGTACTTTGCTGCATGTAATAGATTTGGAATGTAGAACAGTTGTTGAGGTCTAGACATTTAAGTGTTAGAACAGTGTCAGATATTTTGTGAAGCACTAATTGTATTGATTATGAAAATAGAGCTAAATAGCATGACCTCTTAATTCAATCAACTCTTTGTTTATAATGAACTACACACTATGGGGGCGGGGGGGGGGAAGTCGAATGTGTTGAAGTCTCAAAGTTTATTTCGAAAGTCCTTTGCTGGGAGGAGACTTCTGTCCGGGCGCCTCGGAGACGGAGTGAGAATGAGAATAATTTTATAATCTTCACGAGTGTGAAAGTGTCATTTTGCTGTTGTCAACACACGCCAGGTGCTAAAGGATCTGGGTGTGGAACAGGTTTGACGTTGCGATGGGCGGAGAAAGACAGCTACACACACACACACAGACTCATACACACACACACACAGGCGCATACACACACACACACACACACATTGTGTTAACACTTATTAAGAGGCAGGAGAAGTGCCGTCTTGAGCAGACAAGGTGTGTGATGGGGACTTCAGCAGAAAGCTGAGCGACACAGCCTTTCCAACACACACTCTTGTCTCCAAAACCCTTTCTCAGCAGGACGGTTAACTCTGCGTGTGTGTGTGCGCGTGTGTGTGTGTGTGTGTGCACCCAAATGACGGAGAGTGTGAGTGAAGTGCAGCCAAAGTGGAACAGGATTCTATCCATTTCCTGCTTTAGTTTCAGGGTGCTTAGGATAATAAACACACTTAATTAAAGCAGCTTCAGAGTTGAAGAAGTCACTCGAGGCTTTTGGGAAAACTTCCCGCGACCCTCCGCACTCTGTGCAATATGTTTCCCCCCAGCATCCATCTTTGACATTTCACTTTCTATCTCTTCTTTTGACCTTAATTTGAACGCACCGCGACTTTGACAACTTTGACATTTGTGTATATATTTTTTGGGACGTGTACTCCAGTATTTGTCAGACACTTCTCAGTCATGAATTGTGTATAGTTTGATATTATAAATGATACCCACACTCTCACACACATCTGACTAAATATCTCTCTCACACACACACACTTTAAAACACACTTGCATGTCCCTGCCCCAAACTCCGGCATAGAGTGACGCGATGATCGATTGGCCGGGATATTAAGTGGCACATGACCTTTGGACTCCTTAAACGCTGCCCATTGGCTGAAAACGGCCGCCACAACAGAGTTCCAACCGTGGCGCTAATACCTCCATGAGTCTGAGTGATGCCATGCACTTTAGAAAAGCCCACTAACTAGCATTTGGGTGACATGGGCCGCTCGAAGACGATGCCAGTTCCAGTCGCCCGAAGGCTCGAGCAGAGCCTAGTTTGTTGTTGTTGCTTGGGGAGGGGGAGGACTTCCTGTTTAATGACGTGTCTCTCTCTCTCTCTGTCTCTCTCTCTGTCTCTCTCCCCCTTCCAGGAAGGCTACGGCGTGATGGTGCTCAACCCCAACGAGAACTTTGCGGAGGTGGAGACGGCCGCCGCCGCCGCCGCTGCCTCCCCGCCGTCGCCCCCGCCGCCCCCCCCCGAGGCCTCGGACGAGCCGGCGGAGAAGAGGGAGCGGAAGGACGAGAAGGAGGCCAAGAAGAGGAGGGACTTCTACAAGTACCGCAACCCGCAGAAGGAGCGCGACACGGAGCAGACCCCGATACGGGTGAGTGAGAGGGGGGAGGGAGGAGCTGAACAAGGGATGAAAATGAAAAAAAAGGAGGAGGAGGTGGTGGTGGAAAGACAGTTTGGATTCCAGGGAGAGTGTGTGTGTGTGTGTGTGTGTGTGTGTGGGGGGGAGGGGGGTTCTGGGCAAGCGTTGGGGGAGAGATAGGAGGGAAGAGAATGACAAAGGAAAAAAGGGCAGGATGGAGAGGGGGGGGAGGGAGGGAGGGAGGGAGGGAAAGAGAGAGTGTAAGGGAGGGGAGGGAAGAAAGGCAAGGAAGGCCAGAGAAGGACGGGCTCTTGTGTGGTCAGAGTGTTTGGCCGTGCTCCAGTGTGCTCTCACTGTGTTTGTTAACCACATGGGCTAGTCTATTCTCTCTTCCTCTCTCTGTTTCTTTTTCCTGCTCCCTCCCCTCCCTCCCTCCCCTCCCTCCCTCCCCTCCCTCCCTCCCCCTCCCTCCCTCTGTCAGGGTGGGCTGGTCAGTGTAGCTCTGGCCCCTTACTCTGTTGACCGCTGGGATTATTATCTCCCAAACACACACTCTCTAAACACACCCGCCACATTCTTATCATGCTACACTGACCATACACCACCTAATTACACACGCGCACACACACGCACAAACACACCTATGTCTCAGTGCCCCATAGGTTTTAAACAAAGGAAGAGATCTCAGCGCCCCGGTCGTTCCCGGCGCACAGCACACAGCTTGAAGGAGGGTTTTCTCCCAGACAAAGTCCACCATTCCTCTAAACGCTGCCTCTGGTGCGAGCGGTCGCACGCGGTGAATGAGTGATAAGTCAGTAGAGACGTGTTCCAGCCATGATCATGCTCTTTGTCTCAATCCTGTTGACGACGGCGGAGTCTCAGCAATCTTTTTTTTCTTCTTTCTTTTGGGGGGCGCACAGTGTGTGTGTGTGTGTGTGTGTAATCACGTGTGCATGTATGTGTTTTCTACATGCGCCGGTGTGAAAGTGTGAGCGTGTGACAGAGAGAGAGAGAGAGAGTGTGTGTGCGACATAGTGCGTGTGTGTGTGGTTTTGTGTGTGTGCGTGCGTGCGTGTGTGAGAAACGTCACTCTGGTCTCTGACAGCAGTAGTGGTCGCTGTGGGAGTAACAGGCAGTGTGTGAGCTGTCAGCGCTGGGTCCCCCCCCCCCCCCCCCCGCTCTCTCTCCCACTCTGACAGTACCTTTACACACACACACTAATAAGAGCTCATTAGCGACCGTATTAGCTTACTCTGTCTTAAAGGTGTACTTTAGCCCATATATCTCCCTCACCGCTAACAGGAGACAGGAGAGACACCCATGTGTGTGCTGCACACAGCTGACTGTTTATGTCATGGAGACTGGATGTTTGAGAGATCCACCGGTCAGTCATGATTTAATGCACCCCCGTGGTTTTATAGTGCTGGTAGTTTATGCCTTTTAACTGTATGTGGCCACTACAGTATGCTAAATGTGTGTTTCTGTGTGTGTCTGTGCCGGCGTTTGTACTGGCGTGTGTGTGTGTGTGTGTGTGTGTGTGTGTGAGAGTGAGAGCTAGCTGCTTGGAGATAGAGCTGTGCGAGCAAATGATCAGACAGAAGATGAAGGGGAAGAGCCCATATTAATGTCTTAATAAATATTTCAACTGGACGAACGCTGAAATCAGGTAATGAGGAGTCTCTCTCTCTCTCTCTTCTCTCTCTCTCTCTCTCTCTCTCTCTCTCTCTCTCTGTCCTTTCTTTCCCCCCCATCTCCCTGAAACCTTTTGCACTTTGTAATGCTAGCAGCGTGAGATCGTTAGTGAAGTCCTGCCCAAGGTTTCCCTATTCAGCTGGGGCAGCATGCAATATTATTCACTCTTTGACATTAGCTCAGGCCTCGCTCTCCCTCTGCCTGCAATATAGATGGTGGACAGGGCCAGATGTACAGAGACAAGGGCACACACACACACACACACACACGCCCCAGGGACTGGACGTGTCCTGGCTCACTGTCTTAAGACGGTAGCTCTGCTGTCAGGGACGATAACAAGGAGAGAAATGTGATAAACACTGAAAGAAGTGTTGGTAGTTTTACCCTCGACACCTAGCGATGAGGTGTCCATCTCCCAGGACCTGTGTTCACGTAGGCATCAGGTACGCTGCAGTGTGTTCCTCTGCCTGGGTTCGAGGGTGGGTCCGGGGGGGGGGGAGGTGGGGGGTGGAGGGGAGGATGCAGAGGGATGAAAGGTCCGGGATGGAGGGCCCCTTCCCTCCGACCCGTGACCCCCCTCGACCTGGGAGTCGGCGGGGTGTTAGTGTGTTTGACCTCGCCTCTCTATCGTGCACGCCCCCTTCCCTTCCCGACACGTCACTCTCCACTGCACCCGCTCTGTCCCGGCCCCGCCCCGGAGTAAGCTGTCACACACACACACCACACACACACACACACACACCACACACACACACACACCACACAACACCACACACCACACACACACACCACACACACACCACACACACACACACACACCACACACAACACACACAACACACACACACACACACACACCACACACACCACACACACACACACCACACACCACACACACACACACACACCACACACACACACACACACACACACACAGCCATGCCTGCACTCACACAAAAACACACTACCATGTCTAAACACACTCAGGCACACACACAGTGGGTGCTTTTCTTCATCACTTCTCTGAGTCGGGGTGGGGGGGTGGTGGTGGGGGGGGGATCAAATCAAGTTTCTTTAGTTGGGGGCTTTTTCATCTATTCTAACAGCATCGGGCTTTCCCCTTGGTCCCCCCCGCCCCCCTCCTCTACCCCCACTGTTAGAGTAGCAGGACCACCTGCACACAGCCCCACAGTCCCCCACAGCCCCCCTCACACACACTCACACACACACACACACACACTTACATATGCAAACTCAGGCTGTATATACACAGTGTCACATAGAGAAGCTTTAAAAGTTCACTCGCACACACACACAAACACACGCACACACACTCGGGGCATCTCTATAAACACTCTTGCGCGCGCGCGCACGCACGCACAGCACACACGCGCACACCCACGGACACCAAGCCCCAGATAGAGTTGAGTTGATTAGTACGCTTCCTTACACACATTAATACGCTCTTAACTGCTTTAGGATTCGTACTTTTTAGCCCTCTGGGGTTCATAGTGTGCAGCCTCTCAGCCTTGGGGTTCATAGTGTGCAACCTCTCAGCCTTGACTAATCCCCCCCGCCTCTCCCCGAGATCACAGTCCATTGGCCCATGTTTAGTGATGTCGGCGGAGGAAGGGGGGAAAGAGGGAGGATGGCGGGCGGGGTATGGTCGGAGGGATGGATGGAGGCAGAGGAGATGGGGACAGGAGAAGGGCGGCGGGCGGGGCGGGGCGGGGGGGGTAATTCCGAGCACTTTGCCATATAGAAGTTTGGGAGTTCACTTTACTCTGAATTTTAGCACTAATCCAGTTACCTATTTTCTGTCAGCCAAGCGGAGGAATGGCAGGAACAAAAGACACATTCATGGCTTAAGAAGCTTGCAAAGGTTTCCCTCAAGGCTGACTGCCTGGGATTAGGCCAGTGGCCTCTGGAAAAAGAGCAAGGGGACAAAAAAACAGAGTGGAGCCTTTCTTTAAGCACCACTTATTTTAGTAAATGACTGGAATACTTTTCTCTCTTTTTTCGATTTTTTTTTCTTCCCTTCTTCTTTCTCTCTTCTCCCCCCGCGCTTCGTATTGTTGCATTTTCTGAAACGGTTCAGAGAGAGAGAGAGAGAGAGGGAGGGTTCGCCCCCCCCCTCTCTCTCTCTCTCTCTCTCTTTTCTTAGCAGATTGCGAGCCAGTGTTTTTCTTTTTCTTTCTGTGGCACTTTATTCATCGCTCAAGTACCAGTACAACTCTTTAAGTGTTCAATCTCTGTGTTCCAGACCTGAGGAGGGTGAATGCTTTCTCTCCTTCTGTCATCCTCTCTGTCCCTGTCTCTCTCTCTCTCTCTCTCTGGTAATAATAGGGGAAATATTAGAGCACTCCATGGCCAGTAGACTTGTTTTCATCAAGGGAGTTTCCCAGTCTTTAGAGTGAGTCCCATACACTCTATTCTCTGTCAGTTTATTATATGCAATTAGTATTATTTTATTCTTTTTTGTAATGCCTCTTTTTGACTGACGTGAATCTGATCAAGATTTCAAGTTTGTGTACAATAAGACGTTATCATACATGTTCTAGTACGGGGGCTTCCAGAGTGATATTGTTTATAGTAGTACTATATTAGACCTATTTGACGTGTTAGATTATATCGTTTACTGTATTAACCGACTCAAACATTCACATACATGGTTCGTGGTGTGTGTGTGTGTGTTGTGCGTGTCCAGTCCCTGTGCTCGATGAGATTCTGTCGCTGGGAGCAGTGCGAGTTGTCGTGACCATGTTTGCCCTTCGTCCCAGACTCCGACCCGGGGACGAGAGCAGCGTGTAGGCTGAGAGTCGTCCTGGCCCGAGCGACATCCATTATTTAGCCGTGCTCTGCCCTGCTACCAGCACCCAGGGTCTGGGCCCTCTCCTGTCCACTCTCGTGTTTAGATCTCCTGTTTCCCCCCATGCCGCCCTCAGTACATCCTGTTCTACACACACACACACAAGATGCGTACCCTCTCGGATATACATGCGCGCGTGCACACGCATATGTACGTACACACCCATAGACTCACTGACACACACACACACACACACCTACACCTGCTTCCAGTGTTCCTCTGCAGGTCTGCGGTTTGTGCCTTGGGTCACCTTCAACCCTCTGCCTCTGCGTTTGCCCCGGGGCAATTATACAGACAGGCTTGATTTGACCTGTGACCCCTGCCGTTGCCCGGACCGGAGGCTCAGCAAACCCAAGGACAGGGAGGGGGCCCGGGAGGAAGTTGATTAACCTCTGAACCCGGCCAGAGGAGAGGGCACTGACCTGGATGGAGGTCAACTCACCTGCGCTGTCTACACTGGGATGTAGGGAGAGAGCGGGACAGTGTGTGTGTGTGTGAGTGTCTGCGTCTCGGGTGTGCGTGGGCCCGTGTGTGTGTGAGTGTGTGTGTGTGTGTAGTGTGTGTGTGTGTGTGTGTGTGTGTGTGTGTGTAGTGTAGTGTGTGTGTGTAGTGTGTGTGTGTGTGTAGTGTGCGCGAGTGCATCGGCGCGTGTCTCTGCGCGGCCCACAGTAGCCTCACATCCTCTGCTCCCAATCTTCCAGTCAGGTCAACCATCAAAAGCATCCATCCTGTCCCCCCCCCCCCACCCCCAGCCTGCTCCCCCCCCCCCCCCCCTACCCCCCCAGCACAACTCCAGGTCAGCCGTGAACAAAACGCCGACTTGTCTGCGGGCGCCCTCGCTCCCCTTTTCTCCTACCTCTCGTCAATTAATGAATCCCGGGTAATTTCGTCTGACAATTCCTCGCCGCTGCGGAGAGGCTAGCGAAGATGTCACACGGGGTGACCTTTCCCTTGTCTGGCCCAGGCCCGGAGCAGTCTCCCTTCCGGAAAAAACTAAAAACGACTTCCTTTGTACTTTGTTAATGAGTTATTGATTTGAAACAATGCCCTAGCAAATATTGTCAGATTAGCTTGACCCCGCCAAGGTCGCGCTCCCACCAAGAGTCCTCACCTCGCCTCTCTGTTAGGCTTCTGGAAGTCGATGGGCGTTTTTTTTCCCTCATACCTTTCAAAAAAAATAAAAAACTCCCCGGCACACAAATGCACGACTGTGCACACACACAGCACACACACACACCTTCCTCTCTTCATCTCCGTCTGTGCCAGCCTGTCTGTCTTCGGGGCTTTCTTCCTTACCTGTGGCTACTCCACTCTCTCCTCTCTCTCTTTTGTCACATCATTATATTCCCACTTCAAGTCTGTAGGTGCTACCTGCTAATTACCCACAATGCCGTCGTCATTTTTCCCCCCACCTATCTCCGCTGCTAATTTGAAGCTTGTCTTATCCCCTCTCCACAGACTCTCTGCATCCTCCAAACTTCCTCCAGCTCTCTCTGTCTGGAAGGAAAACAAGGACAGAGGGATGGAGGGAGAAGAGAGAGAGAGAAGAGAGATAGAGAGAGAGAGAGAGAGAGAGAGAGAGAAGAGGGCACGTCCTAGACGTCGATCGGAATTCAATAGCAAACAGGCGTAGAGGAGGCCCACATGCTAATAAGTCTGGTGTTAATACCAAACATGTAATTACCTACGCCGTCAGATTAATATCTAATCATTCCTCCAAATGAAAACAATCCTTGTTTCCTGCTGATTGAGACCTATTACATATGGTAATCAACTGGGGGATGCCAGGTGTGCTCGCCCAGTGTGTGGCCTGGGAGAGAGGGGGCTAACCCCGCCGGCCGTGAAAGGCGCGTGCGTGTTTCGTATCAGACCACCTGGAGTCCACATATTCCGAATGTGAGACCTCTGTGGCTTTCGGACCCTCGACGCAGGTTGACTTTTCGTCCCCTGTGCTCGCGTTTGTACCCCGTCTCCCTCGAATGTCCCCTTCTGTCTCCCCCTCTCTGATAATCTGCTCTCCTCCTTCCTCCACTCTTGCTCTTCTCCTTTCCCCCTCAATTCCCCCACAACTCTCTCCCACTCCTCCTCCTCCTCCGCCCAACTCCCCGGTCCCCGTCTTGCCTTCCCAGCGGAGACAGAGGGAGAGGCCGGCAGATAAAGAGACAAAGGGAGAGAGATGGACGTTTGGAGAGAGGAGCCCAGAGAGCTTGTTTGTCAGAGTGTGTTGATGCCGTTAGATTCATTGTTTCCTGTGTTGGTGGGACGGCGTTTGTCTTGGCTTTAGTGCTGTTTTCCTGGCCGCGCTGCGGTCCTCTCCTCTCCCTGCTCCTTATTATGGGATATAAACACCGCACAGGAACTGGGAGGGGGCTGGGTGTGTGTGTGTGTGTGTGTGTGTGTGTGTGTGTGTGTGTGTGGTGTGTGTGTGTGTGTGTGTGTGTGTGTGTGTGTGTGTGTGTGTGTGTGTGTGTGTGTGTGTGTGTGTGTGTGTGTGTGTGAAAGAGGGAGTATGGAAGCAGTGGATAAGGAGTGGGAAACAGCGCTAGAGCCTGGGCTGTCCGCCTGTCTCTCACTAAATTGAGGAAAGCAGCCGGTTCAAAGGCTTGTCTGCTGACCCGGGTTATCCTGGGCTGACGTCATGCTGTACGTGTTTGTGCGTCTCTCTCTGTGTGTGTGTGTGTGTGTGTCTGGCTGCGTGTGCGTTTGTGTGTGTGTGTGTGTGTGTCTGTGCTTGCTGTTTCTCCCTTCCACCGCTACCTCAAACACACATCACATCTGTCACGTGAAGAGTCTATTCCTTGGGTGTGTGTTTCCAGTCATTAGTAGGATGTGTGTGGTGAGCTGTCTGCATCCTGACTGGCGAGGAGACGAGAAGTGTTTCTGACTGACACTAAACACACAACAACACCCTGTGTGTGTGTGTGTGTGTGTGTGTGTGTGTGTGTGTGTGTGTGTGCGCGCGCACGCGTGTGTCTACTTTGAGAGAGGAAAGTAAAGAGAAGTATGTATGTGTATGTAGATTATATATTTATATGTTTGTTGATAGTCCCTCAGTGATTACTGTCACCGGTACACAGTGAGAAGATCTGTCAGACGTCACTCTTCACGTCGTATGGCTGTGAGCCTCAACCACGCACGCTCCTATATTCCTCCGAGCTACGACTTGACTGTTCCTACCTCCGAGTTACGTTGTGTACACACACACACACACATACGCTTCACCCAACCCTCCCTTTCACCAG
>CM042879.1:3308410-3368667 GCA_023658055.1 Thaleichthys pacificus
AGATGATAAACGGTGGGGGGGGGGCACAGTGGCAGAAATTAGTGGAGCTGTATGCCAAGCCCTCCCCTTCTGTTTGATCTGAAACAAAAGGACCACCGTGACAAAAGTGCCTGGCATCCCGCACAGCAGGACGGCGAGCCCTCAGCCACCACGCAGGACGCCGTGTGTGTGTGCTGGTTAACCCAAGTGTGTATCGAGACCCCCCCCCCCCCCCGTGGTGTGTGTGTGTGTGTGCTCGCACCCTGTATCGCGAGCTGGACGCTTGGTCTCCTGAGGCGGCACGATACCGTCTCGCTGGCGTCGCGCGCACCTCCAGGACACGTGGTCGGATCTCGTCGCTCCATTAAGGAGCTGAAATGTAGATCTTTTCTTCTTTCTCTCGAGTGAATTGGCATCTCAGGAAGCCCATTCGCTTTACATAGGGATGCAAATTGAACTGTTTAAATGTCACGACTACAAACCTCATTTGATTTGAATTGATTTGCTTGTTTTGTTTGTGTTTTTCCTTTTTCTTTTTTTTTTTTCTTCCCTTTCTTTTTCGTCGCTCAAAAGCTCCGACCAAGAGCTGGTTGCCGGAGTGATAGACCTTGCGCCTTTCTTTCCCACAACACACGGCGGCGGCTTCTTCTATCTGCCCGTGATTATGTATAAACGGCCTTCATTTGCCATCCATTTCAAAGCTGCAAGCCGGTATTGTGATGGGAGAGGGAGATGACGTCGGGCCAAATTACAGCGGGTTTTTGTTTGCGCCGCCTGAAAAGGAATTGTCACAATGGCCTTTGTAAAGACTTCCCTTCTTCACTCTCTCATTCTCCCCACCTCTGTCGTCCCCCCATATTTTGAAGGGCCATCGTTGGTTACTAGACTACCCCCCCCCCCCCCCCCAGCCCCCTCCCGGGTGTGCTGTGTTCCACACTCGCGCCCTCTTGATCGGCGATGACGCTCACGGCGTCCGCGTCTTGTGGTTACCCGTGGTTATGAACCCGACTCTGGACTCTCCCCCCGCAGCGTGGCTCGGGGCAGGGCACTCTGGGAGTGTACTGGGGGACGTGAGCACGCGGCCGGATCTGTTTCAGACCTGAGCTGGAAGGTCCGTTCTGTACCTGCTCTGGGGGGGGGGGAGGGGGAGAGGAGGGGGGGAGGTTCCAGAGTGGCTGTAACCTCCCCTTGTGCTTCTGACACAGGCCCCTAACCTGATAGGCTTGTTCACCATAGGGGCCACACACCCTACCTTACTCAAACATGAGCCGTGGAATGAAGTCCCGCTCTGTGTCAGTGTGTGTGTTGGTGTGTGTTGGTGTGTGCCTGTGTGTGCCTGTGTGTGTGTCTTCCCTCCCCAGCTGTCTGTGAGGTTGTTGTCCCTCACATTCCAGCTGTTATCTTGCTTTACCACTGCGCGCAGTAATCAGCCTACGGCTGTTTATTCTTCAGGAAAAGGAGGATGGACCCGTTTAACGAGGACGCCTACATTGGGTATTAGTTGGTGTGTTGTGCGTGTGTGTGTGTGTGTGTGTGTGGTTGCGTGTGCACGTGCGCGTAAGTCCGTCTCTCCAAACTCTCCTTACTGTGGGATGAAATTGATCACAGCAACCCAGCTGTGGTGTCGTCAAATCTGCCTTCATCAATCCCCCAAGGTCCCCCCCGCCCCCCTCCTTTGGTGAGAAAACAGGTCAATGACAGTGCACTTCCTGGAGAAGACGCGCTCCGTGGCGATTGGCCGCGGCGGCGCTGCACAGCACGCCCCCGGTCTCTCCGCCACGTGGCGCCCTCCCCTCTCCCAGGTCCCCTCGTGTTCAGGCCAGGCTGTATGGAGGCCAGGCTGTATGGAGGCCAGGCTGTATGGAGGCCAGGCTGTATGGAGGCCAGGCTGTATGGAGGCCAGGCTGTACGGAGGCCAGGCTGTATGGAGGCCAGGCTGTATGGAGGCCAGGCTGTATGGAGGCCAGGCTGTACGGAGGCCAGGCCTGTACGGAGGCCAGGCTGTACGGAGGCCAGGCTGTATGGAGGCCAGGCTGTACGGAGGCCAGGCTGTATGGAGGCCAGGCTGTATGGAGGCCAGGCTGTATGGAGGCCAGGCTGTATGGAGGCCAGGCTGTATGGAGGCCAGGCTGTATGGAGGCCAGGCTGTATGGAGGCCAGGCTGTATGGAGGCCAGGCTGTATGGAGGCCAGGCTGTATGGAGGCCAGGCTGTATGGAGGCCAGGCTGTATGGAGGCAGGCTGTATGCAGGCCAGGCTGTATGGAGGCCAGGCTGTATGCAGGCCAGGCTGTATGGAGGCCAGGCTGTATGGAGGCCAGGCTGTATGGAGGCCAGGCTGTATGGAGGCCAGGCTGTATGGAGGCCAGGCTGTACGGAGGCCAGGCTGTACTGGAGGCCAGGCTGTATGGAGCTGGGTTATCAATACGGGCCCTAGTGTTCTCCAGACCCTCATTCATCCACATCTTGATGTGACGTCGGAGGCTTCAGGGTTGTTTTTTTTGCGGCGGCGGCGGGTCGCCACGGCTACCTTCCTCCGCCCCTTCAAACGCAGAACATGTTGCCATGGCGATGTAATTGAAAATCATTATGTCTCAAGCAAGTATTGTTGGAGTGACTATTCATAATCCCCGCACTCGCGCACTCGCTCTCCTCCTCTCGTTCGCCCATTGAAAAGGAGGAAAAATCTATCCACCCTTGATGGCCGGGGTAAGGACTAGTGTTTTCTCCTTCAATTCATCCCCCCCGCCTCCTCCCTCCCATCCTCCCACCATCTCAGTTTGTTTGTTTGTTTGTTTTTTTGTTTGTTACTTATCCCGTTCCAGTCCGGTGAAGGAAACCAACCTAGTTTAAGAGTTCAGTAGAATCTTAAGGGATTCATCATTACATATTTACTGGCTGCGGATGATATAGCTGTGAGCTGCAACCCGGCCCATTGATCTAATGCGCATGTTCGCTCTGGAGGTTGCAGAACGTGGCTCCATTTGCATAAGGCCCTGGGCAAGGTTCTTTCTAGCATTGATTGGCCTGTCCATGAGCACCCCGTGTCTTCTCACATTGATCACTGCTTTTATTTTTTTTATTTTCGCGCTCTCTCTCTCTCTTTCTCTTTCTGCACTCTCTCTCTCTTTTTTTTTTTTCCGGAGACGGTGCTACACAGAGTTCAGCTTGTGCTCCTTAGACCTGGCGGGGATGAGGAGGGGAAGAGTTGTAAAAAAAAATAAAAAAAACTTCACCAATCCCTCGCCCCGCCTCTCTTATTTGTCTCCTTCTCTCTCTCCATCTCTCTCTCTCCGTCTCTCTCTCTCTCCGTCTCTCTCTCCGTCTCTCTCTCTCTCCGTCTCTCTCTCTCCGTCTCTCTCTCTCCGTCTCTCTCTCTCTCTCTCCGTCTCTCTCCCAGACACTGCAGAGAGAGAGGCCGACTGTCTCCACCATGTCCTCTGCTCCTCTCCATGTACGAGGCAGTGAAACAGAGGACATTGAAAACACAGACACACACAGACACACGCGCACACACAAACATTGCCTTCATTTGAGCCTCAGCTCTGCTGCTGGGGTCCCTGAGTGTCCTCAGCTTCTAGCTAAATCGAACTGAACTCCCCCCCTCCCCCCCCCCCCAGCCCCCCAGCCCCTTCCCTCTCCCCAATCCCCCCTCACCCTCTTTTTCAACTCCGGCCCCGCCGGAGAGAGACACAGAGACCGAAAGAGATTTTCTCTCGTTCTGTCTTTCCCATAGCCTTTCTTTTTCCCTCTCTTGCTTTCTTTCTCCGACCAACAATGTGGGATCAGCACTCTCTGCCTCCCAGCTATTCTCTCACTCTCTCTCTCTCTTTCCCCCCCCTCCGTCTCTCCCTCTCGCCCCTTCTTTTCCCTCACTTTTCCCTCCCAGATTGAACTCCAGCCACTGGCGCCGCAGACAAAGCCGGAATCCCTCTTCTCTCTCTCTTTGTGCACCTTCAGCAAGGTGTCAGAGGGTCACCCTTGGTACCATGGTAATTTCAAGGGCGTGGATGGCTTCTTGCACCCAAGCCGCTCTCGTGCACGCACCACACACGCGACGCGGAAACCTCGGCACGCACACACGGGGCACACCGCCTGTGTGCGTTTGTGTGCAAGTGGCCGAGGCGTCAGAGGTGGCTAGACTCCCATGCTGCATCTCCCTTTGTTCTCCTCTCCGAGCTAAGCCTGCTTTGTCTCTCTCCTCCCTCTGCCCCTCGTCCTCCCCCTCTCCTCTCCCCCCCCCCCCCCCACCTCTCCTCCTTGGAGGTGAAGCCTCTCTTCGGTTTTTTTACCCTGTTCCGTCTGCAGATCGACCCCCCGGTCCGCCCCTCTCTCGGTTCCCTCCGCTCTCCGAATCCATCCAACTGTTCTGCCCTCGGTGGTCACTCGGACTACAATTATGGAAGCTGCTACATGTCCGCCGTAGTGCAGAGCCTGATGGGTACTGTAGTTGACTTGGCCAGGCATGCGTGTAGGAAAAGCTACGAACCAGCAGCTTCCACCAGTCCAACCCCGGCGATCAGAACATCGCTCTGGAAGACGAAGCGTAGCAGAAATCGCAGCGATCGAAATACAAATGCACCGGACATGTGGATGTTTGAATGGCTGGTTATTGTGAGAGTTCAACAGATGCTAGCTTATTCCCCCCCCCCCACCCCCCATTGTTTGAAAGTTTTGCGTCAATATTAAGACAAACGTCCTCTGACAAAGGACAGGCTGGAAGTTGAGCGACTGAATGCCAGACCTCTTGGTTTACGAGCAAATGTCAGTGAACTCCAGGTCGAGGTTTAAGCCTCCCCCCCCCCCATCTGTCTTCCCCCTCTCCTCCGCTCCCCGCTTTCAAAGTTCAAGCGACGCCGAGTCGGGAAACCATCCACTCCTCCGATCTCGACAACCAACGGAGTAACGTCGGGTGCGTTGGTTTGAAACGTCGAGCTTTCCAGCCACGGAAAGACTTGCGTCTTCCCTGACCTCGTCCGGAGGTAGAGAGAGAGAGAGAGAGAGAGAGCTTAGTCCAGTCAGTACGGCCTATCTCTGCAGATCTGACACCGTCGCCTGCAGTAGGAACAGAGAGCCGTGTCGCAGGTCTTTATGGCAGTTTCCCCCCCCCCCCCCCCCCACACACACCATCCTCATTCCAGGAGGTATGTTTTAGTTATGTACCTGCGGTAAAACAGATTTAATTTTTGAAGCCGGAAAGCTGACACTGAAAGAGATGAACTGTTTTATGTGCCATTTTAAGGTTTTATGCGCTGTGAAATACGACGGGGTTGTGAAACAGAGGAAGGGATGAACGAGGAGCGGAAAAGAGAAAAGAGAGACAGAGAGTGAGAGAGAGAGAGAGAGAGAGAGAGAGAGACAGAGAGTGAGAGAGAGAGACAGAGACAGAGAGTGAAGAGAGGAGAGAGAGAGAGAGAGGGCAAGAGCGCTGTGGATCCTGGCGTGGAGCAGTCTCTGACGTCATCGCTGGCTCAGAGCTGAACGTGGAACTGGAGGCCTTGTTTCACGGTGGGAGTCTGTGGTGACGTGGACTGATACGTAAACACTCTGTACACACACACACACACACACACACGCACACACAGAGGCACTTGCACATTGTAATGAAAGTGTGTGAGGCAAATGGGTAACGCAAGTCAGGTCGACCTGGATATTGTACGTGTAATATGGTATTTTTGGATGTTTACGCCGTCTAAGTCCGTGTGTGCATGAAAGAGAGAGAGAGAAAGACGGAGGAAGCAAGCAGCTGAAGCCAAGCCACTCAGCTTCTGTGTGTCTCTCTGCCTTATGCATTCAGTCTTCCTATTAGAAGCCTTCACAGTCTGCGATTCCTCTGGACTGCCTGACATCCGCTTTCATGCATGGCCTGCTTCCGCCTGCCCACTCTCTCTCTCTCTCTCTCTCTCTCTCTCTCTCTCTCTCTCTCTCTCTCTAGCTCTCTCCCTCTCTCTCTCCCTCCCTCTCTCTCTCTCTCTCTCTCTCTCTCTCCCTCTCTCTCTCTCTCTCTCTCTCTCTCCCCTCTCTCTCTCCCTCTCTCCCTCTCTCCCTCTCTCTCTCTCTCTCCCTCTATCTCTCTCCCTCCCTCTCTCTCTCTCTCTTTCTCTCTCTCTCTCTCCCTTTCTCCCTCTCCTCAGACCCACTCTGCCTGGAACATTAAAAACATCTTGGCTGTGTCAGAAATCTTTAATCCCCCACTCCCACCCACCCGCATGACACCGCCACCACCCCAACCCCTCCACATCTACACTACCCACCCCCCACTACCGCCACCCTCCTCCACTCAACCCCCCCCCCCCCACCCACCCCCCAGCCTTTCAGATGTGATGTCACATCCCCAGTGAGTCGAATCTCTTCCCTCCTCTCTCTCCCTTTCTCTCCTCCCTTCCCCTCGCTTTTCCTTTCTTTTCTTTCTTTTTTTTTTTGTACACTTTTTGCTTGAGGAGATGGTTACTTGATTTAGTCTCTTTGATGAAAACACTAGGGGGCACTGCCTGTCCTTTGTTACCTTGCTATCCCGTAGCAGGTCTGACTTTAGATTACGTGCGAGTGTGTGTCCGTGCGTGCGCCTGTGTGTGTGTGTTTTGTTAAGCCGCTCCTCTGTTTTTCCTCGAGATGCGCGTTGATTCCCGTCCCGCCGGCAGCTGGGTTCTGCTGGTTATCAGAGGTGGTGATGTGGAGCGCCGTGCGCCGGTGTGGGGTGAAGCCGAGGTTGGGGGGTTAATGAAGGGGGCCGGGACGGTGGAGCCGGGGAAGACAGCGCCCCCCCCTGTCTCACCTCCGGGCCCTCGGAGGCCCCCCTCTCGGTGACAGGGCCCCCTCTCTGCCCACGTCACCTCTCCGTCCCCCTGGGCGACGCGGCGTGTCTGCGCGGCGCCCCGCCACCACAGAGTTCGCGACGCCGTGTCATTAGCCTGCTGAAAGAGAGGCCCTGTTAGCCCCGGGGCTAGCGCCGCCGACCGGATCCCTGCTCAGGGCCAGGGGCCAGGGGCAGGTCGGCTAGCCGAGCCCAGAGAAGGGATATCTCAGAGACACTGGATCAGGGGAAAAAGAAGGTAAAGCACAGGGCTTTTGTTTCCAATCCGCCGGTCGGCCGCCATCTTTGGAGAGTTCCCCCCCCTTACCTGATACAGCTCTCGCCTGCAAGGCTGTACCCGATATACGTCCCGTGCCTTAAATAGAAGTTAGTCATAAATGACTTTCTCCATGTGTGTTTGTGCTCATCTCTTGAGTGGGTTCAGACTTGCTGAGTTATTGATTGGAGATGTAGTTTATGGAAATTAGACATATGATGAGATGTCGCTGATGGTGTTAATTGGCACATATAGTCCCGGGCACTGCGTGGATGCGGCTGTCGTATTGTTCGGAGGTGTCAAACCCGGCACCGAACAAAGGGAGCGGTGGAAATGTTCCTTCACTCTTCTGAAAAGAGTAAGACGCACGCACGCACACACACAGGCGCACACACACACACACGCACACTTTCAAACAAGGACACACTTTCACACAATCCCAAACAACCCACCGAAAAATGACAAGATAATCACCACATTCAAAACTTACCTTTAGCACCTGTGTTAATGTCTTTGTCGGAGATAGAACTAATAAATAAACTGTTTTCTTTTCAAATGGCCTCCACAGAGGCACCTCATTACCATAGACTGACAAAGACCTGACAGAGCCTTGGTAGTTAAAAAGGTAATTTGACTATAACTAGAGTTTAGGGGAAAAGAGGGTCAGGACAAGGCATCCCCTTCTCTTTAATGGTTTATTCAAGCTTTTAGAGGACTTTTTACATGATTGAGTGACAAGGTCCTTTTTTCCGAAATAGCATCTTCAGTAATGAGAAATAATTGACTCCACTAATCAAAAAGGGTTCATGAAATCCACAAACCCAACTGTAATCTTCTTTGGCGTTTTCTACCGAAATTGACGGTCCTTATGTCTTCAGGCGCTAACACTTTGATTTAATTGCTTTTTTTTTTTTTTTTACAAGATTAATAATATAGTTTGGGTTGATGCTTCCCCCCCCCTTTTTCTATACTTGAGCTTTTGTTTTAATCAACAACATCACTGATGAAAAAGCAGTTTGATGGCACTCTGTGGTATATTCGGAACGCCATCCTTCTAAAAAGTATGCTGTTCATTTGTTCTGCATACTTTCATCCTTCAGTTTCTAATAAAGGCTAATTTCAATGAACTCATGAAATAATATCATGAAAATATATGACTTTTTAAAGTAATAATATTGTATACAGATAATTAGAATACAATTATTATTATGGTTACTATTATTGGTGTATTTTCAATACATTTTGTTTATGGTTGGACACTTTGCTATAGTTACTTTGAGTCATGAAGTGTCTTAATATATTTCTTAAAATAGTTTCCTAATATAGTGTTTGTTGTCTCCTGCTTGGGGTTAATTTCCCTGGAAGTAGTGAGGTAATGGGAGCCATCTTCTACTTCATTTCAAAGTTTGATTTGTTCTTTCACTTTCATTTACCGGCAGAGACCACTTTCATGTTGTATTCAAAAGGGTCAAACATGAGAAGGTAGGTGTAAAACCTTCAAATTACACAATTATATTTATCTGTGCCTTTTAGCATATTATTAGTCAGGTCTCATCATCAATTCCTTGTTTTGTATGTGTCGGCACAATATCATAGGTTTAAATCATTAATTTAACAGAAAAATTTCCTCTCCACTCACCAACTTATTTGGTATCTCACGGCACTTAAGACATGGCTACCGGCTACAGCAAGTTAATTTCAGATGGATATATATATATTTTTCATTAATTTCAGTTTCTTTCTCTCGTGCACCCTTCCCTCAGTCCCCCCATTGGAGGACAGGAGGAGATCACAGGGCCTGGTTTTTTCGGGGGGGGGGGGGGGGACCACCCCCCGCAGCCTTGGGAGGGGGAGATGGTGGTTAGTCTGAAACAGCGCTCTGATAACCTGAAGGGGGAGACAGTCTCTTTGTCACTTTCGTCAGCCTTGTCCCTTTTCTCCTCGGCCATCTTCTTCCACACTCCCCTCTCGCTCTTTTTTGTTTTGCTTTTTGTTTCCTCTTTTCCACATGAGCTGCGAGAGGTGGGTCGAGTGGCCCTGAACGTCTCCCACAAAACGCTTCCCCAGAGATCCAACTCCAAGAGCCGGGAGGGGCGGGGGGGGGGGGGGGGGGGGGAGGGAGGGGATCAACACACACTCTCATGCAGGCTCTCTCTTACAGGACACACACCTGATCAGCCAGTGTGGTATTTTTCACTCTTCTTTCCTCTCTCTCTCCTCTCCGTCTCTATTCCAGGTCCATTCCCACCAATAACATGTCAAGTTTAGGATTACCAGTCCCACAGTTTAAGACGTCTACTGCCTCCACGAGAGGCTGGGGCAGGACGTTTTAGTGTGACACCCAAGTGTAGGTTGTGGGGTGTTAGGCAGCACCGTGTGTGTGTGAGAGAGACGTGGGTTGTGAGTGTGTGTGTGTGTGTGCGGGGGGGGGGAGGGAGGGAGTTCTCAGGCTGTACGGGGGGCTGTGTGGGAGATGGACAGGACTGTGGTGTGTGCTCGGATGGATATTTAACACATTAGCTTTGGCAGAGAGGAGAGTGGTGTGAAAACACACTGATTTCCTAAGTGGCAATCATATCAGCCTCGTCGTGAGAGAGGCAGCAGAGAGCAAACATCTGTGTGTGTGTGTGTGTGTGTGTGCTGCGTGTGTGTGTGTGTTAGAGGGAGGGAAAGAGAGAGTGCCTGTTTCCATGCGTCTGTTGTGCATTTCCAGTACATTCTGGATACGTGCACGTCCCACTGAGCAGACAGTCTCTACAATCAACACCATTTCTGTGAAACATTTGTTTGTTTTAATGCCTGTTTGTTTTAGGTCCAGAGCTCCGGTTTTCACGAGTGTGTGTTTGTGGTGCGTGCGCAGCGTGCGTGTGTGATATGGACACTCAGGGAACAGGAGGGCCAGGGTTCACCCATGTGTCACCACCATCCTGAGGTTACGGCACTTGAGGCCTCTCCCTCCTCCTTCCTCCTCCCTCCCTCCCCTCCCTCCCTCCCTCCCTCCCTCCCTCCCTCCCTCCCTCCTTCCCTCCCTCCCTCCTTCCCTCCCTCCCTCCCTCCCTCCTTCCTCCCTCCCTCCCTCCCTCCTCCCTCCCTCCTCTCGAACTCGCTCCCTCCATCCTCTTCTCCAGTCGGGAGTCACCCATCCGAAACCACGTTAAAACAGGGTCATCCCCGCGTGCACTTAAAGGGTGTCACTTTAACCTGCTCCGAAATACTCACGGCTATTATTATATCTTATAAATCATTAAGAAAGTTTAATTATACGAAAATTTCACGGAGGAAATGTGCAAGCTGACACATGGGAAGGAGAATTTAATGGGGCAGTAGTCCCAGTACTGTGAGGGAAAATATTGAGGTTAGGTTTCTATTTTACAGCAGTGCCCGGAGGGTGCTTAGACAATGAAAGACAAGAGACAGGGAGAGGTAGAGACGAGAGAGTAAAAGAAACGACAGAAAGAACGAAAAACGAATGGGTAAAAGACACATTGAGGCGCAGTCAATATTCACACCGGGCTAAAATAACTTCTCATTTTGCTCTGAAGACCGGAGCTATTAATACAGCCAGTCAATCAAAGACTGATGAAGACACAGTCAATCTACCTTGAGCTGCTTTTCTTAAGTAAGATATATCCTAATTAAAACAAGACTTTAATTAGCATCCAGGCTGAATTTTACTTTTCTTTTTTTCTTTTTTTCACTACTTATTCTTTAATTGTTGTAGATGAACTCATGTTTGCCTATTAAGTTCTAGTTGTTTTAATGGTGTCAAGGAAACATTTGATTGTGAGTGTCATTTTGATTATAATTTCCTTGTACTAAGTTGATTTTCAGAGTGGGGTAGTGAAGTTATTCGACCATGGTAGATTCAGTTAATGAAACAAGTGGAGCATCTGCTAATTGATTATACTGTAGACAGTTTAATATCAAATATACAGTACAATAGCCACACCTGCACAGATGTTAATTTGAAATTAATTGAATCAGAATAGTCAATAGGAAGATTCGACCTTGTCTAGAAAATATCTGCATAGTGAGCAAGCCACACCATCAAAATTAGTCTCTCAATAATAAAGAACATGCATTTTATATGAACTGATAAAATCATCCCGTTTTTTTTTTCAGTAAATCAATCTATTATGGTTGTTATATTTGTGAAGTGTTTGACATACACAAGCTAGAACAGATCCATTGTGCTGATGGAAACCTTGATTAAGCTTGGCCAGGTAATTGAATAGGGAGATTCGTTTAGTTTAGCGAAATATATAAAGATGATGACAGTACATGACTCAAACATGGGTGCACGTTTAGGCTCAGACACCCGCTCACATTGTGCACACGTGCGCACGCACGTGCGTTGCTCGGCGAGCGATACTATTGTTTTCACTGATCAGTGGTTTCCTTGTGCACCATTGTTTACGAACCCTTCCCCAGTCTATGTGCAACACCCTGTCCCCCCTCTCTCCTGTCCCTCCCCCCCTCCCTCCCTTCCCTCCTTCTTCTTCTTCCTCTTGTTTTCCACTGGGCACCAGCGAGGCGATGCGCCCGCCGGCCGCCGCCCTGGTTTCCTGGCACGACGCTCCCCATCCTCTGCCTTTTGTTTCCCGGAGCCGGGGCGGCCATTTTGGCCTTCTGCTGTGTCAGTAAATATTTACTGGGCTTTTCCTGCCGGCCCCTTTTCCTGTCGGCCCCCAACTGACGTGCGTGTGGAGATCCCCCCCCCCGGCGTCCGGACCTGTCACTCACGTCGTCCTGGGATACACACACGCACGCACACCCGCCCCCATCCCCCCCCCCCCCCCCTCCCCTCCCTGCACGTGGCGTCCGGCGCTGTCAGAGGAAGTGGAGGAGGAAGTTGTTGCGACGTTCTCCCGGTCACTCTCTCACTCCCTCTCCGATCACACCCCGGCCAGAGTTCACCCAGTGGAGAGCCAGGGGTTCGAAAAGAAAACGCCAACGAACGCCGTCAACTGCACAGCGTGGATCTGACCCTTTTTTTTCTCCCTCTTCCCATGCCCGTGTGTACGTACCTGGTGTGTAAGCACATGCGCCATACACACACGGACCATGCACTCGACACGCACCTCATTCTCTTTACACACACACACACACACACACACACACACACACCTACTTGGCCCCCAGTGGCCCTTTGGCCTCGTGATGGAGAGGGTTTCCTTCCTGCAGTTAAGACAAAGGATGCCAGGGACCTGGCAGGACCTTGTGGGACCCGGGGGCCCGGGCTTCAAAGTGGGGGGGGGGGAAGCGCTCATGTTGTCTCTTCCTGTGGAGGGTGTCGGAGCGTGGGGGCCAGCTGCCCGTGTTTTCACAGCTAGGCCGGGGGGGGCGGGCGGGAGGGGGCGGCGGGGGTGGACGACGAGGGTTAGAAAGCTGACCTAGGGCCTCCTGACCTAGTCACGGGACCGCTATCACTTTCCAACACACGCTCCACACACACACACACACACACACACACACACACGGTCCCTCTGTTGTTACTGTGGCTTCCTGGATGCCAAGTCGGGATCATCAACTCACCACTGTTTGATTATGGCTCTAATGTCTGCAGTTCTCCTCATTGATTTATGTCAGATATGCCTTGGGGTTGTCACAACACAAGTCAGGGTTTATGTTTGGTTGGGCAACGGCTGCCTCCAAAGAGCCTACAAGCTGTGTGTGTGTGTGTGTGTGTGTGTGTGTGTGTCGCATGTGAGTGTTTGCGTAAGGGGGAATAGCAAGCACGTGTTTGTTTGTGTGTGTGTGTGTGTGTGTACACACTTAGAGCTCCGATGCGTCCACTCTCTTACTGGCGGCAGTTGGACAGTTAATCAATCAAATATTTAAGCAGCGCTTCAGTGCTCAGTGGGTAGCCCGAGATTATCCCCGTCTGTTGGCAAGCGTTTGGGCGCATTAGGCTTCCATCGGGCGCCGAACAACGGTGCCTCCACACACCCGGGTGCCCCTCGACCCCGCCTCCGCCAAGCGCCCGCTCGCTCCTCGCTCTCTCTCTCTCTCGCTCTGGTAATTGTAGATGTTCACGTTGATCATTTGGTGGTAAACGCGGTCCCTTAAAAGGCCTTGTTTCGTTTTTTTTCTTTCTCATCCCTGCTCTCTCTCGTATATTTATCTTCCTTTCTCTCCTGCTCTCTCTCTCTCTCTCTCATCTCTCTCTCTCTCTCTCTCTCTCTCTCTCGCTCCCTCTCCTCTGCCTCCAGACCCGACTGCCCCCCCCCCCCCCCCCCAGGGGAACTCCATTGTGGATTACCATTCAGTTTTCACCCAATTATCCAGTGCCTTCGTCTGTTTTTTGACACATAATTATCAAAGGCCTAAATAATTGTCTTTATTATTGCCGGTGTTTAGACGTGGAGCGGAGGAGCGGCGAGCGTCATAGGGAGACGGAGGAAAGGAGAAGTGTTTATCTCGGCCAGACGCTGGGCTTAGCACGCCGCTAACTGCTGCCTCATCCTTTACCTCAAACTCGCCGTCCGACTCCTCGTCCAATAGATAAACGCGATTAATATGTTCCCTCCCCTCTACGTCACGGGCGGAAATACCATTTTCTTTCCCCCCCCACCCCCGAAGTCTCGCAATTAGCCGGCTTTTGTGACAGCGAGGCGGATTGGCGCCGCTAAACACTGTGTTTTACGGTGAGGGGGTCAAGGAGAGTTGGAGATGTGGGGGTGGGAAGGTTTGTGGGGAGTGCGGAATATAATAGGTGTGTGTGGGGGTCGGCAGGGGTTGTATGTGTGTGTGTGTGGGCAGACATGGGGGTGTAGTCCTGCATTGTTTTATGGAGCGTTTCAGGGGAATGCTGGTGGTCATAAGGATCACATTAAGGTGTCTCTCAGCAATCTAACATAAAACAATACAATGTAATACGGATCCAAAGAAATCAAGAAAAGGTAAATGTAATTTGAGATGGAAAGAGCAAGAACCACAGGAAAAAGCGGATGACCTTTGTTAATTCCCTTTTTGATATCCTTTCTCTTATGAAATTGCCGTACAGTACAGCTGCCTCACCTGTCTCCGGATGCCCTCCTCCTCCACATCTCTGTCTCTCCCGCCCACCCCCCTCCTCTCCCTCTCTCCCCACCACCTCTCCAGCGCTGTCTGTCTGCCTGTGCCCAGATGCTCCAGTGGAAGAGGGCACGGGAGAGATGGCTAGCGTCTCGACATCTGCCTGTTGGTTTAGCGCAACAAGTATTTCCACATGTTCCTCCCCACTGCAGGAGATGGATGATCCCAGCTGTCCTCTCGCCCCTCTCCCCGCTCTGTCTGCGGATCCCACTGTGGCCGCAAGGCCTGCCTGAGAACCTGGCTGGCTAATGCTAGCCCAATGCTAACCTTCCCCCCAAACGCGTTCCCTAACCGCTCCCAAGGCTAGCCCGTTTGCAACACAAACGGTATCCCTCAAATATCACTGGATCTATTTTCCACCCCATATATATTTATTCCAACCTCAGTGTCCCACGTATAAAGTATCGGTTTCAAGTCGAACCTGTCTTTGCGCGTGAGTTATATTGTCCCCGCGACGTGTAGCGACCCATAAAGCCTGAATGCAGTTTCCATCGTAAACACACAAACTGCGTTTCAGGTTTTTTCGGGGGAACGAGGGGGTCAAACGGACACTCCTCCATGGAAAAAACCCGGAGCCGCGCTCGCGCTAGGCTGCCGAGGGGTCGTTAAAGTCATGCGCCGAGCGTTTCCGCGGTTCTCCTCCCCGCCGTCTCCTGTTTTCCCTGCTCTCCCTGAGAAGCCCCGACTCAAGGACTCGGCCCTTTTGGCGAGAGCCCCGAAAAGAAAGAAAAAAAACAGGCCCTTGACTGACACCTCCAGTTTTAAAAGGTTGACTTTGCTGCTCCCACGGGTCCCGCTCTGCCAGAGGAAAAGCTTTTCAACCATGCGTGAGGGGGGGGTGTGTGGGGGGGGGGTTGGGGGGGGGGGGGGGGGGGGGAAGAGAGATTGCGTTTGTGTTGTGCGCCTATGTCCGCGTGTGTCTCTCCGTGCTTTGCTGTGAAGGCGCTCGTATGTTTCCTGTGGAGTGTGTGCGCGTGGACCATGTGTCTGTGTGTGCGGATGTGAGTGTGTGAGTGTGTGCGTGTATTCGAGTCTATCCGAGACCGTATAAAGACCGACCCTGTCTTCTCCACAGAGGTGGGGAGGCTTCCCAGGAAAGCCTTATCAGCGCGTTGATGTATTAGCTCTTAGCGCCTTAATAGATTCCATTTATCTCTATACACTCCCCCCTTTAATTGAACGGGGCTGGGAGGATGTATTCAAATGCCCAACAGTCACTTTGATGTACAACCAGGTTCGGCCACAGCCTATAGCAGTAAGTGATTGTTAACCTATTGTTGCCGCGGCTGTTCGTCTTCCCCCCCCCTCCCCCCCCCCCTGGTTTTATCTTAAGGGAACTTGTGTAAGATGACCAGCTCCCCTGGCAGGGCCTGCTGGGCGAGGCCGGAGGCTATTGTAACGGCGGTAACAAGTCCTTTGTGTGGACATTTTCTTTCCGCGTCGTCATTCAGCGGGGGAATAGGCGGTACGGCGGGGTCCGTTGTGACATGTGCAGGCGGGGATATTAGAATGGGACTTGGAGCGCGGGGGGGGGTGGGGGGGGTGGGGGGTGGGGGGGAGCAAGGACTTTTACTCCGACGTGACAAGGACATAGTGTAGATCTCACATCTCCAGGCTGAGTCGCGGCGGGGCTGTCTGGCCGGAGCCGGTGAGATGATGTCTGCCACGCGCTCCTGCAGGCCAGACACGGCTCGCTTCTGCTCACTTAAGTATCTACCGTCCCTTTCTAATGCTTCGAGCGTTTAGTCGAGTCTGTCATGCTGGGTTTCACATTTGGCGTAGGCTAGCCCACTGTTTTCAATATGCCAGGCCAATGAATCAAACACAGATCGTTGATATACGTTATTTGAAACGGTCGTTTTTCAACTGCAGCCTGATACCGTGATGATGAATACTCTATGACTGGCTGGCTTGAAGCTCGGACTATGTTCTACTGTTCTCAGATCAATGTTCTCCTGTGTGTGTGTGTGTCGCCCATCAGATGATCCAGAGAGAGGCGCAGGTGAAGAGCAAAGTGTGTGCCGTGGCCATGACCGACTCTGTCCACAACGTCTGGCACCAGGAGGCCAGCAAGAGCGTCCTGGAGTGGCTGCAGCAGGTTAGATACACACACACACCAATACACATACACACCCACATGTATACACACAAACACACACCAATACACGTACACACCCACATATATACACACACACACACCAATACACATACACACCCACATGTATACACACACACACACACAATACACATACACACCCACATGTATACACACAAACACACACACACCAATACACGTACACACCACATATATACACACAAACACACCTACACACACACTCACACGCCTACATACAGAAACGCGTGCGTGGACACACAGGCTCTCTTGCGAGCCCTGGCCTCTAACACACGGGTACACACACACACACACACACACACACACACACACACACACACACACCAAGGGACAAAGGTAAGGATGGTTCCAGCCTCACCTTGTGATCCCTCATGTACAACACTGTCTGGCGGCGCCGGTGCGGGCCGCTGTCGTTCCCCCGCCCTCCTCCGGCACGGCCACGCCGACGCCCAGACGCCCGGGGCCACCGCACACCACAGGCTAGCGGCCCAGTCAAAGGGAAGCCAGTTGTTTGCATGTTTTTTCGCTTCACCTTCGTTCCCTCCCTCCCCTCGCTCGCCCCCCCTCCACCACCACCACCCCCCTCTTTCTTCTGCCTGGGTGGAGGTGAATGAATAACCCAAACGGTTGGCCTTCTCGTCGCTGTGTGTGCGCGCCGCGTTGTGTGTGTCCTCTAGCGCGGGGCCCACTCATTTCGCCGCTCGCCCTTTCCGCTGTGACCTCTGCGCTAGAGAGAGACAGCACCTGGGCTCGCTCAGTATGCACATACAGATGAGACTTGGCCACCGCCAGGGCTACAGGGGAGTCAGAGATGCAAATGTCACACACACACACACACTCCCACACACACACACGAGCACACGTAGCCACCCCACACCGCTGCGCACACACGTCGGGCCTTGTTTGTTGTCTCCGATTTCGTGATTTTTTTTTTCCTCCCCCCCCCCCCCCCCTTCACATCTGTAGTCCTTTCTCTCTGCGCTCTCAATTTTCTCTTCCCGACCGTGTGTGTTTGTGTTAGAGAGCGTGTCTCCGTGTGTGGTGTGCGTGTGTGTGTGTGTGTGTGTAGCTGTGTTGGAGACGCAAGGTTGGCCTGGCCTTCACTCCATTCTCTGTTTCAGATTCATAATGGGAATGTTTGATGAATTCCATCTGTGATAAAGATTCCCCCAGAACAATCCACCTCCACCACAGGAATAGAGAGCCGACTGTCCTTTCCTTAACCCCGGTCTTGCACCAGTTGGGTTCCAGCTAAAAAACAAAGACCCTAGCATGTGCTGGGGTCCTCATACGCACATCAAGTGAGACTCAAACCTTGAGCCATGCAAACCCATTTAAATCAACCTGGCAAGAACTGGTACAGCCTGCTTTCAAATCAAGCAGCCCCCCTAGTCATCCACGGAGCCCCATGCCCTTCTTTATGTCTGAAGCCCGGCCCTTGACACGCAGGCGGGGGGACGTCTCGACGCGTCAAAGGGGGCAGCGCGAGGGTCAGGATGACCAGGTAGAGCAGGACGATGCTTTGTCTGTGTTCCCTCTCAGGGAGTCTAATCCCAGGGCCTCCTCCCCACCTCACCCCGCCTGGCGCGCTTGTACAGTACGCCGGCTTAGCTTGATCTCTCACATGCAAACACACACACACACAAACACACACACACATACACGTGCTGGTGGTGGGTATACATCAATCAGATGACCTTAGCGCAGCATGGCCGCAAACATGGTATATCAAGCATTCACATGCATGCATCCGCTCATACAAACACACACACACACACACACACCCTGATCGCTGATACACATTTTATCTGGAGAATTATTCAGGTTCAGTGCTTTCTCCCCTTGGGGTAGCGCCGTCTGGACTACCCTCCCAGCGTGTGTATGGCTGTGTGTGTGTGTGTGTATGTTGGGTGTGTGTGTGTGTGTTTACGTAGGAGGACGGTGGTTTAAACAGTAACCCCGGCAGAACGCTCTACTATGTCTGTGGGACGGCAGTAATGCCCCCCTCCTGGGGGTCACAGGGTCAGAGGACGGAGGGAGGGGAGGGAGGGAGGAGGCACGAGAGGGGGAGGAGGAGGAGGGGGGAGGATGTTTAGAGATCAGCGTGCGCCACGCCAGGTGCGCCGGACCTAACCGGTCAGAAGAGGGGTAGGTGACATCACACAGGAGAGGCCGGAAGGACAGACAAGACAGACGGACCGGACGGTTCTAAAATAAATTGGTACGGAACAGAGGGAGGGAGGAGGGAGAGCAGGAGCCCCCCTCCACTTAGCACGGCCCTGCCGAAGAGAGAGTAGAGAGAGAGCAGAGAGAGAGAGAGTCGTACGAGAGAGAGAGAGAGAGAGGAGAGAGAGTGCAGAGAGGAGAGCGAGTGAGAGAGAGCGTCAGAGTGATAGAGAGAGAGTGCGAGAGAGAGAGGAGGGGGGGGGGGGCGAGGAGAGGGTCAAGGTGATGTGAAGCGCAGAGAACCTCCTCTGAAGGGGGGGGGGACGGGGCGGGGATGGGGGTGGGGGGCGACGCCGTGAATACTGATGCAGGGGGGAGAAGGGAGGAAGATGCAGACGGCGAGCGGAGAGATAGATGAGCAACGCCGGGAAGAGGACAGGGGGAGAGAGGGAGGGGAGGGGGGAGAGAGGGAGAGACGGGAGAAGGGGTGGATGGTGTACAGCTGGCAGCCTGTCACAGTCCAAGGTGTCTCCTGTCACTGTGCTGGCCCGCTGTCATACTGTAGTGGCCCGCTCGGAGCACGTACACACACACACACGCACACACAGCATGGTCATGAATAAACCATCTTAATCCACAGAGATTACAGCAACAGGAGTAGGAGCCAGGCCACGGGGAGTGAGATATAAAGAGATGAGGAGTTGGATGGAGGATGACAGAAAGTGATGTGGAGGTGTAAAGCAGTAGTCTGAGCCATGCCAGTTTGGGGGTGTGGGGGTGGGGGGGGGGGGGGTGACGTAAAAGCACCCAGGAGCCAGAATAAAGTTAGAAGCCGGGCGGCGTCTGGGGATTGAGGCTCACAGACGATTCTGGAAACAGGAGCCATGATAGGGGGGGGGGGGGTTCACAGGCAAGGAGTTTGGGTGGCACCCGGCTGCATCTCGCTGGGTCAGTCCAGGCGCACGGCGTACTGTACCTCACTGTACGTCCACGCTGCCTCGTCAGGGGCTTGTTTCCCCTGGGATGTGGCTCTGGGCACCGGGGGTACTGGCACCGTTTCTGCAGGTCCATGTTCCGAGCACTCAGATCCCATGTGTGTAATTCAACAGCACTTACAGTGGTTCTGATGTGGCCGGCCATCAAAGCTCGAGGTGCTTTGTGTGAGAGCCTCTTGTTTGTTGTGATGGGGGGACTATTTGGAAAGCTCTATATGTTGTGTGTAAACACTACTATTAGACATCTCTGAGAGCTTCCATATCATGACATTTGTGTGTGTGTGTGTGTGTGCTAGTTAGGAGGCTGGGAGTGGCGGGTGGGGGGGGGGGGGGGCGTTTTATCCAGATTTGCAGTGGAGAGCAGGTGGCCGCTTGCTAACCTGTTGGTGTGTGTGTGTGTGGGGGGGGGGGGGGGCTGCCCAGATTGGAGGAGGTGGGGGTGGCTTAAGAGCGTGTCCCAGGTAGAGCGTCTCTGTAGCACCTGTGTGCTGCTCCCACGCTCTCACACTGTGCCATTAAGAGCTCCTGTTAGCCCCCCGCCACGCGCCACGCGCCAGCATCAAACCAAAACACCCCATAGGATTCTGGGAGCCATATGTTTCGGATTAGTAACAATGATGGGGCGGGAATAGATTTACGTAAAAAAAACATTTATGGAGGAAATATATACATATAAGCAGTTCTATCGTTTTTGTTGGTGTGTATGTACTCACATATAGTGTGTGTGTGTGTGTGTGTGCGCGCCTTTTGGTTTTCCTTTGGTATCTTTCATCGTGGTGAAGTTTGTTTGTGATGGAAATCAAAGGGAATGTTCTGTGGCCTCTCCGTCCTCCTGTCTGCCAGTCTCTCTGTGTGTGTGTGTGTGTATCGGTGTGTGTGTGTGTGTGTGTGTGTGTGTGTGTGTGACTCTCTAGCCTCAGTCTTCCATATGTGATCTTTCATTTGACACGAATTCCCCCTTCGTGTTCCCAGCCAGTGGAACAGACAGACAAACACAAACACACAAGAGTCACCAGGACTGGAGGGGCGAGGGGGGGGGGGGGGGGGGCGAGGGGGGGGGACCTGTTTATGTTTGCGCTGCCGTCTCAGCCTGTTCAATGGCACCATTGATCCTTGCCTGCTTGAAGTGATGATAATATGGCTCAGCCAGAGACAGCCGATGTGCCATCCCTTTGTCGAGTCCCCGTCCCTAATCCCATCCAGAGGGCGCTGGCTTTATGTGACTGCTGCTCTCTCTCTCTCTCTCTCTCTCTCTCTCTCTCTCTCTCTCTCTCTCTCTCGCTCTCTCTCTCTCTCCCTTTCCCTCCGCACTCCCACAACTCCAGGGTTGCTTTGACAAATCTATTCAGACGCCGGCCCCCTTGCGCCTCCTTCGGTGGTGGTGGGGGCGGTGGGGGCGGTGGGGGTGGCGGGGTGGGGAGAGAGAGGCCGGGGCCTTTGAAATGCCTCGCTCCCTCGCCCACAGCACAGCTGACATCTTCTTCCAGATGGAATGAATTAAAGGAGATACAATGAGACACTTGATGCACCAGTCAAGGAGACACCCCCCCCCCCCCCCCCCACCCCGCCCCCCCGAAAACCCCCGGTCGCTCGGAGGAGCGCAACTAGGGCAGAGCAAGGAGTCTAAAAATACAAACAATGCACGGCTGTTTACTAAGATGGCAGTTTTACTCCCCAAACAGAGGCCCTCCTCTCCTCTCATCCTCTCCTCCCTCCTCCGATCTCCCCTCCTCCGATCGCCTCTCCTCCTCTTCTCCTATTCCCCTTCTCTACTCTCCTCCTCTCTCCTCCTCCGATCTCCTCTCCTCCTATTCCCCTCCTCTCCTGTTGTCGCCCCTGTTCTCCTCTGTTCTGTTTGAGTAGAGAAGAGGAGATGGAGGACAGAACTGACTGGGGCTGGAGGCTGACATACTGACAGGGCTGGAGAGCGGGAGACAGAGATGAAACACAGAATAGTCAAAGTGTGTGTTTGTGTGGGGAGGGGGGGGGGGGGGGGCGACAGACCGTGTCACGCGTTGGTCATTTGCATCTCAACCAAATCTTCCCAGGTGTACCGCTAGCTGACTTCCCCCTCCGCCACACTGCCTTCTAGAAACGTTAATGTTTACACCTGCGCTAATCCAGTGACCGGTTCCTCACGGTCACTGAAGCGTCACATGACTCATGGCGCATGGAAACCCAACCGCTGTCCCCCGAGGCAGAACCGCCGGTGGAGCGTCGTCGGCACGCGGCCGCAGAGAGCGCTGGCGGAGACAAAGAGGCTTGTAGAGAGGACCCAGGGCTCTCGCGCCTGGGAAGGTGCAAACACGTGCGTGTGCGCGCGCATCTACTGATGCACACGCACACGCGCGCTCTCGGCCGCGGGTGGGGTCCCGGTGACGGCGTGTCCCGCTCGGGGTGCGCGGTGACCTCGGGGGGTGAGCGGCGCGAGGAGGGGGTCGAGGGGGCGAGGAGGGGGTCGTCTCTGACAGCCTGGCGGAGGTGTGACGTGACCCAGGGGTCTAGCGTGTCTTTCCAGGCTCGGGCGGGGGGGTGAGGGGGAGGGAGGGAGGGGGGATGGAGAGGGGGGTCGCCGCCCTCCCAGATTGGTCCATCCAGCCCCCTCTCCGACAGGGCCTTGGGAAGTGTGGGCGGTAGGAGTATGTTTGTGTGTTTTGCATGAGTTTGTGTGTTTTCCGGCATAGGGGGTTGTGTGTGGGGGGGGGGGGGGTCAGGGAATGAAGCAGCACTGCTGTGTGGGAGAACCCTGACACACAAACACACCCACACAAACACACACAAACACACACACACACACACACTGTAATGGCTGTCAGGCCGCCGGGGCAAGAGTAAACAAGAGCAGATAAGCGGTGATTCAGAGGGACGCCAGCTGCACACCCTAATCTCTTTTACATTTCTGTTTCTTCTATTGAACTTTTATCTTATCTGAGGGGACGTCTTCTCCAGGCATTCCTCCTCCCTCTCCCTCCTCGAGGACACACTCCTGGGCCGCCCACTGGAGGGACACACAACACACACACACAGCACACACACTCCCCATATTGTACCTACAGTTTATCCATGCAAATACACTGTCTGGATAATGACACCTGTGTCTCCGTCAGGGGGATATAGGCAGTCCATAAAGACTCCCAAGAAAGCCAATGGAATGACGGAACGGAAGAGGAGATACAGTTTAGAGGGATAAAGTCGTCTTTTCTGTTATTGACAGTAGGGCTGTCGACCGTGTGGGCTTTGTGTGTGTGTGTGTGTGAGAGAAGTGTGTGTGCCAGAGCAGGGGGGGGGGGGGGGGGTTACGGGTCAGTAGTCAGGGCCGACACCCCCCCCCCCCCCCCGGTGAGCCCCGCGGTGCCGCGGCCCGCACTCGACCACAAACAAACCCCTAAACTGTCTCCGCGGCATGTCACCGGGGCTTTTAATTGCTTGTATCTGTCTCTATCTCACCCTCGCCTCTCTCCCCCCCCCCCCCTCTCCGCAGCACTGTCGTAACTGGGTGTCGAGCCCCGAGCCTCTGGACACTCCCATGGAGCCCATGCTGCCTGGCTGCCCCCGCGTCTCTGCAGGTAACCCATGTGACAGTGTTTGGAAACATCTCTCTCTCTGTCTCTCTGTCTCTCTCTCTCTGTCTCTCTCTCTCGTCTCTCTGTCTCTCTCTCTCTCCTCTGTAATCCTTTCATCATAGTGTTTTGCTCCTGCTCTCTCTCTCTCTCTCTCTCTCTTCTGGGTCTCTGAGCCCAGTGATGTCACGCTCAGAGGATGTGTCCTTAATGCAGGATTACAAGTATAATCTGTAATCTGGGATATAAGAGCGATAAGAGATGGTGAGGGTGGTGTCAGCAGCCGAGGGCACCGCTGGGTGTTCCCCGGGGCGCGCATGTGTCGTTTGCACTCGTCTCACTTCCCGTAGCCCCCACGGGTGTGTTGTGACGTTTCCCGTCCTCGCCTCGACAATGGCGTCCGCCTGGACGCCCGGGTCGGTGCCGTACACTCGGCCGAGCGCGACGCCGCGCCCTGTCATCCGATCGCCCGGGGCAAAGACGGAACACATGTCGAACAGTCCGGTAGCGCGGGTGGCCTGGATACGAGCTGCCATCGCCTCCTTAAAGACCTGCAGCTGTTCCACAGACCATCACCCCCCTCCAAACAGGTCTCCTACATCCTCCGTGTAACATCGGGTTTTTTCAGAAAACATCCTTTCTTCTCTACCTAACCAGGAAGTGGAGTTTCGAAGAAGTAGAAACTTTCTTTCCTCACGACATCGAATCCTCCCCCAACTGTTCGCCCCCTGGTCATTCCACGCACGCTTTCGTATTTTAGCCCCAAGTATCGGGTTTCATCGATCTCTGAACTGAGAGGAGGCCTGTTTGGGAGGCCGGCCGGCGTCCAGCTCAGCGTTTCTCCCCGGCCCTCCTCCCCCCCCCGTCCGTGTCAGAGGTCGTCGCCGTGGTCTCTTTGTGCCCTCGGCGCCTCGGCAGCCGTCGAGGCCGGGGCTATTGTGGCGGGAGTCACGCGAGAGCGCCCCGGGGTGACGGGGGGGGTGGAGGGAGCGGTGTCAAAGCGTCCGTGACCCGCCGTCCCCAGCCCATACATCTCCCGTCCAGCCGCTGTCCACTGGTGACTCGCTGCTGAGCCGGGCTGGGGGGGGGGGGGGGGGGGGGGGGGGGGGCAGGGGTTAGTTGCTATGGCAGGTCTGTGTATGCAGGGTTAGGGCTGCTGGTGGTGCTAGGTGGGGGGGGGGGGGGGAGGGGGGGGGAGGCTGCAGGGGGCCTCATCAACTCCACAGGCCGTAGGATTTGTTGTCCCAAACCAAACACCACACACACAACACACACAGCTCCCTACCCCTGTGCTGGTCCAGAGTGGGACCTGACAGACCGAGGGGTACGGCTCCTGATCCAACACAAACCTAGGCTTCCTATTCTCTGAAACTGATCGCGTCGGTCACATCTTTGCGTGCTCTCTCCATAACTCAGCCTCTCATCTGGTATTATCTCTCTCTCTCTCTCTCTCTCTCTCTCTCTCTCTGTCTCTCTCTCTCTCTCGTTCTCTCCCTATCCCTGCCTTTTCCCTCTCTTTTTTTGTCTCTAGAAACACACACTGTCTCTTTTGCCTCTCCCCTAGTTTCCTCGCTCCCCTCCCTGGCTCTGCCTGTGTGGTTTCCCAGAGTGATGCTGGTGTTTTCCATGCTGGCTTCATCTCGGCTGAGTGGGGACAGAGCTGTCTGTTGCTCTTAATCATCTGTGAAGCAACACTGGTACCAGCATAGCAGACTGACGGCTAGTGGAGGAGGGTGGGGTGGGGGGGGGGGGGGGGGGGGTGGAGGAGGAGGGTGGGGGGGGGGGCTGAATGCTAACATCTCTGTTTATTGTTTTTTAACGTGATAAAAACCTGGACTCCGTCCCCGCTCTCCTGGCCGGCCTTTTTCCTCCCCTCCATGTTTGTTTTCTTCTTCTCCTTCTTCCTTACCTCTCTCTCTCTCTCTCTCTCTCCCCTCCCTGCATCCCCTCCCCTTTTTTGGGGGGGGGGGGTTTGTTTTGTTCTCATTCCTACTTTCAAAAGGAATCTTCTTGCAGAAGGTCAATGCTCCGGCATTGGCAGCTCGCTGACGGACTGGCAGAATTTTATCAGTTCGGAACACAGCTGAACACAGCCGAAAATATGCAGATAGAGTGGAACAAATCGCGCTGCTGGAGAGCCTCCCTCTGTGTGGGGCTGAGGGGGGGCGGGGGGGGGGGGGGGGCTGAATAGAGCCGGGGCCCTCCCAGACTCTGACCCCTCCCACAGCTGCACAGGCTGAGCAGATAGCCTGGAGAGGGGCCCAGGTCCGGGCCCGCTCTGGAATCCTCCTCAGAGGCCCACCATGACAGGGACTATGCCACGGTCCCCCTCCGCTGCGAGTGGGCCGGCCTCCTAGCCATGGGATCCAGCCCACCGGTCTGTTTGGAACGCTTTCCCATCGTCAGCAAACACAGGCAGAGCTTTCGTTTTTTTTTTTCTCGATACTCAATAGTTCCCAGACTAAAGTCAACAGCACGCCGTGGGTAAAGCACGGTCACACAATACACATGACACCGTGTCCCCCCCCACACGCTGGTTTCTTATTGGCCGCTCCTCCCTGCCTGTCAAAAGTGGTGCCGGCTCCATCTCCCTCCCCCTACGCATCGCTCTACCTGCTCGGCAGCGATTACTCATTGTTGAACCCGGTTATTAATTGCAAAGGCAGAACCGTGTGAAGGTAAGCACTGATTAATGCCTAACAAAGTCAGTTAATGTGTACAAGGATGGGAACACGCTCCCCTTAATTAACCCTAATTGTGTCCACGGAGAGAGAAGTCTTCTGCCTTTGTTCAGCCAGCTTTGATGCCCCCCCCACACACCCCCCACACCCCCCCCCCCTCCCCGTCGCTTCATCTTGATTACTCACTCCCCGTGTTGAAAGTTGAAAATGATTTTGTGTGCGTGTGCGTGTGTGCGTGTGCTTTCAGCTGGAGACAAACTTGATGAAGCGCCCGTGTTTGTGTTTGGTTTCCCGGCACCCTGGTGAGAGGTGGTCCCCTCGAGGGGAGCCCCTCTCGAGCCCCGACGCCCCCGGAGGTCTCCGCCGCACCATCTTTTTTACCCGTCACTCCCTCCCCACGACGCCGTCGTAAAAAAGTCGAAATAAACAGCCGTAACGGACAGAGAGAGAGAGAGAGAGAGAGAGAGAGAAGAGAGGGAGGAATGAAAGGGAGGGGGGAGGGGGGGCGGTGTTGAGATGGCTGTGTAGCCTACACACCCTGCGGGTTTTAACTAGAGTGTAAACCTCCCTCACGTACACGCCCCGTTGACCGTGAAACGGCTCGGCCTGTCGGCACATCCACGGCCCACCTACTGCAAGCCCTCTCCCTGCCTCCCTCCCTCCCTGCCTCCCTCTCCCTCCCTCCCTGCCTCCCTCCGTCCCCTGCCTCCCTCTCCCTGCCTCCCTCTCCTCCCTCCCTGCCTCCCTCCCTCCTCCCTCTCCCTGCCTCCCTCCCTGCCTCCCCCTCCCTCCCTGCCTCCCTCCCTCCCCGCCTCCCTCTCCCTGCCTCCCTCTCCCTGTCTCCCTCCCTCCCTGCCTCCCTCCCTGCCTCCCTCCCTCCCTGCCTCCCTCTGTCCGCTTGTCGGCCTGTCCGACCGTCCGTCTGATGGATGTTTGTCCGCTGAGTGGAACTTCCAGAGGAAACGCGGGCTGCCTCGACCCCTCACCTCCTCTATTTTCTCAGCTTGGGGAGCTGGACGTCCGCTGGCTCATCCCACCATCAGATTAAAGGAGGATGGGCGTCTCTCTGCCTCTCTCTCCCCCTCTCCCCCTCTCTCTCTCTCTCTCTCTCCCCCTCTCTCTTCCACTCTCTCACTTCCACTATCTCCCTCTCTCTTTCTTTTTTTTCTGTTCAGAACTGCCTGTTAGCGCCAGGCTAGCACAGCAGGAAATAGGTGGGTATACATTGACGACCCCGAGCTTGACCTTAGACCTTTGAGCTAATGGCGCTCAGCCCGTGCCGATGTCTGGTTGGCACAGGTGCCGGACTGAGTCCAAGCAGGCAGAACCATGTGGAAAGCGCTGACCTGGCAGAACCCGAGTGTTGCCGGGGGTTACGGCGGGTTTATCAGAACTCTCTTTGGCATGGCGGTGGACGTATGTGCTTTTGAAAAGTTGAATTGAAAAAACGGCCTTTGATCACATGGTTGTTGCACAAGACGATGCCGTGGCTGTGGTCAAAGGCGCTCAGATCATATGTTTTCTTTTATTCTGACGAACGCTTTATGTTCAGGGCCTCTGTTCTTTAGCACATGCCACTACTACTAATATTGACATAAATCATTGAGACGCTTTTGTCATGTATTGGATTTCTCGCGCTCATGTGGATGCATGCAGCTAGTCCTTCCATCCATATGCTCTTTTAGTTGCAACCATGAAGCAGAGAATACAACTTTTATATAGTTGCATGCAGGCTCTGATAATTTCGGGGGGCCTCTCTCTCTCTCACTCTCTCCCCTCTTCTCCGCTCTCTCTCGCCCCTCTCTTCCCCCTCTCTTCCTCCTCTCTTCTCCTTCCCAGAGGATCAGAAGGCATGGCCTTCATTCTCTATTCCTCTTTAAAATGGAGATGGGGTCTAAACATCTTTGATCCAACTGCTTCTGCGCTGACTGGCGGGGCCCTGACCCACTTGGCTCATGGCTTTATGTAATGAGCCCAGAGTATAAAAGAGACTTGCACAAACACACAGTTACACATACGTGTGTGTGTGTTTGGTGTGTGTGGAGGAGGGGTGGTTGTGGTATATTTTTCTCTTTCTACCTTTCTTTCTACCTCTAGAGTTTGTCGTGCTTGTGGTGGGGTCATAGCCAAGGCACAGAGAGAAGAAAGAGGGAGAGAAGTCAGGAATAGTATCTGGCGTGGGGGAGGTGGTGGAGGTGGAGGGGAGCACAGTCGGGGAAAGTCAGAGCTGCACCCAGAGATCATCTTAGCTATTCTGTTTGTTTTCTTTATTTCTTTCTCTCTTTTTTATTTTCTTCCAATGTTTATTGATTTTTTTCGTCGACGTTTTTGATTCGGTGACTTTCCGAAAGCGGTAGGTTTACTTTTAGCAGCGGAACTCAGCTGAGTGGAGAGAAAAAAAAACAAAAAAAACAAGATGAAGTAAGTTTCAAACTGCCAGAAACTGAAAAGTAAACTGCAAGTTCTTACGATACTTCAACAAGTACTACAGCATGTTTTTCAGGTGGGTCGTTCATGACTTCTGTGTGATACATCTCTATAAGGCCTGGAAGACCACATAGAAGCTCCAGAAGACACTCATCTTCCCTCTGCCCAGCTCCAGACCCCCAGCTCCTGGGCCTCCAGACCCCCAGTTCTTGGGCTCCAGACCCCCATCTCCTGGGCCTCCAGACCCCCAGCTCCAGACCCAGCTCTGGGCCTCCAGACCCCCAGTTCTTGGGCCTCCAGACCCCCATTTCTGGGCCTCCAGACCCCAGCTCCAGACCCCAGTTCTGGGCCTCCAGACCCCAGCTCCAGACCCCCAGTCCTGGGCCTCCAGACCCCAGCTCCAGACCCCCCATTTCTCCTGGGCCTCCAGACCCCCAGCTCCAGACCCCAGCTCCTGGGCCTCCAGACCCCAGCTCCAGACCCCCAGCTCCTGGGCCTTCTAGACCCCAGCTCCAGACCCCCAGCTCCTGGGCCTCCAGACCCCAGCTCCAGACCCCCAGCCCCTGCGGCCTCCAGACACCATCTCCTGGGGGTCTGCTCGGTATCCATTGTTGACAGAGCACACATGGAGCTGTCTGCTGGGGGGGGGGGGGGGGGGGGGGGTGGAGCCAGTTGCTCTCTATCAAAGACTGGGACACTTTGATCCCTTCTGGAGGACCCCACCACCCCCCACCATGTCTACTGATCGATCCCCCTGTGACATGTCTTCACCTGGATCACAGAAAGGACATGTTCCCCACTATCACCAGTCAATATACAGGATTCTGCTAGGGGCCATAGGCGTTGGTATAACATTAACTAGATAAAGATTAAGCTGGGAACAATGAATGACATTCTTGATCCGTGTTGTGTGCTGGAACATGTCAATGAGTATTGAAATGTGCACCATGCATTAAGACCGACTTGTACTTATTAGCCATTGAAAGCTAAATCCAAGTATATATGTTGCCTTAACGGATTTTCCACCATTGGCATTGGAAATATCTCCTCTTGTCCTTTGTGTTAGAGAGGATGGTGAAGGATTCCGGTTGGACTAGTTCGATCCGTTCTCCACAGTCCACCGTCATGGCTGGCTGGAAGGCCGGCGGTTCAAAAGTTCAACCAAGGGGCCAGTGTTGAGACGGCCTTGCTAACTTTGTAGACGTGTGATATCTTCGCCCCCAGCTGTCTCGGGGAGAAAGAGCCTCGCGGAGCCTTTATGCCATCTTTTTGTGGTGCTGTTGATCTCATCTTATCTCAGAGCCCTTTTCCTCATAACATCCTCGCCTGTAATCTCACTCACAGTTTTTTATTTATTTATTATATATATAAATATATATATATATATACGTTTTTATTTTTTTTATTAGGATTTTTCTTCATACTGGTTGCTAGGCAACACAGAAGGTCAGGTGAAGTTTTTTTTTTCTTTTTCTCCTCACCCCCCCCCCCCCTTACACTCCCCACCTGCCTCTTTTTCAAAGTACAGACTGTATAGGTTGAGATATAGAGGATCCAATGTAACTGCAGTCGCAATCTGGATACTCACTGTTCAAAAGGTGCTTGCTTTGTAGTGTCGAGTAGCTTGTGTTGGCCTTTGTTTTCCTAACAAACTCAACAATGTGCGTTTGCTGATAATAATGATTACCATGTCACCGACTGGCCCTGGATCATACAACCCTGTTTACACGGGCCTATCATTCATGCAGGTCTGACAAAAGTATGTGCCTGGACTTAGTAATCACACAAGTCCTTCACTTCACAACAGTTCATTCCTATATGCTGAGGGAAGCCCAGAATATTGCTTTCCTTCTTCACCCCTGTGACTGGGTAAGCTCTATCCAGGAGGCTTCCATCCTCCGAAAACCCATCATCTCAGACTCGCACCAAAAAAAAGAAAAGCTGGCGTGTATAAATGAAGGTTCAACAAGGTTCAACGAAACACTTATACAATTTGCTGCAATATAGAGGGTTTTATAATCTCATTATCATCTTAGTGCCAGATTTGCCCATGAGGGCTGTGCCGTCGCCGCTGTTATTAGCTCCGCTGATTCGTCCGTTTGTCCCTCCTGCTTCTTACTCCTCGACCAACCACGTGGCCAGAATCTTCAAGACTGCCCCTCCCCCCGATATTTTTTTTTCCAATACAATCATCTGTTTCATGTACTGAAGTTTCGGCTTGGCTGTGCCACAGGCAAACAGAATGCAATTTACAGCACTGTTTAGCAATGAATTTCGATTTTTTTTAAAACATTTTGACACAGTTTCGGCCCTACTTTCTCGTCCATGGGTGTCTATGACTTGATTTCCTCGTCCCATTCGAGGCAGTCAGCACGTTGAAGCGTACGGTTGCAGCATGCGCCTTCAGCGCACCGCTTCTAATCACGCCTGGCCCCAGGGCCCGCTCTGTCCAGCAGGATACTACATGTGTTCAGAGGCTGGGGGGAGCCAGTGTTCAACCTTTACTGTACTTCCAGGGTGTCAAGCCTCTTATCCCCTGAGCGAGGTGGCCATCTCTGGCATCCACGTCATGGCCCAGTCACCCAGAGGCCAGCGGGGGATTAACGGCCTAGGACATGGATCTCATTTGCCCATATGGGTCTTCATATAGAGAGTAGATGCAGGGTTTAACCCTTGGTCATTAGGCATGACCTGGACGTGTGGCCACATACACATACACACATCCCAACATGTGACAGGTCATAGGATGCAGAGAGGAAAGCTAGTTGGATGGATGAAGAATTGGAAGGTTATACCATGGGCAAAGTGTGTGCCTCTAAGTTGTGGTAGTGGTTTATATGGCTGTATTGTTTTTGACATTGATGATGAAGAGCGTCGACAGACACAGCCATTGACTGGTGGCTTTAATAGACAACCTTTGCTGGGCTTCTTCTGTGAAGGGGCTTGGTCGTACCTTGAATGTACACGAACTTGTAGGCAGGTCCATGGAACGATTATGACAAGGTTTTGAATGTCTGGAACATCCCAGGTTAAATGGGTTTACGCAAAAGCTAGTGAGAGGATTATGTTTTAATTTGAACTTTTAAAGCAGCTTTATATTGTCTTCTTGCAAACAACCCTTCTCGGAAACGGTGTAGTCCTAATCACAGCAGTATTACCTCAGGTTACGAAGATATGTCACATGTAGCAATAGCCAGACAGCTGGGCACTGGCCACACTCAATGGCATTTATCTTTATCAGGGAGGAACTGGACAAACAATTAGTGGCAGTTAGATGGCTGTGTCAATTCGGCAGTGCTTTGCACGATCATAGTTAACAAGCTGCTACATCGCTATAACACTCATTGTCTGGGGATAGGAAAATATGTCAGACCAACTACCATGCCTCCTTGCTTTGTTTTAGTGCGGGGTCATAAAGGCAGATTGTTTACCGATTATTTGAATATTATAGAATTGGCAGAGCTGGACTAGGGTCCGCTGCTAGCAATACCGATCCTAGATTGTCACTAAACGGGTGTTAGAGGCACTCTGGGATAAAATAGTCATGAAACTACATCACTTCATTAGAGACCTACATGTCGGCAGTGATGTGTTGTCAAAGAATGTGTGTGGTGTGCTGTGGTAGTCTATTTAACCCAGCTCTTGATACTCCTTTCACAATTAGTTTATAATTAAATGCACATTTAATGTGATTGTTGTGTAAAAAAACAAAAACAAAAAAAAAACACACAAGCTCCGAGATTATATTAGAAATGTACATAATTGCAGAGAGATGATTAGAAAAAAAACATCCTTGAAGGTCCTTGAGTTGTAATCAGCTTCGAATTAGAATGTTTATTTGTCAGTTACTTCGCTAGGCAAGGGGAATTTTCTTTTGAAATATCAAAACCTTATTTATATAATTATGCAAACAAAGTTGAGTCCGATTCGCGTGGCGGTGACCTTGCAGCTCCTCTCCCGCACATTGACAGATTTTAAAAAAAAAACGTTACTAAGCAGACAAACAGCCTGTGACACCAGTGTAATGTGTGTATTAAGGAAATGCAGCAATTAGAGGGTGATTTGACTCTCACCGAGACACCCAAACAGTAGGGGCAATAAGCACGTCTTGTCTGTGGCCTGGGAAGCCATAATTGTAAACGGCTTTGAGAGTAGCTGTGCTCCTTGGGCGTGTGAGTAATGAGAGAGGCTGCTCTGATCCCTCCATGATACCATTACTCCTAATCCTCTATCTTCACTTCCTGCTTTACATCGTGTGCTTCCTGTTCCAGCCTTACTGCCCAAGACCATGGTGGGCCAACATACACAGCATCGGTGTCACACACACACAAGCATTTACACACTTGCACACGCATTGCGACGGTTACATCAAATCCATAGGATCCTGGTTTTCTCCAACACTGGACTCCTATTCACGAAGAAGTTGGAAGGTTAGCTTCATTATTTTAGTGTCACACCACAGAACAGTGTAGGGCTCTTTAGAAGCTGTGATGGGCTCTGACTCTTGTCTAACACCTGTCAGTGTGTATGTTTTGAAGTCGGTGTGTGTGTGTGTGTGTCGCAGGGGTAAGGAATGCAGTGTGTCCCGTGGTGTAATCACGCTGACCTACGGATGGCCCTGGTTATCACCGCTGTCCTCTCTCAGGGCCAAACAACAGAGACAGCGGAAAACCCACGCCTGCCCGTGTGACTGTGGGCTGCCTCGCACGCCTACCGCACACCTCCTCTGCTACACTATCTAATCGACCGCGACTGGCGGCTGTCTACACACACACACACAGACACACGTATCACAGATAGCCTGGCTGTGTGTAGGGTGGAGGTGTGTGGCCGGTTCAGGTTTGAGGGGCCAATCGGTGGTCACGTGTGTCAGGTATCAAAGGTCGACTCGTGAGGGGAGGCAGGGGCAGTTCTGGGGCTGTGCCGTCCTGACCTCAACCCCGGTCACCTGACCCCCAGGGTGGCTCCGAACCCCCTCCCGCCTTCAGATCCTAACGGGACCCCCTGCCGCTAAGGAGACCATTTGTCTCGTTTGGGCCGAGAGAGAGAGAGAGGGGGGTAGGAGACTGCTCGGGACTCTGAATTCCAAATCCATGGCGCCGTTTTAATCCTCCTTTGTTTGGCGTGGGCTGCGCTGCAACTTAGCATCGCGAGCCAATGTGCCCATGGACCTCCCGCCCCCACCTTTTCCCCCTTCCTACCCCTCGGAAATACTGCCCGATGTCTTTAAAAGAACAAAACAAAACGGAAATAAGTTCTTCAATTGTAGAGAGGGGAGACGAAAGGGCTGCACCTTGGAGTTTGTCTGAAGCGCGTAGCCGGCGCTAAGTGAGGCTGGCGGCGTCTGTTGAAGCTTGTGGAGGAAACCGGGAGGTGAATTGCGTTTGGCACCGGGCGGCTATCAGGCAGTAATTAGTATAGCTAACATCCCAGATGAAAGAGTCAAGTCTAGGTCAGGGTAAAGACTTCAAGGGTCTTATCGGGTTAAGGTTAGAGGGCAATCTCTCCCCCCTGAGTTTAAGCTCATGCCGTGCCTGCCCAGATTTGCTGAAATCTGCGTTGACCTTTGCCCCGGAGGCGTTGCAGCTGGTCACATGTCAGCCCGGCTCCTGCTGGCCGCTCTGGCCGTTCTCCTGTAAGATGTTGCCACGGAGATTCTGACCCGGCGTGGCCCGGCCCTGGCCCACGCCGTGGGCTCACACACGATCTGTCCGCTGACACAGATCTAACCTTACAGCTTTAAGCCCTGCTCGACATTCCTGCCCCAGCCTGGCTCCTACCTCCCTGGCTCCTGCCTCCTTGGTTTCTGGGTCCGAAAGCCTTCCATCGTCTCCCTGTCACTCTGTCAGGATGTACAGCCCTTTCTTTTCCCGGCCTCTCCTCCTTTCTCCTTTTTTTCTTCCTTTCTTCTTTCTCTTCTCGTTTCCTCTCTCCTTTTTGACCTCTCCTCCCTGTCTCCCCGGCTCTCCTTCACTCCTCTCCCCCCCTGTTCTCTCTACTCCCCTGAAAGCTCCTATCCTATCCTGCCCCACGTTCCCCTCTCCTCCGCTCTGCCATTCTCCTCTCTTCCTCTCATACCTGCTCTCATGGCCGCCGGCACAGCCCAACGAGCAGAGGCAGTAAGCCCAACTGCTTCTTGAAAAAAGGGGGAGATATCATGCTACGTAGAACTCCCCAAATCCATCCAAACACAATCATCCCAAATAAGACTATGAGGACCTAAACAGCTATCAATGCTCGACCCCCCGTGTTGATATTTTGCTGATGTGTTCATGGGAGGGTAAGGAGCCGGCGTTCCAAACAATATTTTGTTTCCCTCCTCTCTTAGGGCATGTTTTGAATCGTGCCGTTCGTTGTTTGGTAAAGCCTCATCTAATCCCAGAGTACAGAACCAGACAGTGATTAGATCACTGCACTGTACGTTTGACCCCCCCGACCCGCTAAGCCTCCTGGTAAGCCTTTCACCCCATCCCGAACTCTGCCCCTCTACCAGGAAAATGATATTATGGTGTTTAGATCATCCTCCCCTTGTCTTCCGCCATTCTCTAATCCTATTTGCTCCATGGCATGTTGGTGTCAGCAGATGGCGTCTTTGTGTGTGTTTTGTGTACATGTGTGTGTGTGTGTGTGGGGGGGGGGGGGGGGTCTGAAGGCACTGTGACACCCAGGTCTGTCACAGCTAGCTGAACCAGCGCACACTCGCCCCCACCGTGCCAGTGAGCTGCAGAATGCCTCCATCCTAACCGTCCCTGGGGCGACTGGAACGGGACCGAGGCCCATATTTGGGGTCATGTGGCTGTCAAGAGTTCGAGAGAGCGTCTCCTGTCTGCCTCCCCCCCCCCCGCTCCACCCCTCCAGTCTCTCCCTCGTTCTTTTCCACTACTTTCTCTCTCCAGTCCCGTTCCCTCCCCCGTGTCCACCTCTCACTTAATGAAAGTGTAATGCCCGAGAGGAGGAGGAGCAGGAGGGGGGGGGTGGGGGGAGGGAGGGGGTGTCCCCTCTGCTCACCGGTCCTTGGCGCCTGTCCAGGGTTTGGCGTCCCAGCGCCACACTTAGTTCCAGCCGAGTGCCCACAGTAGGCATGGCTGCCCCAGCTTCACTCTGACCCCTGGACCAAGGAGTACTCCTCACTCATTCCCACCCTCCCTTTGATTTTCCTTTTCTTCCCTCTCTTTCTCTCTCCCTACCTCTCTCTCTTCTCTCAATGTCTCTGTCTGCCTTCCCACACCCCTCCCTCTTTTGACAGAATAGCTTAATAAGAGCTGCTTTCAGGATTGATTTGTCAAAGGGAGGAGTCTGAGACAGTGAGCCAATGGGGTTCCTCTCTGAACAGCCTCCCTCCAGAGACGACAGCAACTCTCTTCACAGATGGGTGGATGCATCCCAAATGTGGGTTCGTTTTTAAAAGTGTTATGGTCGTGTTTCTATTTGTGTTATGCGTTTTTGATTAGTGGTTATGCATGTTAGATATGTTCTTTGATATGTTGGAACTCATGGGAGTCAGGTGGCTGAGCGGTTAGGGAATTGGACTAGTAATCCGAAGGTTGCTGGTTCGATTCCCGGCCGTGCAAAATGACGTTGTGTCCTTGGGCAAGGCACTTCACCCTACTTGCCTCGGGGGGAATGTCCCTGTACTTACTGTAAGTCGCTCTGGATAAGAGCGTCTGTTAAATGACTAAATGTAACTCAAACTAGATTCTCGTTCCCAAAATGGTCAAAGCATACTCCTACTTCTTGCTCATTCTCGCCTGCAAACTGACATGGAGCTCCTGTTGTTAACAAACATGCACACTTATACACACACACACACACACACACCTGCAGGAAGGTGAAGAGATGCCTTCACATCCCACGTTCATGAAAGCTCTTGTTCTCCGTGGTGATGGATGGCCAGGCCTTGGCCCGGCAACCAGCCTTTAGCCCTCAGTTAGCTCAGGCCTACTGTCGGCTCTTAATTGCTTTGGCTTCGTCTCTCTCTCTCTCTCTCTCTCTCTCTCTCTCTCTCTCTCTCTCTCTCTCTCTCTGTCTCTCTGTCTCTCTCTCTGTCTCTCTCTTCTCCTCTCTCACTCTCTCTCTCACTCTCTCTCTGTCTCTCTCTGTCTCTCTCTCTCACTCTCTCTCTCTCTGTCTCTCTGTCTCTCTCTCATCCTCTCTCCTGTCCTCTCCTCTTCGTCCCAGAGACACAGGCTGAGGTGTTTATCTGCCCAGCACACACAATCAATACTCTCCCATTTAAAGGAGTCTTAAGGTCAGCCATAGTGTGAATTGTTTTGTTAGATAGTCAAAGGTCAGCTAATAATTATTTTTCTTTACCCACATCCAGTCTGGAATTGATCAGGTGCATCTCCTGGGCAGCGGGAGTTTGTCACCGGGGTCCAGAAACCGGAGGGAGTCCTAACTAGCCTTTAGTCGACACAGCGAGCTAGCACCTCGTTCTCCATTCAGCCTGCTGTTTCATGAGGTGCTGTTTTTAGTTAGGGTCCCAGTGTGTGAGCAGGGAATCAGGTGGATTCTGTTTGACAGGGATGCAGAGATGCAGCGGTTTCTTTCTCAGTGTGTATCCCAGTAACGTGTGTGTGTGTGTGCGTGTGTGTGTGTGTGTGTGTGTGTGTGTGTGTCAAGGATAGTACTGGTACTATCTAGTGCTCTATCGAGTGCTAGGGCTTGAGATTGGAGGCTCTGTAGAATAGAAGTGGTAAAATCAGCCTAATGTACACTTGTTCAAACAGACTGTAACTCCACACTAAGTGTTCGTTCATCCATTCAAAGCTCATTTTGTACACTAAATAATTGGTATATTTTCATATAGGTCACTTTGGGATGATTTCTTCCTTTTTGCAAGCAAATCCATAATTTTAATTTAAAAAGTTTGTTTCTGCTATTCCAGTCCTCCCTGTCTTTCTCACTGACGCCCAAGTCAATCAGAGCCCGGGGGGGTCGATATTTGTAATATGAGTGTGCGCTTGCAGACAAGCACATTTTGGAGGCCTAATGAATTGCACCTGTATTGATCTCCATGGGAAATGTTTGTATGATACAGGAATAATTTAAAAGGAGGGGGTTGGGGAGGTTTGTGTCTGTATGTGTGTGTGTGTGTGTGTGTGTGTGTGTGTGTGTGTGTGTGTGTGTGTGTGTGTGTGTGTGTGTGTGTGTGTGTGTGTGTGTGTGAGAGAGAGAGAGAGAGAGAGAGAGAGAGAGAGAGAGAGAGCAGGGAGGTGGGTTCTGAGGAGCAGATAGGTGCATGTTTTTTTATTTTTTTCCCCTTCCAGAGCGGGCAGATAGAAGGGATCAAGATTGGGTATTGACGAAAGGGCTTGGGTGACTGAGCTGCCAGAGCTTGAAATAAACTCCCAGTCATTACAGCACAGCGGCCCTGGCCGGCCTCAACCTTGGGAGCCAGTCGATAAGCTATTATAACCATGCAAATTGTGGCCAAATCAGAGACCTGACATATTGGTATTATATTCTTCTGCAGCCACAGGGCTGTACATCATTATCGGAGCCGGGCTACAATATGCATTATGCTGTGTGCCGTTGTTTGGGGGGCGCTGAGCTATGAAGAGAATGGATCTGGATGAGTTGGGGGTGAGAGGGTGGGGTACGACACCCCCTGAGTTTGTGTGTTTTTTATTTGATTTTGAAACCTCCCGTGTCCTCTCTTCTGGAGGGCGGAGGGGTGGCCATGCCAGGTCTCGCTCTGCGTGTACCGCCCCAGACAGCGCTTTCGGAGCAGGGTGATGTCATGTGGGCTAAAGGCTGTGTAAACACTCCGCTGACCTTGGGTTTCAGATCTGTCAATAGGGTTGGGTCAGAGAACAGGGGAGAGGATTGCGGGGGATCCTGTGTGATAGTGAAACCTTACAGATGAGACGTCCTCTGTGTTGGCTCTCCCTTGGCAAGGTGGAGAGGTCACCGTGTACCCTGGCCAGGCCAGGCCAGGCCAGGCCAGCACAGACAAACAGAGCAGTAACGATCTGTGAGATGGGAGGTTGGAGAGGTGGCTGGGGCGGGGAGGAGGGACCGGAGACACCGATCTTTTGTCCCTCCATCCCTTCCTTGTTCTCTCAGTGGCTGCCCCTGAGATCTGCCTGGCTCCGACCAGGTCAGCAACAGCACCTCGGACCCCCAAGCGTTGTTCATCATCACCCCTCCCCACACACACACACCTACACCTACGGCACCTACTCTCTGCCCTGTGATGTTTGACCCATCGATGAGCACCTGGCCCTGTGGTTGGGTGGTGGGCGGAGCAGGAGTGCCCAGATTCCACGCCCCGGATCCGATTCGCCGGCCTGGTTGCATTCTAGAATGCGCAGATTTGTTCTGGTAAGTTTTTTTTTGATTTTTTGAGCGGGCTTGCAGATGGGCAGCGATTAATCAGAGAGGTAACTGTGAAGTAGTTTGCAATTAGAGAAGGGAAAGCTCTGAAGCATGCTAATTGAATCAGAAAATTAGAGACACCGCACTGTAATTGGCTGGTTCTCGTGCAGCAGGTGCCAGCCCACTCGACTGTGGAGCAAGGTATTTAAGTCGCATTAGCCGGAGTAAAAATATTCCTTGATATGGAACAGTTAGATTTTCTGCTTGTTTTCCTCACCGATGTCACCAGTCAGTCAGTCAGCCAGGCAACCAACCAACCAGGCCGCCTCCGGCTGAGGGACCACGCCTCGCGTCACCACGCAGAGGAGAAGCTCTATCCTGGGCCCCATCCTGGGGAAGTACCGGGGACGTGTCAGTTCTCCAGCTGCACCTACTCAATGCACCTTCACACCGTCTCCTCCTCCTGGGAGGAGCCGCAGCACAGAGGCCTGTCTTAGTCCTCCAGCATGATGTGGGCCTCTGTGGTTCTCAAATGTATTATTGTGCTACACTGGGCTGTTTGGGCACATCTAAATTCAAGTCCAATGTAAATCTGCCAGATGGATGACTTTTGAAAGGAAGCCTTGAGTCGGATAGAGAGCTCTGGCACCAAGGTCTGTGTACCCCCCCCCCCCCCCTCCCTCTCCCTCTTCACACACATCCACACAAAACATGAAAACACCGGGGAGAAGTTAATAATTGATCACTTCTGAATGTGGGGGTGGGGGGGTGGGTGGGGGGAGAAAGTGTGTGTGTGGGGGTGGGGGGGTGGGGGGGGGGGAGAAAGAAGCACTGCATGGAGGTACAGAGGAAAAGAAGGACGTGGAGGAGAGGATTCCCCTGGCGCCTGCGCTGTGCTGAGCTGTGCTGCGCTGGGCCTACCCTGTGGCACGCGTCCCATCCGAGGGCGGGGGGAGCAGCCACCCCTGCGCTTCCCCGCCGACGCTCCGCCCTCGTCGGCCCGCCGCGCCACACACATGAATAAATCAAAGTTGTGCGTTTGAGCATGCTAATCAGGGTGATTCGACATTACAAACACAGGGCGGGTATTGATCCCTCACTGTCTTCGCTAGTGTCTTTGCTGGGCGCCAAATCTAAGAGGATGGAATGAGGTCTACAGCTGATGAGAAAAATTGTGTGGTATAAACCTGCATCATGCATTGATTTTCCCGGTAATGAGTTCCAAGAGAAACATAGACACACAGTCAGACGAGCAGATTAATATAGACACACAGGTGTTTCTGCCGAGAATACAGATGTCCCAGAGATGTGTGTGTTAGGTATGGGTAAGGCATACTGCCTTAAGAGTGTCAAGATAGAGAGGCTAACGGAACCAGGAGAAGGGAAGTGAGATGATGCTCACAAGCTCCTCCTCCCCTGTGGCTCCTCCCTCACCAAAACTTACACACCTGCCACCGAGCCCGTTCCACCAGGGGTAGTCAAGTCGACTGCAGGTGAGGATCGAACCTGACCTGTGTGATCTCTGAGCAACCATTGACTCCAAATGGCCACCACTCAGGTACTTGGCTCTGCGAATCAGAAATAAGTTGGCGCCACAGAACAAGGCGGGGGGAGGGAGTGACTTCCCCCCTACCCCCCATTTTGGGGGTGCTGGGGGGGAGGGGGTGCCGTAAGCCCGGGGGGTTGGGGTGCGAAACTGAAAAAACTGAAAAAATTGGGGTGGTGGGGGGTTTCAGGGGGGAGGGGGTGCCGTAGGCCTGGGGGGGTTGGGGGGCGAAACTGAAAAAACGGAGAGAATGGGGGGTAGGGGGGAAGTCATTCCCTCCCCCCGCCTTGTTCTATGGCGCCCCCTATTGGCAGATCATTTCTGATTCGTAGAGACAAGTACCCAAGAACAGTGTAGATATTCTACGAGTCTTACCCAGGGGGTTGGGGGGTGAAACTGAAAAAACGGAACAAATGTGGGGGGGGGCGCAGTCCTGGGGGGTGCTGGGGGGGGAGGGGGTGGGGGGTGCCCATTTTTTTCTTTATTTCTGTTTTGCCCCCCAACCCCCCGGCTACGACACCCCCCTCCCCACTGGATCCGGCACCCCCCCACCCCCCAGCAACAAAAATAAAAACTGACAGTGGCCTGGAATCAAACCTTCAATCACTTGTTTGGGAGACAGCAGCTCTCTACGATGAGCCATTGGGACTGACAGGTTATGGTCACCTCTGTTGGGTACTTGCCTTTGCATATCTGTTCTAGATTTAAAAAACTGACAGCAGCCTGGAATCAAACCTTCAACCTCTTGTTTGCAAGGCAGCATCCCTCTTCTACAGGCCATTGGGACGAGTAGGATATGGTCACCATTCTTGGGCACTTGCCTCTGCGAATCGGTTCTAGATTTTAAAAACTGACAGCAGCCTGGAATCAAACCTTCAAGCTCTTGTTTGCAAGGCAACGTTCCTCTTCTATGAGCCATTGGGACTGACAGGTTATGGTCACCTCTCTTTGGCACTTGCCTCTGCAAATATTTTCTAGATTAAAAAAACTGACAGCTGCCTGGAATCAAACCTTCAACCTCTTGTTTGCAAGGCAGCATCCCTCTTCTACAGGCCATTGGGACGAGTAGGATATGGTCACCGCTTTTCGGTGCATGCCTCTGCGAATCTGGTCTAGATTTAAAACATTGACCGGAGCCTACCTGGGATCAAACCTCTGACCTCTTGTTTGCGAGACAGCTTCTCTCTTCTCTGAGCCACTGGGAAGTTAGAATCTAGTAACCGCTCTTGGGTACTTCACTCGAATGATGACGTGCACTTGATTAAAACTCCTTACTCCAGATATATAACCCATCTGATACCTGGAGCAAGCCGAACTCCTTGTGCTAAATCACAACAATATGTATTATTGTTGGAATGCTGCTTCAGCATTCCAAGTATTGTTCTTTGAATCTTTATTCAAGCATCTTCTTCTCTTCTTCTTCTTCTTCTATTTCTTCCGCGACACCTTTCAGCGCCTTCAAATCTTCAGCTATTAAAACCGTTCAGCTATCAAAAAATTCAGCAGTTTCAGGCTATGACTGCTATATCTTTTCAGCTTTGTACCTCTTATGCTTGAATTAATATAAATCAATATTCATAATATTTTTAACATGGTTTTCCAATGGAGTTTTTTTTCAAATCCTTCTTCTTCCTCAATCCTTCAGCTACAGCCACCATTTAAACTTTAAAATGTTGACAAAACCCTAAACTATTTTTTAAAAATTCAGCTTTTTGATATCTATTGAACTTTTTTCAATATCACTGATTATGTTTCATGACTTTTTCAAACCGTTTCTGAGATTTACATGGGTGTGTACGTGAAAGCCTAGAGTGCAGACTGAAACGCTTAGAGTGGAGGGGAGCTTCGGATGTCGTTGAAACGATATTTCTAGTTTGCAAGCATTGCCACAATTTTCGCTCTTCATGCTTCGTTTTTGGATCAATATATAGCTAATTTTGTGCTGGTCGTAGACAGTTGTCTGTTGAATCCAACAGACGTACACTTTTGTTCAGAGCCCCACGAAAGCGAGACAAAGTCCAACTCTCGCCCCATAGAGACCAATGCAAATCTGGTGACAAAATCGTCAGAGAAAGCAAAAAGAACAAGATTTTGAAACTGCCGGTAGAGTCGTATTTCTGACCGCACAGAAATATAAAGGACATCTCTGGTTTCGGCAGAGTCTTGGGTCTCGGAAAATATGCTTATTTTTTGGATTGGAAGTATAGTTTTGCGTCTAGGTTAACTTGTTTGAGGTGTGGATTCTAGCGAAATTTCTGTTATTCTTTGCCCTCAGCGCGTTAGCATTCATAGCTGCACCATCACCGTGGCAACCACACAAACAAGCGCCACTCAGTCTATTACACAGGTGATTGTTATTAGCTGATTAGTGGAGACACAGGACAAGCTATTCAGTCAACTCGTCTCATTAAAAGACTAAGAGCACCACAACACAACTACTACCACTACTGATACTGCTATATTGTATGCCACTACTACAACTACTAATTCTGCAGATGCTGCTAATATCTCTTTTACTAACTACTTCGCTAATGGAACTGTTTTGTTCTACTACGCCACTGAGTGCGTTCACTTGACCATGAGAAACCCGAATTTCGATGTATGCCAATAATACAATTACTCCGTTTACATGTGTAATTAGTTATGCGATTACTCAATAAGCGCGTCTGCATGATTCTTTTTATTAATCGTTGTATGCTCCACGGACAAAACTTGCACCATCATCCTTCTGCAACAAAGTGTCGCCGTGCCTTCCTGTATCGGCCCTACTGCTGTATGTTTCATTCAATCAACACTTTGAATCCTTCTAAGAAAGCCGAGTAAACGCACTCAATGCACACATCTGCTACTATTACTATCCCAACTATAATTTCAGCTGTTAAGACTATAATATTATTTTTATGACGAGCTAGCCTAGGCTTCTTCTTCTGTTTAACAGTTCAGCTTTCAGCTTCTCCCGCATTGTATTTCAGCTCTTAGCGTTGTTAGATGATGCAGTTCAGTTTCCACACTGCCTCTTTTGTTTGACTCACACATTTTTGAAATTCATTTCAGCTTGCGGGTATTTTCTCATTTCTGTATTTTCTGCAATTTAAGAAAAATAATTTAATCTTTCAGCATTCCAACGCATTTTCAGCAGGAAATGCCTTTCTAGTTCAAGCATCTTCTTCTTCTTCTTATTGTTGCAATGCTGAAGCAGCATTCCAAGTATTGTTCTTTGAATCTTTATTCAAGCATCTTCTTCTTCTTCTTCTTCTTCTATTTCTTTCAGGGGGGAGGGGGTGCCGTAGGCCTGGGGGGGTTGGGGGGCAAAACTTAAAAAACGGAGAGAATGGGGGGTAGGGGGGAAGTCATTCCCTCCCCCCGCCTTGTTCTATGGCGCCCCCTATTGGCAGATCATTTCTGATTCGTAGAGACAAGTACCCAAGAACAGTGTAGATATTCTACGAGTCTTACCCAGGGGGTTGGGGGGTGAAACTGAAAAAACGGAACAAATGTGGGGGGGCGCAGTCCTGGGGGGCACTGGGGGGGTGCTGGGGGGGAGGGGGTGCCGGGGGGGTGGGGGGTGCCAGGGGGGAGGGGGTGCCGTAAGCCCGGGGGGTTGGGGTTCTGTTTCGCCCCCCAACCCCCCGGGCCTATGGCACCCCTTACCCCCCCCCCCCCCCCCCCCATTTTTTTCTTTATTTCTGTTTTGCCCCCAACCCCCCGGCTACGACACCCCCCTCCCCACTGGATCCAGCACCCCCCCCACCCCCCCCCACCCCCAGCAACAAAAATAAAAACTGACAGTGGCCTGGAATCAAACCTTCAATCACTTGTTTGGGAGACAGCAGCTCTCTACGATGAGCCATTGGGACTGACAGGTTATGGTCACCTCTGTTGGGTACTTGCCTTTGCATATCTGTTCTAGATTTAAAAAACTGACAGCAGCCTGGAATCAAACCTTCAACCTCTTGTTTGCAAGGCAGCATCCTCTTCTACAGGCCATTGGGACGAGTAGGATATGGTCACCATTCTTGGGCACTTGCCTCTGCGAATCGGTTCTAGATTTTAAAAACTGACAGCAGTCTGGAATCAAACCTTCAACCTCTTGTTTGCAAGGCAACGTTCCTCTTCTATGAGCCATTGGGACTGACAGGTTATGGTCACGTCTCTTTGGCACTTGCCTCTGCAAATATTTTCTAGATTAAAAAAACTGACAGCTGCCTGGAATCAAACCTTCAACCTCTTGTTTGCAAGGCAGCATCCCTCTTCTACAGGCCATTGGGACGAGTAGGATATGGTCACCGCTTTTCGGTGCATGCCTCTGCGAATCTGGTCTAGATTTAAAACATTGACCGGAGCCTACCTGGGATCAAACCTCTGACCTCTTGTTTGCGAGACAGCTTCTCTCTTCTCTGAGCCACTGGGAATGTTAGAATCTAGTAACCGCTCTTGGGTACTTCACTCGAATGATGACGTGCACTTGATTAAAACTCCTTACTCCAGATATATAACCCATCTGATACCTGGAGCAAGCCAAACTCCTTGTGCTAAATCACAACAATATGTATTATTGTTGGAATGCTGCTTCAGCATTCCAAGTATTGTTCTTTGAATCTTTATTCAAGCATCTTCTTCTCTTCTTCTTCTTCTTCTATTTCTTCCGCGACACCTTTCAGCGCCTTCAAATCTTCAGCTATTAAAACCGTTCAGCTATCAAAAAATTCAGCAGTTTCAGGCTATGACTGCTATATCTTTTCAGCTTTGTACCTCTTATGCTTGAATTAATATAAATCAATATTCATAATATTTTTAACATGGTTTTCCAATGGAGTTTTTTTTCAAATCCTTCTTCTTCCTCAATCCTTCAGCTACAGCCACCATTTAAACTTTAAAATGTTGACAAAACCCTAAACTATTTTTTAAAAATTCAGCTTTTTAATATCTAATCAACTTTTTTCAATATCACTGATTATGTTTCATGACTTTTTCAAGCCGCTTCTGAGATTTACATGGGTGTGTACGTGAAAGCCTAGAGTGCAGACTGAAACGCTTAGAGTGGAGGGGAGCTTCGGATGTCGTTGAAAAAATATTTCTAGTTTGCAAGCATTGCCACAATTTTCGCTCTTCATGCTTCGTTTTTGGATCAATAGATAGCTAATTTTGTGCTGGTCGTAGACAGTTGTCTGTTGAATCCAACAGACGTACACATTTGTTCAGAGCCCCACGAAAGCGAGACAAAGTCCAACTCTCGCCCCATAGAGACCAATGCAAATCTGGTGACAAAATCGTCAGAGAAAGCAAAAAGAACAAGATATTGAAACTGCCGGTAGAGTCGTATTTCTGACCGCACAGAAATATAAAGGACATCTCTGGTTTCGGCAGAGTCTTGGGTCTCGGAAAATATGCTTATTTTTTGGATTGGAAGTATAGTTTTGCGTCTAGGTTAACTTGTTTGAGGTGTGGATTCTAGCTAAATTTCTGTTATTCTTTGCCCTCAGCGCGTTAGCATTCATAGCTGCACCATCACCGTGGCAACCACACAAACAAGTGCCACTCAGTCTATTACACAGGTGATTGTTATTAGCTGATTAGTGGAGACACAGGACAAGCTATTCAGTCAACTCGTCTCATTAAAAGACTAAGAGCACCACAACACAACTACTGATACTGCTATATTGTATGCCACTACTACAACTACTAATTCTGCAGATGCTGCTAATATCTCTTTTACTAACTACTTCGCTAATGGAACTGTTTTGTTCTACTACGCCACTGAGTGCGTTCACTTGACCATGAGAAACCCGAATTTCGATTTATGCCAATAATACAATTACTCCGTTTACATGTGTAATTAGTTATGCGATTACTCAATAAGCGCGTCTACATGATTCTTTTTATTAATCGTTGTATGCTCCACGGACAAAACTTGCACCATCATCCTTCTGCAACAAAGTGTCGCCGTGCCTTCCTGTATCGGCCCTACTGCTGTATGTTTCATTCAATCAACACTTTGAATCCTTCTAAGAAAGCCGAGTAAACGCACTCAATGCACACATCTGCTACTATTACTATCCCAACTATAATTTCAGCTGTTAAGACTATAATATTATTTTTATGACGAGCTAGCCTAGGCTTCTTCTTCTGTTTAACAGTTCAGCTTTCAGCTTCTCCCGCATTGTATTTCAGCTCTTAGCGTTGTTAGATAATGCAGTTCAGTTTCCACACTGCCTCTGTTGTTTGACTCACACATTTTCAAAATTCATTTCAGCTTGCGGGTATTTTCTCATTTCTGTATTTTCTGCAATTTAAGAAAAATCATTTAATCTTTCAGCATTCCAACGCATTTTCAGCAGGAAATGCCTTTCTAGTTGTGAACTTTTATCAAGTTATATACTAGATCAGCTGAGTTATCAGGACACTCAAGTCTCCTGTGTGTGGGAGTCGTACATGACATACACACTTAGCCAAACAAAATACATCTTGAGCTTTTGTTTCAAGATATATTTGCATTATACACATAAGGTCCCTTGCTGGCCTGCCGGTTATGCATGCACACCATCCAGGTCCAAGCCCCAACACGGTGGCCTGGGTTCAAATCCAGCTGGGGCCCAGCTAGGTTGTGACTCCTTTCTGACACGCTGTCGAGAAATTTGTGAAGATGTGCCTTTTTAAAAGATACATTTGAATATAACAAATAACTTTATTTGGAGCAGATCAGTGAAGTTGCACAAGCAGGATATCAATCCCAAGCCCTTTCAGGAAGGCATCCGTTTCCATGGTACACACACTTACCCAATGAGCTATGGGCCCAACAAAACACAAAAATATGTCTTTGACGTGAGACACTTTAATGTCGAAGACAATATCTTCTTTATTTGGGACAGATCAGTGAAGATAGATAAGGAAGGGGAGTTGAGGACATGTGGGACTTGGCTCAAGCGGGATTTAAACCCAAGCCCCTGGTACACACACTGAACCAGACTTTCACCGTTGGCTTTGTTACACGCGCCGCTTTGTGGCGTGGTGATGTTTGCAATGTTTGTAAATGTGGCTGGCTAGCTCGTGTTAGCGACACTTTTCGTCGCAAAAACGTCAATATTTCCTATACCGTGCCATGTAACCTTCCAGGGTTTGGGGAATGAGATGCACTTTTTGACACCTTCCTCGTAGACATAGCGTCAAAACCAACGGACGAGTTTGGGTGGTTCTAATACATTCTAATAAGGGTTATAAGAAATATATGTGAGCTAACAATGTGGCTCACAGAGAGCAAGCCCTTTAATGAATGTGCTGACACCTGCCTACAGTACATCACCCCCCCCCCACAGACACACGCCCTCCCCCTCCAGCACCCCTACAGACACACGCCCTCCCCCTCCAGCACCCCTACAGACACACGCCCTCCCCCTCCAGCACCCCTACAGAGAGGATAAGGGCACTCGTCAGCCTTCTTTAGAGGTAACCGTGGGGTTAGGAGAGATTGCTCAGGAAGATCATTCTACTGGACAGCTTTGCCCTGACCGTGACCTTACCCAAACACGACCCCTTCAATCCGCAATCCTTCCCCTGACCCCAACGCAAACCCTCACCATACCCCTGATTCTAACACAAACCCTAACTCTAATGACCTTATCCCTTAACTTGACCATGACCAACTTTGACACTAAACCAACCTGCATACCCCGAACCCAGCCCACTGTACCCACCATGCACTGTGGACTACACTTAACCTGCTCCTGGAGAGCGTCTCATTCCTCCGGTCACTTGGCTCATTTAGACTGAGGAAGGTACTGTGAATCTAAAAATAATCAATCCGCCGGATCAGCTATAAATGGCTTCCCTCATCTTCCAATGCGACATGGTAGGACCCCCACACTAATGCTGCCCTTCACCAGCTTGTTGTAACTAATGAAATTCTCATACAGTATGTCACCCCCCCCCCCCCCCTTCCTTCCCTCTGATCACATTTCACAGTGGAACTCATGGCAGCTTATCCCAATGTCAGTCTTGGCCCAAGGCCCAAAGCTATACATGAACTCTCAAACCTTTTTTTCAGCTTGCTAGCTAGTCCTAGCCCCATTCCATTCCCCAGTCCAAACCCTCAATCCCCAGCCCCAGTGTAATACGATTGGGATATTAAACAGGCTAAGCTCCTAACTAGTCTGAAATACACTGTTCGGAGAGTGACCCCGAGTTCACCCTCTCTTAAAGCCTTAACCAGCTTGACAGCTGAGCTAACGGCGCGCAGGAGAGGCTGAGAGGCGCGCCTGCTCTCTGCTGTTTCACCGTACAGGTGGCCGAGCAAGTGTGGCTGGGTGGAGAGGGGGGGGGGGATGTGGGTCCCACCTTCTGGATGGAGAGAGACAGAGGGAGACAGGCTACAGGCCAGGCGGGGCAGGGGACCTTAGCTCTGGCCGAGCCCTTGTCGGAGCAGCGTGGAGCGGAGGTGATGACAGGTCTGAGGTGCCTCCCCCCCCCCCCCCCCAGACACACACACCCGAGTGTCTGAATGTCATCCAATAGCTGGGAGCAAGTGCTAAATGTGTCGTCCTATCAGCTCTCTACTCTGAGCAGACGGACAGGGGTTCTCTCCGTGGGAACAAGGTGGCGTGATGCCACCGCGACATGGTCGCAGGGGCGAGCGGAGCACTTCCATGTGTGTTTGCGTGTGTGTTCCAGCTCGGTGACACACACTTACCCGCTGAGTGTCTCTCCACACTGCAGATGACCCTGTTGGACAGAGATGGCCCTTTGAAATGCAGCACCCTGATGCAATCCCCTGTAAATACATTAAACCAATCCCCGAAGGAGAGAAGCTGCTTATCCAGGCTGCCTGCCTGCTTTCCATCCCCTACACATCGACTGCACAGCTCTCTCTCTCTCTCTCTCTCTCTCTCTCTCTCTCTCGTTCACGCTCCCGCTCTCTCTCCCTCGCTCACCTCACATCACCGTTAAACCCTGTCACCCGCCCGCGAACAGCGCTCCCCCCACCCCAGCATTCTCCGCCAGACTCGGTTAACCCTATCACGCATCTCCTGTCTCCCACCCTCTCGGTGGCCCTCCCCGTCCCCCGCCCGGGCCTGCCCCCGGGGCCCGGACCCTTCTCCTAGGGCGGTGCGGGGGTCAGGGCCGGTGCCAAAGGTGCCCTGAGTGACGTGGCACTCTGGCTGACCCCTGCTCGTTGGCAAGGCTGCGGCTTTAATGAGATTAGGCGGGTAATGCCCACTCTGTGTCTGTTTCTCTCTCCGGGGTTCTTTATTTAGCCAGCAGAGCAGGGTGTGCCAGCGTTCACAGGTCGAAGGCAGGACAAGACACACATGCCCACTGCCCCGTCTGCCCACCTATCTGCCCCGGTCTTCCCCACCGGCCGGCCGGTCTTGTCTGCCGGTAGGACTCCGCCCGGGCGGGGGACAGCCGGCACTCAGGTGAAGGTGCCCCCTGCCCCCTGCCACCACCCCTTTCCCCCCTCTTATTGGCAGGGACCTGGGTGAGGATCAGACGGCGACTCCACCCTCCTGGTCCTGCCCTGTTCCCCTCCCCCCCTCCTCTCCTAGCCTGGTGACCATGCGGGAACCCCAGGCTCCCATGTGTGTGTGCGATTGGCTTTGATAATTGTGCAAGAGAGCGTGCGGTGCAAAGCTGCTCTCTGTACCGCCCTGTGAACACTCCCAGACTTCTGTTCTACTTAAGACCCCACCACAAGCCGAACACAGCCTGCCAGACAGACAGCCAGACAGCCAGCAAAAAAAAGATGGTGCTAGGGATTTCAGTTGGGGCTAGAGTGATACTTTTTTGGTCCGAAGTCGAGTGGTTTATTGTCTGTATTAGCCGTGAGTGACGCTAAGTGCTCATTAAAGGCCTGTAACTGTGTGTGTGCGAGTGAGGGGTCCTAACAAGGGGAGCAGACAGGCCTCCCCCAGCACAGGTGTGCCCCCGTGGGTCTGGGGTCAGTTTCGTGGGGGGGGGCGTCGCCTGACAGGCCCTCAGACGTACACTACCGGCACGTCCAGGTGTGCAGGTTGAACACCTGTGCGGCTGTGGCCTCAGGGCACAGAGAGGGTCGAGTTACACCCAAACAAACATCCCCGCTCTGGGGGCCCGCGTTGTGTCTGTCTGTGTGTGTGTGCCTACTAGTAGACGTGTGTGTGTGTCTGCACGTATATGTGTGACGGAATGAGGGAATGTCCGTTCTGCATGTGCTGTCCTGTATAGCCAACCTGTGTGTAGGCACCGGCGGCTCGTATTCCATGGACGTGTCAAAGTTGTCTTTTGTCAAGGACCTGTTTCTCATTGGCGTCAGGTTTCTCCGCCACCTCTCCACTCTGTCCTCGTGAGAATCCCCCCCCCCCCCCCCCCCCCGACGGTCGCCTCGTCCTCGGCCAAGAACAATATTCCGAATCGTGAATCCGCTTTATCGCAATGACTCTCTCCTGTTCACCCACGCACCGATACAAAGCTGACACGCAGCCCTGGAAAAAGAAAGAAAAAAGGGAGACACAGAGAAGGAATTAAAGGAGGTTTAGTGCCCCCCATGCTAATCTCCCCAGAACTACTCCCATTTGGAAACACAATGGCCGTGGAGTCGGTCGCATGAGAAGCCGCAATTAACCGCGGACCTCCTTCACATAGAGGAGGTCAGGGGCGCCGCGCCCATTTTCTACCTCCTAATTCCTCGGCCTTACATCACGTCTCTCGGCTAATGACATTCGCGGAGCATCACAGATTCTGCCCGAGTGGCTCGCGGGTTCGGGGCTTTGGTTCGGAGGGACTCGTTTCAGATGTTTGCCAGGCTAGTTTCAGCAGGGCGCCGTCAAATGACAAAAAGGTAAACGTTCCCAACAACCACGTCTGCCGTCGGTCCATTTTGTTGGCGTTGGGGGGGGGGGGGGGGGGGATTTGATTTCATTTTTTGGGAGGGGGGGGGGGGTGGGGGTTTGAAGGGAACTGTCTTATTTCGGCAGATTGTTATTGTTGCGGGGCGCTGGAGGAGAGAGGATGCCTGGATGCAGGTTGATCTAATGACTGTCTTTTCCATTTAGCTTAGCTGTCACCGTGTGGAGCTAAGCTTCAGGTTCAATTGCAGCTTTCCTAAATGTCACTCTAAGTAGATTTGGTATGTCTGTGTGTGTGTGCAGTGTGTGTGTGTGTGGGTGAGTGAGAGAGAGAGACAGAGAGAGAGAGAGAGAGAGAGAACAGGGCTCAATGCCCAGGTCTGGTCCTGTGGGTTGCCCAGTGGCCTCCGTCAGGGCCTCCAGAGCAGGACGTTCTCCTGCCGTACGGTGGAGCTGCCTGGTCCTCTGGCTGGCCAGGGGGCCACGGAGCTGGCAGGCTGCGGCGCTCACACACCCTGGGGCTCCGCTGCCTGCGCCGCCCTGAGGCGGAGCGGAAGTCCTGAGAGCGGAGAGAGAGAGAGAGAGAGAGAGAGAGAGAGAGAGAGAGAGAGAGAGGGAGAGAGAGAGAGAGGGAGAGAGGGAGGGAGGGACGAGGAGAAAGAAAGAGAGAACAGGGAGACGGTAAAAAGACTGCGGGAAAAAAACACAAGTTTCAGGAGGAGGAAGAGGGAACTATAGAAAGCGACATGCTAATTGCGAGATGAGAAGAAGGAGGCCGCGATAGAAGGGGAGATCGAAGTCAGACGGGGCTCAGACGTGCGTACGTAGTGGGACTGAAGGAGACGGGGGGGGGGGGGGGAGTCAGGAAAAGAGGAGAGGAGATGGAGCGAGAGGGAGGGAGGGCGGAAGAGAGAGAGAGGCCTCCCCGAGGATCATGCTGTTGTAACATCACACCGGGGCGTCCCTCGTGGAGGAGCACGCGGAGCGCGCTCGGTCCTCAGCGCCAGGGGACGGAGGAGCATTCACACGATTGAAAACACACAAGAAGAGATTGAGAGACGAGAGGAGCAGAGAGAGAGAGAGAGAGAGAGAGAGAGAAAGAGAGTGAGGAAAAAAAATAAAAAAACGCAATTCCCCCAGAGAAGGAATTGGATAAATTTCTGCTAGCGCAAACATTCTGAGAGAAGATAGGAGAGGAGCGCAAAACGAAGAGGTGGAGGTGGGGGAGGGGGGGGGGGGGATGGGAGAGAATAAGTAAAAAGAGAGAGCGAGCAACAGGAGGAGAGACAGAGAGAGAGAGAGAGAGGAGCGGTTTCGGAGGAAGAACGATAAGATGAAAGGTGGGGGGGAGAAGAGAGGAGTTGTGGGCTGAGGACCGGTGAGAGATGGCCGCGTTTGGGAGGTCAGAGAAATCGATTTGTAAACACTGACGCCGAGGCAGATGAGGACCAGACTTCCTGCTGGAGACCAATAAGTAAGAACTTCCTGGAGCGCCGGGTGAGCAAACCCTGGGCGGAGGTTGCAACAGCTTCCATATCTGAACACCTGCTCGGGTTCACCTCACACACACACACGCACGCTCACACCACCCCCGCCTGGCGCTGTGAAAGACTCCACCGACCGCAACCACTGACCTTGACCGCGTCACCGGGACGATGACCTTGGGAAACCCATTAGAGCGTCTGACCCACTGTCAGAGCGAAGACAACCCAATGTGCTTAGACGATCCTCTTACTGTCCCCGCCTATTAAACCCTGGTGCACTAAACTCAGACAGGCCATAAAGTGTGTGTGGGTGTGTGGGTGTGTGAGTTTCAGAGGCAGTGTAACCTAAGTGGTGTGTTAGCTGGTCCCTAGCAGAGCGGACAGGTCAGCAGAGCAGAGAGGATCAGGTACGGAGCCGTTACACAGGACGTCACCTCTCACCATCACAGCGGCGAGGGGGACGGGACGGGACGCTAGCGCTTGTAAAATATGAAGCTGCCATCTTTTTCTTTTGGGGTCGGTCTGTGTGTGTGTGTGTGTTGTGGGCGGGGGTGGTTAGAGAGGAGTTAGAGAGGATGGGGTTAGGGAGGGGCCTTTTGATGCGCTTCTTCAGCCTTGGGGGGGGATGTACAGTTGAAAGTCAGTGCAGGAGGCGTGCAGAATCACACCAGCCAGTTGTGTGAAGAGAGGGAGTGGGGCGGGGGGGGGGGGGGGGGGGGGGGGGCAAAGCTGCTATAAAAAAGTGAAATCATATCACTTAGCAGCTGAGTGCAGATAAAGCCGTGTTTTGAACTCGGAGGCATAAATTATACATTGTAAACAGAGCTGTGGGAGACCACGGCTCGTTTAAATTATGACAGAGGGTAGTTCTTCCTCCTCCCTCCCTCCCTCCTTCTCTCTCTCTCTCTCCTCTCTTTGAAAGACCCCGTTCGCTGCTATGATTCGGTCCATCTCACTTCAACATGGGATTCACCCGTTTGGAAGCAGTGAATGGTCGTGTTAAATGCCTCAGTCCCACCCCCACCCGCACCCCCACCCGCACCACAAACACAGATCAGAGAGTGGAATTCCAAGGATAGTCCCTGTCCACGAACAACACACAGGCAAGGACAACCTATGAAAGGCAAATCCCTCACACACACGGACATGTACTTCCACACACACACACACACCAGACCCCTCTCCCCCTGTGTCTCGGCCCGCCGTGACACGCGTGTCACGGAGGACACGGCTTCAGACTGCCTCTGGCAGAGCTACATGACTGTGATCAATGTCGACTGCAGCCTGGGTTCAAGTCTGGGCGTTAGTCATCCAGCAGGCTCTCCTGACCACCGAGATGGTATTGATCACTGGATTCTATTTGCCCGCCTCCCCCCCCCACCCCCTCCTCCCCTCAGCCCCACCTCGTCCCTGACCTCCCCTACCAGACTCCTCCATGACCTCCCCCCCCCCACACCAGTGTGAGTGTGTCTGCTGCTTGTAGTCCACACCCTGATACAACTTTGATTAATAGTGAAGTGCTTGGGGGTCAGGACAAGACTGCATGTCTCTGTGTGTGTGTGTGTGTGTGTGGCATGTCTGGTTGTGTGTGCGTGTATCTGGTGTTGGCTGATGCTGTCAGATAAAGGTCTTAAGCTCTGTCGGTATGTGTGTGTGTGTGCTGGTGTGTGTGTGTGTTTCCCAGGGTGAGTACAGATAGTGTCTGCCCCTCCACGGGTCACTCCGACAGGAACGCCACTCTGAGGCGGACACTCCTGCTCTTGTCCTACGTGGCGAGCACTTTTTTCGTGCGTTGCTGTGTGTGTGTGTATCTGAGTATGATACTGCGCAGAGCACAGTCTCTGTGTCTGCCAGTCTGTCTCTCCAGCAGCCAGATGTCCCTGTTTGTGGACCCGGTCCACTGTCAATCACTGTGCTGAACGGAGAGACCGCTTCCCAGCTCGAGGTTCTCCTTGTCTGGCAGAGGGAAACCCAGGCAGCCTCTCCGCGGAGAGCGAGCGCCTGATCATTATTCCCTTTTCTGACTCACATCCAATGAAACATGCATCACATCCAGCGAAGGCTCGTGGCTGCTTATCGAAACCCTCGTGGCTGCTTACCCCCCCCCCCCCCCCCCCCGTTTGTTTACTGCTACAACAAGGCGAGCGTTTTCAGACGGCTCGTTTTCCTGGTTTGTTTCACGGCCGTTTTGTTCGGGGGGTTTTTCTGCATTGTTCTGACCCCCGGTTGACCCGCCACTTTGTTTTGGGAAAGTTAACTTTCAGTCGGAGAAGAGCCAGCCGTTGTTTGTGCGTCGAGGTGCATATTTCTCTGCAGCTGTGGAAGACTCTTCACTGCTAGGCATCTGACTGATAGATGCTATCACACTCGCCTAACCCTGACCCCTGAGTCCTCTTGAAAGGTCTTGAAGGATTGTCACATATCGGGGGCACTTGGGGGGGAATGAACGTGTTCATTCCTGTCCTTCCGTATGTTTGGTCTGTGGATGCTACTCTGCTGAAAGAAAGGGTCGGATTCGAGTTTCGACCAATGAGGACGCCGTTGTTCTTGGTGTCGTGACACGATTCGCAGGGCTGTCAGCAATACCGCCACTAACAAAGTTAGTGTTTTTCCCCCGTCACTCGGACAGAAGCATGTACTCACGTGTGCGGCGCGCACGCACAACACACACACACACACAACACACTTGAGGCTGCATGTCAAAGCTCTGCCTGGGAAAGTGATAGTGGGGGAAGAGAAGCTCTGGAGAGTGAGTTATCTCTTCAGATGTCATGGAGGGGCGCCTCTCTTTCTCCCCCGCTCTCTCTTTTTCTTGCTTTGTATTTCTCTCTCGCTCGCTCGCTCTCTTCATCCTCCTCTTCCCCCCCCGCCCCGCATCTCTCTCTCTCTCTAGTCTGGCCGGCCTTGTCTCTCTCTCTCTCTCTCCCTCTCTCTCGTTCCCACTTGCTCTCTCAAATCATGCTCGCCGGCAGTGGTACCCAGACAGGCCAAGGACAAAGTGGAGATATGCTGGAAGCAGAGGACTCTCCGGCGGCTGGTCCAGTGTGTGTGTGTGTGTGTGTGTGTGTGTGTGGGTGTGTGTGTGTGTTAGTAAGGGTTGGGGGCGGGTGGGTTTTGTCGAGCTGTGCCTGGCTCTTTGAAGCTCCTCTCTCCCCAGTCTGACAGATCACAGTCTCCCCCCCCCCCCCTGCCCTCAACTCCCCTCGCCACGCTACAACACGCCTCGCTACCCCAGAGAACACCGCACAGGCCCAGGGGTCAAACAGGGCTTACATACACACACACACACAGAACATAAACATATACCCTGGTAGGTGTACAGCACTGCAGATCGTCCCATTAGGATCACTTTGTGAGCTAAACTTAGAAGTGTTTGCTGAGGCGACAGGTATCAGAGTACAACACAACACGCCGGATTGAAACTCACGCCAGCACCCAGCCAAGTTCGGTCTCCAGCCCACGCTGCCCCTGGTGTGTGTTCTCCTCCAGCCCACGCTGCCCCTGGTGTGTGTTCTCCCTCCAGCCCACGATGCCCCTGGTGTGTGTTCTCCCTCCAGCCCACGATGCCCCTGGTGTGTGTTCTCCCTCCAGCCCACGATGCCCCTGGTGTGTGTTCTCCTCCAGCCCACGATGCCCCTGGTGTGTGTTCCCCTCCAGCCCACGATGCCCCTGGTGTGTGTTTCCTCCAGCCCACGATGCCCCTGGTGTGTGTTCTCCTCCAGGCCCACGATGCCCCTGGTGTGTGTTCCCCTCCAGCCCACGATGCCCCTGGTGTGTGTTCTCCTCCAGCCCACGATGCCCCTGGTGTGTGTTCCCTCCAGCCCACGATGCCCCTGGTGTGTGTTCCCCTCCAGCCCACGATTGCCCCTGGGTGTGTGTTCCCCTCCAGCCCACGATGCCCCTGGTGTGTGTTCCCCTCCAGCCCACGATGCCCCTGGTGTGTGTTCTCCTCCAGCCCACGATGCCCCTGGTGTGTGTTCTCCTCCAGCCCCGGGGCTCCAGACAGCCGTGCGCATGTGGCCTCGGAGTGTCAGACCTCAGCAGAGTGAAGTGGATGGCCCCCGGGTGTTTGACCCTGTCTCAAGCTGCGCCGCCCCCCCCCCCCCTCCTCCCCCCCCTCCCTCCGCACACCACCCCTCCAGACTAACACACACCCAAACACAACTGTAAAGACCCCCATCCCCACCCCCCCCCCCGGAGGCCAGACAGCCCCTCCGTCATGCGGCTCCTCTGCTCCGCACGCACAAACAGGGGAAATCCTCTCCTCTGCGGCCCCTGTCCGTCACCGTTGGCATTCTCGCTGTCCTGTTACACGTGGGCGCCTTCGTCTCCCCTCCCCCCCCAACCTCCCCCATCCCCTCTCCACAGCCCCCCCGCACCCTCCTGCCAACTCCTCAGCCCCACCACCCACCCCACCCTGGGCCCCCCCTCTTGGTCGTCTCCGGGCAGGTTCCCCTGACGCACGAGCTGGGCGCAGACAGGAAGCTGTCGGGGAGAAGACTGTCAGTGGCGAGGCCGTCCCTCCACTCCGGGCCTGACCCCCTCTTGACCGGGCGGCTTCCTCCATCCCCCGGGCCTCTCGTAAACAGCCACGTCCTCTCCTCTTGAAGACGGCAGGGCCGGCGGGGGGGCTGAGCGTAATAACATCACTCATGTTTTGATGTGAGCTGCGAAACGGCTTCTAAAGGTGGGCGTGGTTTTGTTTTCTTTCGTCTTCTCCAGTCTTCCTCACGCGCTCGCGTCCGTGCGCGTCCGTACACGTGCGTGCTTGCGTCGGACGGCCCCGTCGTGTTCCCGTGGTTTCCTCCGCGGGGGCCGTCATGGCCGACGCCGACCCCCCGACCCCTCGCCCCTCGTTTGTCTTCTCTCGGTGTCTCCTCTCGCTCCTTCCCCGTTGCCCTGTCTGCTACCCCTCACACACAACACTCCCACACACACTCCACACAACTCTCCACATCACACACCACTCTCCACACACCTCCACACACACCACACATGCCGGGGAGGGGGTCGTCCCCTGTTCTCGCTGAGTGTGTGTCAACTCCATTAGCACATTCCCTGATAGGGCCAGGGCGCTCTTATCTGTGGCGACCCATTAATTACACTTTGTTCCCTTAAGTGATCTATTTCGGAACGGCCCCGCCCCCCGTCGCCCATTCCAGCCTATCTCCAACCTCCCTGCCCCCACATCACCTCCCCCCCCCCCCCTCCCCGCCTGCTCCTCTCCCCGCTCTCCTCACCCCACTAGACTAGAAGCGTTAATGTCGGGGGCCACCGGGGTCATTTCAGGAGTGTCTCCATACATTAGCAGGTGTGTGTGTCTTGGCCCGGTGTGTGTGTGGTGTGTGTGTAAGCCGCAGCCTCACCCCATGTCTGTACATCGCAGGCCACGCAGGCCTCTCAACGCGACCTCTAATTGGGGTCGACAAGATGGCCGCCCACGCCCCCCGCCCTCCACCAGCTACTCAGACGCTCTCAGGCTGACGCGTCTGGAGAACCTATAGACGGGGCGCCTCCCCGTGACCCCGGCGGCTGGGGCCCTGCTAACAAGGCCTGACCCTGGAGGTCAGGAGATGAGGACGGTGGGAAGCTCCACCAAACTCTTCTTCTGCGTGTTTCAAGCGATATGACATCACCGGAAAACGCGGGCTGCAGTGGCCACCGCGCTCCACGCCGTTGTCGGGCAGGACTGGGGGGGAAAAGCCCCCCATGGAAGGGTGGACTGTCTAACCAGTACAGTCACACATCTCATCGAGGTTCTTCTTTTGACATTTGTGGTATGTAATAGTTGAAATTAAACTCGGATCAGGGGTGTTTTGGGTAGTTCTGTGCTGTAGCCTGTTTTCCTCTGTGTGTGTGTGTGTGTGTGTGTGGCTGCCAGCTCGCCCTCACTTGCTGTCTCTAGGTGTGCCAGCCCAGTCTCTTCTCATCCACACACCCCATCCATTCTCACCCTCCCTGCAGCGAACACAGCATGTGGCCGACTGGTCCTCGGAACAGATATGCTCACATCCACACACACACACACACTCGGATCATACGCACACCCCGGCTACGCTTTCACACACATTTGCATGTACACACACACACACGCGCACGCACAGATAAGGCATGCAGTGTTGTGTGGGGTCTGGAACTCCTGTGACCAGTGACACCCCTGTCACATATTATCAGACAAGGGGGAAGAAGGCCTCTTGTCCTTTCACACACTCTCCTTTTCCACTCTCACCCAGAGCCCAAACTTTCACTCCTACCCTCCCTCGAACTGAATATCACACACTGTTTCTCCCCTGTTTGTCTTCTAGAGCTCTTAGTTCAACCATTTTTCTCCCATCCACTGCTTAGTGGTTGTAGGCTTCTATTCGAAGGAGTCCAATGCCTATTTGAATAACAAGTTGATGTTTCCTGTTTATACCCGAGACGCTGTGTGTGCATTGCGTCGTGCGCGCTTTGTTTGTTTGTTTGTTTGTTTACTCAGAGGTGTGCGCCTCCCGTGTTTGTGCCCTTTTTGCGCTGGGGAGACGCCAAGTCGTGAAAAGCTGCCGTCGGCAGACAGGCGAGGCGTGTTTTAATTGTCGCCGTCTCTGCCCCAGCGGAGCTCCGACCTGGTAACGTTCGGGAACGTGCTGCTGCCGTCTCTTAACACGCTGTCTCGCTGTGTGTGTGTGTCTGTGTGTGTGTGTCTGTGTCTGTATCTTTTTTTTTTTTTTTTTTTCATACATCCCTTTGTATATGTCTAGTTCTTTGTGTTGTATTGAATCAGACATCGCTGTAGTGTTGTGGACTGTGTATTCTGTCCTATTAGTTTGGCCTGCGCACAGTCGGATTGTTCCCTGGTCCCCTGAACAGGCTGGCGTAGTCTCCCAGCAGATCAGGGGCTCAGGTTGTCTGGGCTGTGCTGTACCGATCCTCGTAAGACTTGTCTCGATGGGCTTCTCATAAGCTCTGCGATTATCGATTCTGAATCTCTATACAGCGGTGAAAGACCCACTCCTCTCATCTCTCTCTGTCGCTCTCTCTCTCTCTGTCTCTCCTCTCTGTCTCTCTCTCTGTCTCTCTCCTCTCTGTCTCTTCTCTCTCTCTCTCTGTCGCTCTCTCTCGTTGCGGGTTTGTGTGTGAGGGTTTTTTTATCCTGTCTGGAATCACTTATCTTTGGTTGCGTGCTGGATGTGCGACGACAATGAAACAAGACCCCTTTTTGTCTGTCAGAGTGACGCACTCAGGTGCAGGGAGAGGCGACACTTAGGGCAGCCCACGCAGGCAGGCAGGCAGCGTCTGTGCCCTGCTCCTCTCCCATCCTGTTGTCCTTCCTGCGAGAGCAGCGGTCTACCGTATCGGGGCGATCGGGGGGGCAACTCCAAGTGCTCACCTCATGCCTGGCCCGGGACACAGGCAGTAGAGCGATCTGTTCATAGTCGTGTGTGTGTGTGTGTGGTGTGTGCAGGGGGCTTTGTCTTGGTAAACCGGGCCCCCCAAAAAATATCATAATAATCCGTGTGCGCGCATGTGTTGACCTGTGTGTGTGTGTGTGTGTGTGCGTTGCGCGCACGCTTGGCAGGGTTAGCTGGGTGTGCGAGCGGGCCCTGGCCTAGGCGTGAGGGTGTGTACTCCTGCTAATGGGCAGCCTTTGTGGGAGGCTCCTTTCAGCCACGCTGGGGCCGGGCAGGGAAACAGAAGCTCTCCATTCCCTCTCAATGGGCCCAAAAACAAAAACCCGTGTCAGGCGAGCTAGCAGCCTCCGAGTGTTTACCATTTAAATCCTGACCAATGGCGACGCGGCGGAGACAAAGGGCTTGGACTGTGGGGGTGGTGGTGGGGGTGGGGGGGGGGGGGGTGGAGGCCGGGTCGACTCTGTTTACAGTTCGGGGGCCGGGAGTGGGAAGCGGGCCTGCCACAGGAGGCCTTTATCCCTCCTTCTCCCAAAGTGATCGCCGTTGCCAAGGCGACTTTCACCGGAGCCGTGTTCTCGGCGAGCCGGTCGGCTCACGGTGTCGCCGTGAGGA
>CM042879.1:3368767-3479725 GCA_023658055.1 Thaleichthys pacificus
GGATTTGTAGCTGCATATACATTGTGTGTATAGTTAATGAGGAGGTCAGGGGGGATGCTTCTGTATTTACGAATTATTTTATTCACTTTAATATTCTAATTTGATTATCATTATATATGCAGAGTCAACATATTAGAGTGGTCGGTGGAAAAAAAGAAAAGGAAGAAAGAGTAGGGGGGGGGAAGAGGGAGGGGGAAGTGAGGGAGAGTAGGGAAGAGGGGGAAGGTGGGAGGGGTTCGTTTTTCGGGGGGCAGGGTTTTCCCCCGCTTCCTCCCTCCTTCCCCTTCCTCCCCCTTCTTTTCTTCCTCTTTCTCCCTTCTTTCTCTCTCTTTCCTCCCCCTTTCGGTTCTTCTTCCCTCTTTTCCCTGTCCTTTAGAATTTATCGTCCCCCTCTCTGCCCTTTCCTCCCGCTCGGCTTACCTTCTTGTCGCTTCTCTTTTCCCCCCTTCCTCTCCTCTCCTTCCTTCTCCTCCTCCCCTCTTCGGAGGGCCTTCCGCGCCTGGCCCCTGCCGCGCCCCTCTCCCCACACAGAAGAAAACAGCACCAAACATGCGCTAACCTCCCCCGACCACTCCATCCTCTCTCTTCTCTGCTACAACAAAACCGCAGAATTAGTCCACTCAACCATCCAAATCGCATAGAATCCAACAAGATCTTGGCTCGCTAAACAGCAGAATTCACACGTCTTACCGCACCGTAGCACCTAACAGAGAAACGGAGAAGACACAGCAAAAAATCACAATACCCCAAACCAAAGGAAGAGGTCACACAAGCGTCTCTCTGTTTTTTTTCTAGTTCTTCGCTCGCTCTATCTGTGTGTTTGTGTACTTTTGGTTTGTGTGCTGAAGGGAGGCCTGCGTCTGTTGCACCGAGCGTTTATAGAGAGTGAGAGGTGGGAAAGAGGAGCGGGTTGTTTGGACGTTTACCGGCAGGTCACCCACGGGTCATTAGCCCTGAACCTGTTCACTACCACCCGCCGCCTTCCCTCGACCGTGGCTCACCACCTGTGAACGCACATCGCCCAGCCCGCGACCTTTTACCTTGGTGTCATTCACCGCCTCTGTGGAAAATCCTCTTGATTAGAGCTGTAATGTGTGTGTGTCTGCGCACCTCTCTCTCTCTCTCTCTCTCTCTCTCTCTCTCTCTGTCTCTCTGTGTCTCTCTCTCTCCTTGTTTTTGGTGAGTGTGTGGCGTCCTGAGAGGGTCCCATCTCTTCTCTGGGTGTGTTTCTCACCTCCCTTTCCTGCTCCTCGCTCCTTCCAGGTCAGCAGGCTGGCAGACAGCGGCAGCCTTGTTTTCCCAGGCACCAGAGAAGGTGCCGGAAGACACCTCTGTCAGGTCAGCAGGCAGCTCTGTGGTGAAGTTAATGGAGCAGCCCCCTTCACAAACATCGATCCCCCCAGGGCCTCCTTCTCCTCTCCTCCCCTCCGCTGGCTTTTCATTTGTTTTATTTACATAGCCGCCTTTATGAACTTTCATCAGCACTGCTGCCGATTCAGTAGGGATACTGAGGTCTCCCGAAGCCCTCTTGTGTGTGGGTGTGTGTGTGTGTGTGTGTTGTGTGTGTGTGTGTGTGGTGTGTGGGTGTGTGGGTGTGTGTGTGTGTGTGTGTGTGTGTGTGTGTGGGTGTGTGTGTGTGTGTGTGTGTGTGTGTGTGTGTGTGGGTGTGTGTGTGTGTGTGTGTGTGGTGTGTGTGTGTGTGTGGGTGTGGGTGTGTGGGTGTGTGTGTGTGTGTGTGTGTGTGTGTGTGTGTAACATTCTGATTATGGTGTGTGTGCCTTTTCATGTGTGCATCGGCTAAGGTGTGTGTGTGTGTGTGTGTGAGTAACATTCTGATTATGGTGTTTGTGCCTTTCATGTGTGCATCGGCTAAGGTGTGTGTGTGTGTGTGTATGTGCAGGCAAATTCTCTGAGAAGTGACCGCTTTGAACAGTGCGCTGGGTCCTGACCCCCTAACCCTCCCTCTATCATCACCCCCCAACACACACACCTCACTCTCCCCCACCCATTGGCCCTCAGCTCTCTGCTGTTGTTGACCCTAGGTTAGTGCAGTGTGTGTGTGTGTGTGTGTGTGTGTTGGGGGGGGGGGGGGGCTACAGCCCAGCATGACTGTTTGGAAAGCCCTCCTGTTAAATACCTCTGTGCATCACTTGAACACCATCAGCTGTCTGGAGGGGCCTCCAGCACTCTTAAACACCTCTTGTGTGTGTGCCTGTGTGTGCATGGTGGGGGGTGTGTGTGTGCGTGCGTGCATGTTGTGTGTGCATGGTGGGGGTGTGTGTGTGTGTGCGTGCGTGCGTGCATGTGTGTGTGCATGGTGAGGGTATGTGTGTGTGATGTGTGTGTGCATGGTGAGGGGTTGTGTGCATGTGTGTGTACATGGTGAGGGGTATGTGTGCATGTGTGTGCTGCATGTGAGGTGTGTGCGAGCGTGCGTGTGTGTGTGTGCATGGTGACGTGTGCGTCTGGTGTGTGCGTGCGTGTGTGCGCAGGAGTCGGTGCATGCCTCTGTCCGTTTGGACTCTCATCAAACACAGTCCAAGTGCTTTGTCAGTGATATTTCTTTTCTGGAAGCCCAGAGATGCCTAAGCGGAGATCTACAGCGACTGGACAGAGAGGAGAACAGCCGAGATGAAACAGACCCCAGAAGACAGATGGATTTACTGGTGTTATGCAGGAGGTGAAAGGAGAGCAAAATAAAAGATGCTGCCCAACCCTCCCTCCTTTGCCCCCCCCCCCCCCCCCACCTCCCCCCCCCCCCCTGGCTACACAGAAATAGGGCCAGCTTAGGGCCATAATTGGTCTTGATCCCTGGCTGCAGGCATACTCCAGCGGTGGGTCTGGGTCGGGCCTTGTTATGTGTGAAAAGCCGCCCGTGCTGGGGGGAATGCCCGGCCGGTAATTAACAGTGTGCAGGGGACTGTGGAGGAAATTTGAAAGTGAATTGAGAGGCCGCTTCATTGGCCCTGCTCTGCACAGCCTCTCTCTCTTTTCTCTCTTTCTCTCGCTCCACACCACCTCTCTTTCTCATCTTTTCATGGTCGGCCGTTATTGAAGGTGATGGGTTTATAGAGATTTTCACACTCGGGAGAGCGGGGCTGGCATCGGGAATTTGTTTTGGGCTCGCCCGCCCCTGCCCCCCCCCCCCCCCCTCCACCCCGTCCTCTTGTTTCCCTCTCTCCCTCGTTCTCCCCCCGTCCCCTCTCTCCTCTTCCTATCCTTCTTGAATTCACGCCGCCCCACCTCCGTAGCTCCCGACGACAGTGCTCATAAACAACCGGGTCATTTAAATGACGCATCAGAGACGACTCTACACTGGAAGTGCTGTAACGGTACGAGGACAGATGATAATAGATGTTATGTTTAAAGCAGGAATGGTGGGGTCCTCTGCAGCCGGTGAGCCAGTCAGCCAGCCCGAGTTTCTCCAGACCAAACAGGTCTTGCGAGGGGCCCGATCACCCTGTACAGGCAGGAAGGGGTCCTAAAAGCGAGCGCCTCTCTGACAGCTCGAGAGATAAATGGTGGCCGGGCTAAATGAAGGGAGAAGGCCCTCAAATGAGGCGTCCCAGGGATGAGCCCGCTGACAAGCTCCAACCCCTTCCTGAGGTGTGTGTGTGTGTGTGTGCGTGCGTGTGTGTGGTTGCTGGGTAACAGGTGGGAGGTATGGCGTGTCCTCGTTAACATGGCTGTTATTGTGTTGTCCTGTCCTGCTTCACTGACCGTCAGCTGTGGGGTCAGCGTTGCGCCCCTATCCCGGATACTAACCCCCTCCCCCCCCCCACCCCCCACCCCCCTACTCTCTCACACACACACACACTCACTCACACACACTCACTCACACACACTCACTCACATTCCATAAAATGCCCATCCTGCGCTCCATAATTGAATTGGAAGGCAATCAGCGATAATTCAGATTTGCTGAACTGATCCGCCTTGGTAAAAGAATCACCTGCTCCAGCCTGCTGTGACACAAAATGGCGGTACTTTCTCCCCCCTAACACACACACACACACACACACACACAGACCGCTTCCCAAACAAGCCCGCGCAGTGCCCCAGGGCACTCCTGTGGTTCAGTAACATAACCCAGCGACCATGCCCTCCTCGAGCGCTCTTATGTTTACCCTCTGAGAGAGTTAAAGTCTCCCACTTAAAAGATTACCTTACGCCTCCCCAACCCCCTCCCGCCCCCTCCCACCCCGGGCCCCTCCACAACACGGCTCCCAGCCCGCATGACAGCCGCACAAAAGGAGGCCGATGAAAAACAGAGTGGGCCGCTGATTGAGATGGCCTTTGTGCTCTCTCTCTCTCTCTCTCTCACTTAATCTCTCCACCTCTCTACCTGCCCTCGACGTTTCACCGCAGCTACGAGGAGCCGACATCGCTCTGCCGCCCAGACATGAACGCCACCACCGGGGGTGTGATCCCTCTGACGGGGTCACGGGGTGGGGGTGGGGTGGGGAGGAATCTCTACCCCCAACATCAGGCCCCTCTCTTGGGCCTTATTCCTCAACCCGCACCCCCCCCTCTCCCCTTCCCTGCCTGCTTGCCAGGACATGGGAGTATCTGGTGGCTGTATCTGTTATCTGACTGAGGTGGAGCACTGGGGGGGGCTTTCAGAGGCCCAGAGAGGTTCCATTCTCTCCCCTCGTTCTGCAAGTGGGTGTTCAAGAGCCTTCTGACAGCGGCCACCTTGTTTCACAAAGCACCCCCCCCCCCCCCCCCCCGGGCGGGGCGGGGCCCTCTAAGCACGGGGGCGGGGACAGGGGGACGGTTGGGGGCTTGACTGGCTTGTTTACCGACTCGGTGGATCGGAGGCCTCTGGTCTCCAGTGCTCTCCACTGTCCCGCCCTGTAAGGGTCATTGTGCCTTAACTGCCGGGTAAGAGGTGGAGGCCGGCCTCAAAGAGGACCCAGGGGCGTGGCAGTCCCCGCCTGGTTCACAGCAGGGGTGCCGAGTGTGTGCGCGCGTCCGTGTCGCTGTGCGTGGTTGCGTTTGAAAGGAGTGGGCGGGCGGGAACAGTCTGCGAAGAATGGCAGGGGGGGGGTTGTGTGTGTGTGAGGTGAGGGGGGGGGTGTTTAGAACGGTTGTTTAGGTGTGTGTGTGTGTGCATGCGTGTCTTTGCATGCGACCGCGTACGAAAGTGTGCCCGAGTGTCTGCCAACACGGTATGCGTGCCTGCATATGTTGGCGTGCCTGCGTGTGCATGTGCGTGACAGCGCAGGACGGAAGCCCCCTCGCTGTGATCCCTCTCCGGCTCTCCTCCTGTCTCAACAAAAGCCCCAGTAAAGGTCTGGAGGATTTGGGCGCCTCCGATGCCGCCCAATACCCTCTTAATTAAGGCTCTCCCAGGGCAGGAAACGCCAGGCTTAGGGCGGTATCAGGCCCTGTGGGCTGGCACGGAGATGCCCGCTCTGCCCGTAATCCACCTCCCTGGACAAACATTCAGCGGGGATTGAGCCACTTTGCACGTCTATTTGTAGGTACACAGTAGGGTTTTCTTCTTCGCACTGTTATTGATAGGGGCACGCACACACGCACACACGCACACGCGCACGCACACATACACACATACACACATACACACATACACACATACACATACACACATACACACTTACACACACACACACATACACACATACACACAGATGGAAACTTATAGACAGAATGTAAATGAATAGGTCTTCACTAAATAGGAAACATTCCTGTCTGCCCCCCGTGTCCAGGAAGGATTTCCCCACATGTTATCTTAATAGAAACGCTTGCCATATTCTCACCTTCAAACACACTCCGATGACACACACACACACACACACACACACTGCTACCGTGACGCCCATATTAACATGGAGTCACGTCCCCCCCCGTCCCCCCCCCCGAGGATGCGGTAGACGGCTGACTACTGCGGCTTATGAAAATTCTCTGTTGTCAAGAAGAGAGAATATGTATAAAGGAGCCGCATGTGGTTTAAGTGTTGTGTTTGACCCCCAATGCCAGTCACTGCAGGTGTGTGTGTGTGTGTGTGTATTTGAGGAGAAGAAAGCGTGTGAGCCTTAATGTTTGAGTCCGAGAATCCAAGCCCAGTGCCTTCTAGTAACTGTGTGTACGTGCGTGTGTGTGTGCGAGCAATTTCATTGTTTGTGTAAGCAAGCGAACGTGTGTGACCAAAAGCCAACCGTGGAAAGCCTGATCCACAAGGACTCCAATCCTTTTGATGTTGCTTTCCTGACCTTGCGAAGTGTGTGAAACCAAATCCTGTTCAGAGCATAGCCAGAGACGGGGAAGGAGTTGAAACATACCTTTCACATGATGGCATTTGTCAAGTAGGCTAGCTATTTCACTGTCATCCTTGGAGGTCAGACTATGGACTGTTCAAGACATTCCCTCGTTTTGCAGCTTTCCAGTGCGAGCAGGATTGTTGTAGAACCTTTTCAAATGTGGATCGAAGTATGAAGTGGATTTTGTGTACAGCACTTTGCTTGCATGGAAACCAGGTTTGGTGTATGTACTTGTGTTGCAGAACGATTTCAGTTCTTGACATGATATGAAAAGAACAAGAAAACATACTCAAAATGGCAAAAGAAATTTGAACCAATGAAACTTTAATAACAAAATAGACACACAGTGCCTCCGCAAGCATTAGTATTCAAGCAATATTACATTCACACACTCAAGCGATTCCCAGATAAGGTTTTAGAACAAAACAAAGCGTAATTTACTGGCAGAGTTTTCTTCAAGTGTGTTACCAGGTGTGTTCAGTGTGCTGGTTTGGTTGTCTGTGCTCTGCTTTTCTGTTCATGGGCCACTCATTCTCCAGGAGGGTGTGAAATAGCTGACCCTGCGAAACCCCTGGCATGGCAGTACGGCATGTCACAAGTCTGTCCTAGTACAGGACCACCACCAGACCTAACAGGTGGCTCCATAGACACACACAGACCCTGTAAACACCCTCACACGCAGACATAGAAATTATTAGCGATAGCTAATTTTGTAGGGAGTCCTTTTCGAAAACGACCACCCAAACAGCCCTGTGACACATGAAACGACGGCGTAAGTAGCTGGCTAGCTCGTAGCGAATCGAAACACCTTGAGATCTTTTGCTTTCACTTTCAGTTTGGGTCTCTCTTTTTCTCTCGAACGCTCTCCAACTCTCTCTTTCTCAAGGCTCTAAGTGAAGCATGGCCTAACAATGTAGTACCATGAATGAAACAGATGAATCTTCAGCACCCATACATCCTCTTGTCCCTCTGACCCCTCAGTCTCCGAATGACCCCCAGGTCAAGTCTTCCCCCTAACCTGTGTCCTCCCCCCCAGGCTCCCTCTTCCTACCTCTGGCCCTCATCTCCACTCCACAAATATGTTCCTTGGAGTCCTTCCCAGAATCCCCCTGGCAGAGACCCATGCCTATTCCCAATCTGCTCCCTCACTGGGCCATGTGCCAGGGGATTGGACAGGGGTGTGAGGTTAATGTGTGTGTGTGTGTGTTCTATGCAGTCATCCCCAAAGCAACCACCCCTCTCAACCCTCAAGTTGCCTCCAAAGTCTGTAAGAGAATCGGCCAAACTGGGTTGCAGTCCACACATGGTGCTTGCTACTGTGACTGATTGCCTTTTGAGGTGCACTGATTAAGGGATGAGAGGGAAATGACTGTGAGTGTGAGAGACAGAGAGAGAGAGACAGAGAGAGAGAGAGAGAGAGAGAGAGAGAGAGAGAGAGAGAGAGAGAGAGAGAGAGAGAGAGAAGAGAGAGAGAGAGAGAGAGAATAGGTGAAGGAAGGAAAGGTGGGGTCGACACACCAGTGTGTTGATGGGTCAGAGTCATGTGTACGGTCACATTGAGTCTGCCTGAGCCAGAAACACACACACACACGCACACGCACACACACACAGTCACTTACCCAGAGACCCGCTCAGTGTTTCCTTTTAATTGGTTTATGCCATAACACCCCACAGAGCCAAACAAGCACTCTCAACACGCCTTATCTCTCCCTCGTTCTGTCCCCCCCCCCCCCCCCTCTCCCCAAACTCTCACTTGTGTCTGTCCTCTCAGCCCTGCTCTCATACCCCACTTTAGAAAAATGCTTACTAAGGCTCCAGCTTCAGCCGGTAATGGTGTTTTGAAGTGGTTTGTTTGGGGCGGAGCTCAATAGAGAGCATGTTAGCCAGTGACTAAGTGAGCTGTTTCCAAAGCGCTTCTTTCCATTCCAGTCATTTAGCATCGGCAGAGTTCTTTTTTCGATGGCGCTCCTCCTCTCCCCAACAGGGCAACCGGCAAAGTCAAACTAGGCGCCCGTCACTTGTTTTTGGTGACATAACACATCGCTCAGGAGCGTTCTTAACACACCTTGCATGTGTTTCTCTGGTGTTTTGGGACGTTTGGGTCACATCGGTGCGGTCCGATATTGGACAGGTCCACAGTCATCCCTCCAGGAGCTGGCTTCATTCCTCCACCACTCTACCTTATTAAGTCTCTTAAACATATCCGTCGACACATTCAGTCTGAGTTATTCTCATTTATTTGGCCGGTGGTTCGATGTCGGTGGGGGGAGAGAGAGAGAACGAGAGAGAGAGTGAGAGAGAGAGAGAGAGAGAGAGAGACAGAGAGAGAGAGAGAGAGAGAGAGAGAAGAGAGAGAGAGAGAGAGAGGAGAGCCATTGGCACCCACTCCTGAGCAGACAGACAGACAGAGAGACGGGCCCTCATTGGATTAATGTCATGTGGGACTGACGCCAGACAAGATGGCCGCCGCTGTGTGCTGTCAGCCCAGACTGGAGCCAGCCAGGGGGCCAGGGTGGAGCCCCTCACCTAGAGGACACGCTGGAGCGCTGCCTGCCTGCCTCGGCCGCCGCCATGCCCTTTACAAATGAGCACACACACAGACTGGTGATTTCCATAAAGATGTCTTGGCCTGGCTTTGCTTAAGAATAGGTCGACTGAAATAGGTGGCTTAGTGGTAAATGTCAGAGTGGGATTCGGAAGGAGAGGGCTTCTGATAGCCAAAGAGAGAGAGAGAGAGAGGGGGGGGTTCAGGAGAGAGAGAGAGAGAGGTTGAGAGAGAAAATGAGGAGAGGTTGAGGGAAGGAAAGGGCCACGGTCTTATTGAATTCAAAGGAGACCAACGACTTCAAGGAAAAACCAACTGGCGGTGATTGTTATTCTATGGACAGACACAGTTCACTTTAACAACACAGTCGAGCGCACACACCCACACACACACACAACTCAGAAGGCACCAGAGAGGAAAGGCCCCTTGTGTTCCTCCTGAAAGGTTAGTGGATTTATGTGTGTGGTTCAGACAAGGTCGGCTGGCCTGATGACTGAAGGGCAGCTGTGTTGTTCCAGGGCTTGCTGTCTCTAACTGAGGCCCACCAGTTGGCCCTTCCACCAACTTAGAATGTTCCGGATTCCCCGGGTTAAGAATAGTCGGAGAGGAGCGCAGCGGGGAGGACACTCAGGGCATGACTTTTCCCCTCTGGTCGCTGACCAGACACGAGTCGCCATTGCAGTTCCTGTCTCCTCCAGGCTCAGTGCTACGACCATGGCACAGTACAGAGGGCAGCTGACTGACTGACTCCGTTTCCAACCTCATGTGTGTTTTTCCCCCTCATGCTCCTGTGTTTGTGCATGCTTAGTCGTGTGTGCTCATTGATTCCTCTCCTTGCGCTGCGCCGCGCGTTGTCAGGATGCGTTTGATGTTTGCCTCAGATAGCTGATATCTATCAGCCCGCTAAGCTGATTAGAGGGCTCTGTGGCCAGGTTCATTTGCATATACTCCTTATCACATTAGATGGATATCGGGTTCTGTCACCGAGCAAGGCCTCGACCGGGTAGGCGTCACACTTTTACCCTCTGCGCACTCACACACACTCACGCACGCGCACGCACACGTGTTGACATCCACGTGAAGAACCAGTCGAGATGAAGAGCTCCGGGCCTCTTCCGCTGTTGTCACGGCGACGCGCCAGGCCCGTACCCAAGGCTGTTGATGTCCCTGGCCTTATCAAGGTCATTAACCAGGATCTCACCCTTTCATCTTCATCCTTTCATCTCTCCGCTCTGTCTGTCGGCCCTGGAGTGGATGGGGCGGGGGGGCGGGGGGGAGCAGAGCATAGATCTCTGTTATCTCCAAGGATATCTCCCTGGCTGTCTGGATCCCGGCCTCTGATGTTCCTCCATCAACAGAGGTTAGATTGTGCCGACATGAAATCGTCTCCGCGATAGGCTCGGCTAACTTTTCGCCCCCCCCCCCCCCCCCCCCCGAGGCGGGTGCGTTCAGACGGTTCCACCGTTGCGTTCCGTGATGTCGGGGCTTGTGTCGTGAGGAAGGCTCCGCCGTAGCGTGCCGTGATGAGGGCGGTTTGTGTTGAAGCACTCTTTCAAGCAATCATCCAGTCCTTATGACAATGAGGATCTGCTTGACATTGGATCGAATTTAAAAGCAAAATCGGATCATGTCAAATCATAATTGCTTTCATGAGGATCTGTGTTTCGATGGGCAGGATGGAGTCTGGCAGATGACATTTTGATGGTTATGATAGCGTCTGACCTTATATATCACCAGACATGGTTAACTCGTTAACTGAAGTACTCCTACAGTTGACTAACCCGTTTCCCCACACAACGTGTCTATCTCCAAGAAGCAGAACAAGGAATGATGTTTACCTTTGAGTCTGGCATTTTCTCCCGCTCCTTCCGGATCCCGAAAAAAAACAAGCAGGCGTCCATCCGTTGAACCCCGATGGCTATTCATGGAATGTCTACCTTCGGGACCTCGCTCGTATGTCTCTGTTGCGTGAGGATGCATCGGCCTTTGTGTGTGTTATTCATGGATTCGGTGGCTTTGTCGTGACAGCACCTCGTACAATAAATCCTATTGGATTGAAAGCGGGGGACTGAGCTGTGACAGTGACTTTGAGTCAGTAGCTGGTCCCCTGCCCTCCTCTCCAATCCCAGGCTCTCATTGTTGGCTTCCTGTTTACATCCACGGTATATCTCACACTACTGCTAGACATGTCTTTATTTACTCGGAGGCCTGTTGTAGCGTGGAGGACGCCAGCCTCTCACTTTGCCTCACACTCTCTGTCAGGACAACCACCCTGCCTGTGGACGAATAGGTACATCACCCTGATTTATCCGGTGTGGGGAACACTTTATTCAGCCAGCCAGCATCCATGTTTTGCTGTAGCGTAGGGTTCAGTCACTGGGTGTAGAATGCCGACAATGGAAACACAGTATGAGCAACTACTGTGACTTTGAAACCACGGGGATGGGAATAATGATGTTGCAAATGAGGGATTTGCCTTATCATCAGCTGTTATCTCGGGGAATGCGCAGCCGGAAAGCGTTTCCAATGGATGGTGACAGGTTTAGTAAAGTGCACCTTTAAACTGTTAGGGCGAGCAGGAGATAAGAGTATTAGTAGTTAGGAACAGAATAGTTAATTGGCTTTATGCTGTATGGTTATCAGGATATGCTCAGTATTCCCAAGTGTTGATAATCGCTTTCACATTATTGTTTGCAGGATTTCTCTGGTCCTCGATAAAGAGTTTGGTTTGATGAAGATTCTAAGCTCTGGTTTTCTTCAATCACGCCGATATTAAATTGCAACAATTGAATGTGACAAGCAGCTTGACCACAAGTTTGATAGTCAAGAGCGACGGAAATATTTGACAACAAAAGACAGCATTCAGAACCTGTGTGACCCCTACGTACCGTAATGCATGCATCGCTGCAATGCAGTACCTCTGTCTGGGTCGTTTGAGTTGAACTCTGATCCCGGACTAAAACGGATCCTCTATAGGAACACGAGGGCAGGCCAGGGTGGACCAGGGCTGGCCAGGGGCAAGAAGGGGTCTTTGTTTACGAGGCGACAGCAGTCAGATGTTCCTAAGTTAGCTTCAGAAGCATGCCACCTTGACCCCCTTGACCCCCTTGCACACTGTGATGCAGGAAACTGGAGACCTGGTTCACCTGTCACTTACAGGAACTGCTAGCCGACATATTTGATCCCTTCCTTTTCAGTTCAGCTCAGTATCAGCGAGTTTCCAACTCGAATCCGAGCAGCTGTCTGTCAGTCTAGTGCTGTGAGGACGATTGAAATCGTCGAGTGGGGGCATGGTTACCACTGTGTCGTCTGTGAGTGAGGGACGCGATCATTGACAATTAGTTGTAGCGTAGGGGGTGGTGAGGTAGCCTGGGGCGCTCCAGTGGGCCTGGCGGGGGGTAGGCTGCTGGGAGACATCAGCGCCCCACCCAGCCCCGTTCCTCACCACATGGGGGCCAGGGGAGGTTCCCACAATGCACCTGGTCCTGTTTTGTGCGTCGCTCTTCAGAACCACCTCGGTGATAATGCAGCCACATGTTCATGCCTGCAGGTTAGCGGTTAGGTAGCGGGTGGGAGGGAGAGAGGAAGGGAAAAGGAGGAGGAATAGGAGGAGGAGGAGAGGCAGCGTCTCACATCTCTATTCCCTCCAACAGACTAATGCTTTATTTATAACTCCCCCCCCCCCCCCCCCCCCCCAGGTGCCCACCTCAGGTCCCAGCGCACACTTCCTTACAGGTGCTCCTCCGCCGCTCCTCTCCGCGCTGCCTTCGCCAGACGCTCCTTTCAAACCTCCCACTCCTCCGCCCGCAGAGGGGAGGGGGGGGGGAGCGAGGGGAGGGGGGGAGATGAGACGCGTCGTGACGCACGCGGTCCGCAGACTGCGGCGCCGCGGAAGACGCCGCAAATCCCCCCCCCCCCCCCAGTCCCCATCCTCAGCTCGTCTCCCTCAGAGACCCCCGCACAGGAGGGGGGGGGGGGGGGGGGGGGGTGTACAGTCAAGAAAAAGAGTGGAGGGGGACGTGGAAGACAAAGGCGAATGGGTGGGGGGTGGGGTGGGTGGGGGGGATTGAAGAAGTGAAAAAGAAAGGGGAAAGAATGTCTTACTCTTTTTAAACGGGGAGCGACGTGCAATCCCTCTCACTTCAACCTGCGTTTCTGGGTCACTGGAGACATTTAAACTGCACTTATAATTAACAGCTATTTTTAAACAGAGAGAGGGAAGTAGAGCGCTGGCGAGGTACAAAAGCATTAAAATTGCCCCAGATTCTCTATTGAATAGGACACATCACGGCAATATGCTGGCAGATCAAAGTAAAAGGGGAGAAAGGAGACAGGCCGATCAGTGGGGATAAATTGTTCCCTTTATAATGGCGAAAGAATAGGCCTCTTTGCAGCTGAAAACAATTTAATAACTGCATTCATTACCGCCGTGGTCCAGTCTGTCTGTCAGTCTGTCTGCCTGGTGTACTGTTTTAGGCATCATCCTCTTACTTTCTGTCTTGATGTCTTCTTCCAGCCTACTTCTCTCTCTCTCTCTCTCTCTCTCGCTGTCTCTCTCTCTCTCTCTCTCTCTCTCTCTCTCTCTCTCTCTCTCTCTCTCGCTGTCTCTCTCTCTCTCTCTCTCTCCCGCTCTCTCCCCATCCCCTCCCCTGCCTTCCCAGCTCTCTAAGCCACCAGCAGCAGTAGCTCTGCCACGAAGCCTATGGGCAGGCCCGGCATCCAGGATGAAGATGTGCTCTCTGGCTGACACTCTGGAATGAAAGCTCTAATAGGGGGGGGGGGGGGGGGGGATGGAGGAGCTGGAGTGGAGGGTGAGCGGGGTGGGGGTGGGGGTGGGGGGGGGGGGGCCCGGTTATCAGAGGGCTCCCTCAGGACCGGGCTCAATGTGCCCGACGCTAATTATGTCGAATGCAAATGTGCCGACTTAAAGGCAAGGGGGGGAGAGCTCACCAGTCTCCCTTTATTTATATATTAAGGAGCGGATTTATTATTTCATTCATTCATGCGAAGCCGTGTACACGCAAAGGGTCTGGATGAAAGGGGCGGTTAGTGGCGCGAACTGTTCCCCCCCCCCCCCCCCCTCTCTCTCTCTCTCTCTCTCTCTTCTCTCTCTCTCTCCCTCCCTCCCTCCCTCCCTCTCTCTCTCTTTCTCTCTCTCCCTCTCTCTCTCTCTCTCTCTCTCTCTCTCTCTGTCTCTCTTGCTCTCTCTCTCTCTGTCTATCTCCCTCTCTCTCTCTCTCTCTCTCTCTGTCTCTCTTCTCTCTTCTCTCTGTTTCAGATGGCATGAACGTGTAAGAGGATCTCACAGGAGGAATCCTATAAATACATCCCTGGCAGCAGAGCCATCGCGGAGAGAGGGCATCTTTGTTCACAACCATTTGGTCTTCCTCGCCGTCGTCTGTGCGTGCGCCCCGCGTGGCTGTTTTTCAAACGTGTGTGTGTGTGTGTCCTGTGTGTGTGTGTGTGGTGTGAGCTTGTGTGTAATCGTATGTTTTCGCCATCTTATCTCCCATTAGCCTCTAGTGCCCTGGTTGGTCTCCCCTCTCCCCCCTCACACACTCTTAATGGGTTATTTAGCAATGCTGGACTGACATCCTAGCCTGCTCCTTGTTTGTTGCCATGGAAACGCCGGTCCGCAGAGAGCTCTTCGGCGCCCTGGTCTAGCTATGCCATAGATATCTCACCTGTTGGATGCATGCTCTGGGAAAAAACGTACGCATAGCAACCAGACTTGAGAATGGAGGTTTGTCAAGTGGATTGTTTTTTCACAGTTTTGCTGTATTGCACAGTGCTTTACATATGGAGCTTAATGTGACTTAGTGGTGTAACCTGAAGCCTTTTGAATATAAGAACCATCAGTTATTTGAAATATTCAGGCCTTTCAGTGATTATTTTGAAGACGCGACCAACAAAAACATAATCCGCCCACTAGAAAGCGAATGGGAAATATATTTCACGATGCATTAGATGGTCCACTTTACTGGTGTGTAGACCATGTATGACATATCATTTGTTCCTAATTTGATCATCTGGCAAGCATCCATGCGTAAACATTGGCAGGAAGTAAGAGGGAGGGCACACAACATAAGAACACACACAGCTATCTCTTGCCATGTCTGTGCAACAGTAAATAGCCCTCACCCACACAAGGTCAGCTCACACGTCAGCAAATTCAATTCTGCTGGTGGAGCATGGGGGGGGGGGGAATGCCCTGTTTATATCTCTTTTGATTTTGTTTTATTGTCGGCAGATGGAGAAATAATAACTCTGTAATAATAATAGCCGTGGTTGGAGGTGCAGGGTTGTATTTTTCATCAGGCCTTTACGGCCTCAGTCGCTCTGTCGTGACGAGCAGGTCTGGCTAGAGTCAGGGTCTGGCTAGAGGCAGGGTCTGGCTAGAGGCAGGGTCTGGCTAGAGGCAGGGTCTGGCTAGAGGCAGGGTCTGGCTAGAGGCAGGGTCTGGCTAGAGGCAGGGTCTGGCTAGAGTCAGGGTCTGGCTAGAGGCAGGGTCTGGCTAGAGGCAGGGTCTGGCTAGAGGCAGGGTCTGGCTAGAGGCAGGGTCTGGCTAGAGGCAGGGTCTGGCTAGAGGCAGGGCCCTGATAAACGAGGCCTTTGGACGTACCAAGAGACAGCAGCGGTTATAGAGACACCCGACTATCAGAAACGACTGCCTTTAACCACTGCTGTTGTCGTGTGTTCAGAAGTGCGCTTCAGAAGAAAGCACGTTTTTAGAACGGCACGCTGAATATTTGTTTGACATAAGACTTACAGCTTGTCCCAGACCTTCGGTATAAGCGCACACACACAAACACGCGCACACATATGTATGTATGCTCCACAACAGAAGCCTATGGGGGATGAGAATTGCAGGCATATAGATTTACAGTATGTAGGAGGAAAACAACATCTATGGATGTGCTCGGTCTCCCTCATGTATTTTGCACGACGAGCAAGTCGGGTTGGGGCAGAGGGCTGCAGGGTTAAAGCAAACAAACACACACTTGAAGTTCTCGTGCTTGTGCAGAATATCTCATCGCCTTTGATGTTTTGACTTTTGAGAGCAGGCGGAGGGGGAGAGAGAGTGGAGCAGAGAGGGGAGAGGAGAGCGGAGGGGAGGGGAGGGAAGCGAGCGAGTGGGAGAGAGAGAAAGGAGAGGGAGTTTGGTGGAAGAAGCCCTCCTGAGCTGAAGTTATGCCTTGGCTAGCCTAGCGAGGGTGGATGACAGTAGCTTTGGTTTCCCACGTGAAGCTCACAGCACTTTTGCCTTATGTAAGAACCCCACTGTGTTATTTCAATTATTTGGGGAGAAATCTTCGGTATGCACTTTAAAAGTTAATGCTTTCATGTGCTCCAAAGTGTTAAGGACCAGGGCTGTTGGGGGACTGGGATTACAGATGAACAAGTACCTCGCGTCTGACAATGTTTCGATATCAGAATATCGACAGTCATCACATATTGGAGCGAGGTCCTCTCGAGAGGTTTACAACTGTGACTTGAGACTTGATAGAGAGAGAGGGAGAGGGAGAGAGGCAGAGAGAGCGTTGAGAGAGAGGGAGGGCGAGGGAGAGAGAGAGAGGGAGAGGGAGAGGAGAAGGGAGGGTATGTCGGGGAAAGGGTGCGGGGGGGGGGGTTGGGTTGAGATGGAGAAAGGCCGAGGAAGTTTGAGAAAGAGAGAAAGAGAAGTAGGGAGAGTGTGAGGGAGGGAGGGAGGGAGGGAGAGGGAGGGAGGGAGAGAGAGAGGAGAAACAGCACAGAGTGGAACATTCACAGCCAGAAGGTCAGAGGTCAGAACGTGTGTCTTGGTGTTCCCTCCCTCCCACAAGGTCGCTAAAAGACTCTGGATCTTGGTTGTCCCGGCCAAACGCTTTCCCTGGGACGGGCTTTGTGGTTACTTAAAGTAGTTCATTCACACATGGCTAGGAGTCGGGAACGTCAGTAATGGAGTCTTTACGGCTACACGTCCAGGCTGTGAAGACAAGTTTCTTCCAGAGAGAAAGTTATGCTCGCTTTCCTTTCCCTCAATTGCCTTAAAAGTCTCCGAAAAGAGGGAGGGGGGGGGGGGGGGGGGCTTGTTTTTTCTTCCCCCCCCAACCCCCACCCGGCCTAAACCCAGATTCCCCTGAAGGTGCCTCTCGCCACCCCCCCACCCCCCCTTCTCGCCCCCTCCCCCTCCCCAGCGGGGTTAAAGCGCACCTTCCCACTAAAGGGCACAGGGGTCACACATCTGCATGTGAAATGTGAACCCTCTGACATTCCAGGGCAGCCCTAAGCCGCACAGGCCTTTTGTTAGCTGGGGCGCCCGTGTCAGGCCTAACAAGCCGAGCACAGGGCTACGAGATGACATGGGGCTCCTCTCTCTCTCTCTCTCTGCTCGCTCGCTCGCTCTCTCGAACTCAAACTCTCTCCCTCCCCTCCTTCTCCCATCCATCTCTCTCTGACGCTCTCCTGTTTTCTCTCTCTCTCTCTCGTTTCTCTCTTGCTCTCTCTCGCTCTCCGTCTTGGTGCCAAACGCAGAGAAAACCGGGGTGGAATGGACGATTCCCTCCTTCCGTCCTCTCCCCTCCAGATGAAATTGTCAGCCGGTCGTAACAGGCTGTAACAAATCTCTGGTTCGCTGTGTTCGTGTTTGCGGGGGCAGAGCGGGGCAGCGTGGAGTTCGGTGGGTCCTCTGTGGAGCTTTTAAACAGGCTGCCTGCTGAGGTGCTATGGCGGGCCCAGGGCCCTTTCAGCTCCTGAATTAAGTTCTGAGGCACAAAGGGCAGCTATTCATCGTGTGTGACGGACTTCACACTTGCCTTTATGTCCCGACTGGCAGGCAGTGCATGGAGAGAGAGAGGGGGCGAGAGAGAGGGGAATAATCAGGGACTGGACAAGAGAGGACTGGAGACTTTGGGGCGAGGGGGAGGGGAGAGAAGGAGAGACTATATTAAAGAGGCCAGCGAGAAGGGGAGAGAGGAGGGTGGGGTTGAGGGACTAGCTCCTGCGATGAACATGGTGGATGGATACGCCGGTAAACTCCCTGTGGCGAGGACTGACCTTTTAGTCTCTCCGGACCTCCCTCGGTGCCCCGCTTCCCCTACTGTGCTCTCTCAAAGCAACTCGGCAGGGAGGGCACGAACACGCACACTCGCACACACATCACACACACACAACAGACAGGCGCACAAACGGGAGTGTGTTGGTGCGGACCGTCTTAACTACACCACTGGAAGAAAACGTCCTGAACAACATTTGATCAAACGAGACAGGTGCTTATTGGCCACCGTTTGGTATGCGTCAGCGAATCGGTGCCTCTCGTGTACGCCCGTGCTTCAACAAGACCTCTCTTAGCATAACAATCCGAGCGTTTCCTCTCTCGACATTGCCGGGCATGTACGGCATCGCTAGAGCTCGTTAAACGGAAAGGTTACAGTCAAACTCGCGCTTTTGGTGAAAGAGAGCGAGGGAGAGGGTAGGCCTCGTCTTCCGGAAGGTGCGTGAAACGTTCCACGACGTTGAGGGGCGAGGGTGTAATCAGATGTGGACGTTGTCGGACTGAGGCCGGGAGATCTGTGTCGCGTGTCGCGTCCGCGCTTCCAGGTGGTCGCCGAGCACCCACACGGTCACACACACACACACTCACACGCGCGTACGCCCACTGAAATGCAGTCGAGGCGCCCGGAAATGCTAGCTAACGTTAATGTGAGTGGGTCTCCGAGGGCCCGCGCTGCACGGGTCCTCCCAGGGGAGCTGGGTGAGTGATTCGCTTGCCTCAGACGTCGCATTAGGACCGTCCGTCCACCCAAACAGATCCATCCCAGCGCTAGTTAAAAACTCTTGGGGTGGAGGAGGGGGGTGAGGGGCCCTCCAACAACCCCCTACCCCCTACACTCCTGCCCCTCACCCCCCATCCCCTCACCCCCCCCCCACACACACACACCAACACCACCCCAACCTTTTATGATGCCCATAAAATGGAAGAGTGCAGCTCTATACTTGAACTAATAATATTGGAGCTTAGCCCGGGTGATTGATGATCTTTAGCGCCGGGCCGATCGGTCTCATCTTTCTTCAGATTTTTATCACTGACTTGTTTGCAGTCATGTGCAATCACAGGCACCAGGAGAGGTAACAAGTGTTTGATGTATGATGCTTGAGCCACTTTTGTCAGGAGCGCATTTCCTTTCTCTTCTTTTTTCTTCTTTTTTTTTTTACTTGGGCGCATGTTTGTGGCTTTCACTTGAATTGTTAGTGGACTGTTTGTTTATTCTCCCTCCCTCTCTCCCTCTCTCTCTCTCTCTCTCTCTCTCTCTCTCTCTCTCCTCTCTCTCTCTCTCTCTCTCCCTCTCTCCCTCTCTCTCTCTCTCTCTCTCTCTCCCTCTCTCTCTCTGTCTCTGTCCCTCTCTCTGTCCCTCTCTCTCTCTCTCTCTCTCTCTGTCCCTCTCTCTCTCTCTCTCTCTCTCTCTCTCTCTCTCTGTCCCTCTCTCTCTCTCTCTCTCTCTCTCTCTCTCTGTCCCTCTCTCTCTCCATTTTTATCCTCAGATGGTGGGAATGTCTACTCCTGGGGGATGGGGCAAGAGGTGAGCCAAGCATGTTTCCACTTTGGCCCCTCTGCCAAAAGAGGCAAAGCAAAGACAACACAGAACCCCTCCTTATACCGCTGACACACACACACACACACACACACAGACACACAGACACACACACACACACACAGACACACACACACACACAGACACACACACAGACACACACACTCACACACACACACACAGACACACACATTCACACACACACACATCCCTCCTCCACCCAAAGGAGGTGGAGGAGGGATCTTTCTTCGGTTGGACATGAAAAGGCTTGTGTGGAGTTTTCTGTCCGTCCCTTTGAGCACTTAATATCCTTCATGGTAAGCCAAGAACGCACATCTTTTTAAATACTATAAATCACCTTTATGGGACCTGCTGTTTGTCTATCTCAATGTATCTGCTCCACATGGACAGAGCAGGATATCCTCTCTCGTGTGTGTGTGTGCGTTTGTATGTGTGTGTGTGTGTGTGGTGCTTATGCTGACCATGTCCTGTCTTTCCTCCCTCCGTTAGATAAGGAAACCCACCTGTCGTTGTCGCGTGTTCTGGCCTTTTCCGTCAGCGCTTCCTTGAAAGAGCAGCGTCGTTCCGCCGCCCTCAGAGAGAGCCCCTGGAGTTTTACGAGAGATCCATCTCAATCCCCCCCTCTTCCTCTCTCTCTTTCTCTCTCCCTCTCTCTCTCTCTCTCTCTCTCTCTCCCCCTTCACTGGATCTCAAAGGTGGTTGAAACCCCAGTGAAAGAAAAGAGAAAACATATCCCTTTTACAATGTGACAGAGACGCCCGGGCTTTGCCAGGAGACTGATAAGACACGCTCAGGTCAAGGGGAGAGAGAGAGGAACCAGCGTCAGGTATCACATGCTAAGCCTTTTGACGTGACCTCGGCCTCCACTTCATATTCTCAGCTCCTCAGATGGCTAACGAGAGTGATTGGGTTCACCTGACGTCCTGTCTCTGCCTCTCTCTCTCTCTCTCTCTCTCTCTCTCTCTCTCTCTCTCTCTCTCTCTCTCTCTCTACTCCTCCTCCCCCTATTGGGCCTCTTCTGCTTCTCCCTCTTGCCTCTGCTGATCCATCTCTCCCCCTCAGCTATCCTCACTCTTCTGTGCTCTCTTTCTGTCTATGGCTCTCTCTCTCTCTCTGTGTCATCTCTCTCTCCCCCTCCCCTCTCCTAACTCTATACTCTTCATCTCTCTCTCTCTCTCTCTCTCTCTCTCTCTCTCTCTCTCTCTCTCTCCCTCATCTCTCTCACACTCCCCTTCCTAACTCCTCTATACTCTCCCTCTTTCTCTCTCTCTGTCATCTCTCTCTCTCACACACTTGTATCTTTCTCTTACTCTCTCTTTCTTTCTCTCTCCCTCCCCTGTCTCTGTTTCTCCCCCCATCTCCCCCTGCCCCCTCTCTCTCTCTCTCTCTCTCTCTATCTCGGAGCGGCTCCCATGATTGATTGTTTCTCAGTGCAGTCTGACAGGAAGTTGCCGAGCGCCGCCCCCCCCCCGGGACCCCGGGAGCGCCCGCGCCACCCGATTAAGACTCCCCCCCCCCCCCCATCCCCCGTAATCAGCCACGCGGTGCCGCACCAACACCGGCCCCATCGTCGCACAGAAAATACGAAAAGGTTCCATCCTGAAAGATAACAGTGTGTTTGGGCAGCTGGAAGATGCGTGTGGAAGTCCCGTCCTCAGCTCCAGGTCTTCTCCCGAGGGTTACCAAACACTTGGTATCAGTTGCAACAGGGAAAGCAGAAAAAGCAACAACAAAAAAAAGGTCTTAAACCTAATCAAATCCCCTCACCGCCATTCCAAGGCAAACCAGACGGGCTGTAAACCTATTACAGCTGGTAATAGCATTACAGATAGAAATCGTATTGTTTTTTGTTTCGATTCTCAAAGAAAGAGGGGCGGCCGGGCCCGTATCACATGATTGAGGTGAGAAGGATTTTGAATGATGTCAGAGCGCTGGTAGCTCCTGCTAGATTTAATATGGGATTAGTCCCACAGGGGATATGCTAATGAATCAAGCACAGAGGAATGTAAACAGGACAGCCTATTCTGTCTTTATCACAGGTCATTGCCATGACACCAGCGTTGACTTCCTATCCAGTTAGCCCTCCAAGATAGTCCACAACGTTGTCTGGTCTGTGATCAACCAGTAGCAATAGCCAGAGGATAGCATCGATATTAACTTGGAATCCTCATGTAATGAAATCAGTCCATCAGACTTTTCTCTCCTGTTACTGCATGACACAAGCTTTTAATAGCCTTGTAGAGAGAATCATATCTGTGGTCAGTCAGGGGCCAGAAGGGCCTTGGCAGGGTCACATGCGGCCAGTCATCTCATACCGTCTGACTGACTGGAGACCTTGGCACAAGCCCTTTAGCACAGCCCTAATCTGCTTACAGCTGAAATGACTGGAAATGCTTGGAGAGTGGGGGCCGAACACACACACACAAACACAAACAAACACACACACAGTCTTTGCTATCTCTCATGGTCATCAACATAGCCTTTGGATAGCGAGTCTTTCACTGACCCTGACACACACGCACAGGCGCACACACGCACGAACACACTTATTTACCCTGAAATAACCCTTTCGAAAAAAAAAAAAGAATGCGCTTTACCTTGCAGAAGGGCCATGCGCACAAACATAAACATGGTATTCCTTGTATGTTTGTACCTCGGTGGTCATGTGTGTGCAGAATCCCAGAAGCCCTGAGAGGGCTATCTATCTGTTTATGTATTTGTATGGTATCTTCCCTAAATCAATAGAGCCGTTTGGCCTGTCGATCGCAATCCCGTGGCTAATGAGCAGGGGAACTGAGCGGGCAGGATCAGTAATGCCAGGCTGCTGGACACCCTGGGCCGAGCTCCAACACCGATGAAGCCTCATCGAACCCTGGGCTCCGGCCAAATCACCCATAACATCAGCCGGGTCCGGGGCAAAGGAGAAAAAGGAGCCGTATTGATACGGAGGTTCAACAGGTGTCTCCTTACAGTGCATGTGTGTGTTGTGTGTGTGTGTGTGTGTGGAGATGGGGTGTGAGGGGGTGCTTTCGTGCACCTCACATCCTGTCCTGCTGAGGTCGTCCAATCAGAGCCTAGAAGCTGACAGCTGCAGACACAGTCAGATGCTCCTTCTAATGTCCTCTTTGTTTATTAATTAACTGCAGGACATATATGCTGAGAGGCACCTATTGATTCATCAGCGACATTAATTGATTCCACGCTTCACTAATCATATTGTCGCTGCGAGGTCATTAGTATGTTCCTTTGTCTTCTGCGTCGAATGAGAGCGTACGGTGAGGTTCAATGCTGGTCTAAGCTGTTTTTAGGGCTGAGGCATCGAGGTCGCTGTTCGCCGTCGATCTTAAACCGCTGCTTGCGCTTTCGTCAGTATCCCACACGTACATTTTTGTCTCTCTCTCTCTCCGTCTATCCCCCTCCACCCCCCGGCACCTTGTGTCTCGTTCCGCTTGGCTAGGCCCAACCGGTGTGTGTCGGGGTTTCAGTGCATGGGGTCTGTCTGAGGTGCAGCGCTGAAGTCATTCCTACCCCCTACTGAGACTCCGGAACAGATGGTTCCAGATGCATCTGGCACAGTGTGGTGCAACACCTGACAGCTTTCTCTTTCTCTCGCTCTCGCTCTCTCACTTGCTTTTTTAGGCAAACGCGCGCACACACACACACACACAGCTGGGGCGAACACATGCCGACACACACGTGTGCATATCCACACCCAGACACATCACACACACACACACCTTACACACACACACACAGATTTGCACACTTTGAGCTCCAGTTGACTGCATCAACACACACACACACACACCCTGATACATCCGTTGCAGACTCACCCTCTCACACACTCCCCGACATATGCCAGGCCATGCCAGTGTGCACAGGAGCACACACTATGGAGTCTGGGTTCATCTCTGCTGGGGGGCCCGGGAACAGAGGGTGGAGCAGCAGACAGCAGGCTGGGGCAGAGGAGTCAAACCGAGCCTTCTGTTTGCTCAAACACTGTCAGACGCCGAGCGAGAGGAGAGGAGAGGAGCGGATTCCGTTCTGTCAGACGGATCCAGGATCGATGTGGCTGCGCGTCGTCGCCCCGTGACCCCTAATGATGACACGTTCAAGCCTTAAGCCTCGTCTGGGATTGTTATGGGGAAGGAAAACGTTGTCTTTTGTCTGGTCGGGGGGGGAAATGTATATGTCTCCCCTCTTGACGATCACTTCAGGAGAAGCCAGGCATGTTGCCAGCTGTTTCTGTCATGCTGTATATTACGGTTTGGAAAATAGCAGACATGTTTGAAATGGAGTTTTAAGAGACGCGCTTTATGTGTCTTCCTGAGGGGAACGGAGGAGGTAATGGATGGGTCCTCTCAGACTAATTCGTCGGCCATGTTTTTGCTCACCTGCTCTGAGGGGAGGGACTGTGTTCCGGGTGACAGAAAGGCTCCTCGGCCAATAGCAGGCCGAGCTTTCAAACGGGCCTGGTGTGAAATCTCAGTGAGCTACAAAGACGAGAGTTCTTCGTCCCTCCGGTCCAATCAATAGTGACGTGCTGTGCGTGTGCGCGTTTATTCCGTGTATTAAGTGCATGCCTGTCATTCCAGGGGCAACTAGGACACGGGGAGGGCAGGACCCATGCCTCCAGCCCTCTCCTGGTGAACCCCTCCGCCTTGAAGAAGGTCACACGGATAGATACTGGGGACAGCTACAGCGCGGCCCTCGCAGGTGAGCACCACCCTGAACACCACCCTGAACCCAACCCTGAACCCAACCCTGAACCCAACCCTGAACCCAACCCTGAACCCAACCCTGAACCCAACCCTGAACCTAACCCTGACCACCATTCTGTCAGCGAGCAAGGGCCACTCGCATCTCGTACGCGCTCAAACAAGCTCATACTTGACCCCGTCTTTGTGGACAGGGTGTCGATTGAGCACAGCCTCTCGCTCTCTCTTCCAGTATCTGTAAGCTTGTCAACAGCACATGAAACCGTCCATCCCACAGCTACAACAATACGTCCTTGTCCAAGTCTGCAGTAAGTGTGGTAGATGTTTTCCAGATCCTGAATTCAGCGAGTTTAACCGAAACCTCAGACACCGTGAACGACATCCAAAACATAAAACACACCCCCCCCAAAAAAAAGGCCCTCCGTGTTTGTAGCGGCTCGTTTTCCCCCTGTGGCCTTGGGAAGTTGTTAAATCAAACGTGTCTCTCATCTGGGTTGTGTTCGGAGGCGGCGAAGTGTCTCCAGACGCGCTCTGTCTGGGTTCTGCTATTCCGGCTCGTCACTCCTGCTGAATCCACTGACGGGGGCTCGGAGCAGGAGCATACCTCTGCAAATGTACCACCCCGACACCGCCAGTCATCACAGGCTCATTTCAGACCTGGATACACTTCCTGCTCCGGTGCTGGTTTCCCATGGCAGCGCGGCGGGATGAGGGGGGGGGGGGGGGGGGGGGATTTGTTCCGTCGTTTTGCAGCTGAAAGGCCACCGGTTCATTAAACGAACCGCAGTCGACATATTGAGTTTGAATTCTGCGGCGCGTTTTGCCGAGGTTGTTTCTCCGTCGGCGCCAGTTATGTCTTTAGGTGATCTATAAAATGTTATTATTTAAAACAAGGCTTTTATGGATTGCTTATGAGGCATGCTTAGCACATGATTGATCTGACCTTTTTGCAGAAGACCGTTCTCTGAGAAAACATCAGGCTTAACCTTCTTTTGCCAGATTTGCCTGAGTGTGAGTGTGTGTGTGTGTGTGTGTCTGTCAGTACGTGTGTGCACCTTGTCTTTCTTTAAATAAGGCAAGAGAGAGTTTGTATTCCCCAGGCTTGCACAGAGACAAACTTGACTGCCTTGCCTGTGCCCTTAGCTTTTCCTGGCAAGGTTGTTAGTATTATCTCACATGGAATGAATGGATGAAATCATCCATTACGGATTGATCAATCATGGTGAGAGGGTGTCTAAGTGTGTATAGGTGTGTGTGCGTGTCTCTGTCTCTCTCTCTCTGAGGGGCTAGGCGTAGATTGATGCCGGATGGAGATTGATGGAAGCCCATCGTGAGTTGGATACTCAGTTATCTCCTTGTAATTAAAATCAACCTCATAAAGATTATTGACTCCCCCCCCACCACACAAACCAGCAAGGCTCCATCTCTTGGCAGGGTTTGTAAAGCGCTTCTTGAAAAATGAAAAATTGCATATTAAGCAGCACATATTTCCCATTTATGCGGAACATTTAGATGTGGTTAAGTTATCGTAATGTGCAATAAAACCTGGATGTGAAATTTGTAATCCACTTTGGAAAATTGCTTACTATATTGCTTTAACATCCCCTGAAAGAGCTTTGGAAATGTGTGTGCCAGGTTTATTGTGCGCCATAATTTAAATGTCCCCCAATGCAGGCAGTAAATATAAATTTATTAGTGGCAGGTTTAAATAGGCAGGCAACAGTAGCGTGTGTTTGTGTGTGTATACGACTGTATTTTTGCGTATGGATCTTTGTACATCTTAATATACATTTGTAAACACACAAACGCGGGTGTATTTATGTGTGTGTGTGTTGAAATACAATATATAACATCTTTCAGTTGGCTCGACTGAAAAGGATAGTGAGTGGGAAGTCTCTGTTCTGAATTAGCTTCTCTGACAGACGGTAATTGACAGCTCCCCTCAAACTGGTTCTAATTAGCCTCCGTGTGTCTTTTTTAGTTGAAAGGAAATCAGCAATGAACTACGGTTCAGCAGCCAGCTAATCTGGGAGATGTAGTGAGGAACGGCTTCCTGTCCGCTAGCATCTCTGGCACTTAGCTGTGTTATTCTAGCAGGACGGCAGTTAGCCTGTTGTCCAAACACAGCCCCACGTAAACAGTAACCTGAGAAACCGGACCTGGGACCTGGCCTCTGTGTGGACAGCTTAGCGGTGTGGAATGGACAGAGCTTTATTGATTTTACACACAAGACACACACAAAAATACAAAGGACCAATTAAGTCGGTCTGCAAAACCACTCTGTTTCATTGCTATTGCTCTTCATTGAAACCAACCATATCTGTATGCAGTTGATGTGTGATCCTGTGTGACCCAGCAGACGGAGAGCTGTTTGTCTGGGGTCGAGTCCCACCCGTGTCCCAGGACAGGGCTGAGGCCTCCCAGAGGGTCTGGACCCCCCAGCCTCTCTCCCTGGGGGGGCGGGAGGTGTGCGAGGTGGCCTGTGGTTCCTGGCACATGATGGCTCTCACAACTGCAGCTCCAGGTTGGTCCCCCCCACCCCACACACACACACTCGCCACCCATATCTCTCTCTCTCTCTCTGTCTGTCTCTGTTTCTCCTTATCTCTCTGTGCTTTTACCCCCCCCGCCCTCTCTTTCGTCTCAATCTTTTCCCTCTCTTTCCCGCTCTCTCTTGTTCTGTCACCCCCCCCACCCCCACCCCCCAGCTTTCCTCCACTCACTGCGTTAGTTATTCTCTCCAGAGTGTGGCATCATTAATGCACAGTAGGACCCGGCAGTTTGATGTGGGGTAATTACACTGTGTGTTTTGCACGCTGGATGACTTCTGCTTAGTCAGTGATGAGCCTGGTCGCTGGTAATTGTTTTTCTTTTTAAGTGATGAGTTTATAAAGGCCTCTCGCTCACGTCTCCCCTCCCCTACTTCCATCTCTCCTTCTCCCTCTCCCTCTCTCTGGGCGTGTGAGAGAGACTGTGTGTGAGTTCCCTCCTCATGATATTCGGCCTCCACTGTACCCTGCCTCGTGCCCCACTCCCGAAATCTCGTCGCCCGTATTCCTGCTTGTAGCCCCCCGCGAGCAAGACACCCAGTCAGTCATCCGGTGGTATAGATGTAAGTGTTGGTTAGCCGTCGGCTAGAGGTTAGAGGTGTCCCCCCCGCTCACCTGGGGGCTTCCAATCCCATTAGCCCCGGCCGTCGTCAGACGAGCGCGCCACGCCGCCGCGGATGTTTGATCAGCGGCGCTTAGCGCCCACAGTTGTCCTCTTATGCCGGCATTAGAGAAGGCAGAGGAGAAGGGGGGGGGGTTTTAAACCTGAGCTCCTTAACTCTCTAGGGGGGGTCGGGGGGGGGGGGGGGGGAGTTCATCAACCCCACCTCTCCCTGGCCCAAACTATCTGCTTGGAGTGGGGGGGTGGGGGCGGTGCAGTTGGGTGAAAGGCGGAACGATGCACCTTATTTTTAAGCTGATGGGGACTGGGGGGGGGGGGGGGGGGTAGGGATGGAGGGAGGAGATCAAGATAAGAGGATGCAAGAGGGGCATACTTTTACCTGGCACAGCTCCCTCACTGAGACAGAGAGAGAGAGAGAGAGACAGAGAGAGAGAGAGAGAGAGAGAGAGAGAGAGAGAGAGAGAGAGAGTATTTGCTCTCTCAAACTAGCTTCGCCCTCGCCAACACGCTGGTTTGAACTCCACAGCTGGTTTGAAAGCTTTCAAACGATGTCAGGTTCTCAGAGGTGTAAAGGTGTGGGCTTAAAAAAAGAAACCGCTCTGCTCTCTCCGTCTTCTCATCCTCCTCCCTCCCTCCCTCCCTCCCTCTCTCCCTCTCTCCCTGCACGCTGTCTACCGGATTTTTCCGGTCTTAATCTCAGGGTGAGTGCTGCTCGGTCAGGTTAGATGTCGAAGCACTTGTCTTTGTGGGCCTTCCTCTTCCTCCTCCTCCTCCTCATCCCCTCTACCACCAATACCACTGCGCACACCCACACATACACACACGCCACACTCACCCGCACACGCAAACACTCCTCCCCCCCCCCCCCCACCCCCCCAGAGCCCGGACCTGAAGGAAGAGCCATGTGTTTCCAAATGGGAGTGGATGGAAAATCGAAGTAGGGCTTCTCTGTTTATCAGGCAGCAGCTCTGTCACCCTGCTCCCACAACCGTCTGGAACACCTGGCAAATTGGAGACAGCATCAACTCCCCAACCCTCCCCCCCCCCCCACCCCCCACCCACCCCCCCCCCCCTCACACATACACACACCCTTTCACGCAAGCGCACGCAAACACACACCTCCGCCCGGGCCTGTTGTTCATTTTTATTAGTGGTGTCAGGTGAGGTTGGGGAGGAGGGGGGAAGGTGGGCTTGCTTAACATACATACACACACACACACACACATGCACTCATTCTCACCCTGGCGGCACCCTGGCTAAAGACAGCTCCAGCCCCGGACCCCCTCTTAGACCTGCCCCAGCCTCCCAGCCCCAGCCTCCCAGCCCCAGCCTCCCAGCCCCTTCCCCCTGATCCAGCTGGATTACAAAACCCCCAGGAGCCCCTGTAGACTGCTGTCTCCAGATGACCCGGCGCGCGGAGCCACTCTCCACCACGCCGGACCGTGAGGCGGATAGAATCGAAGCTCTCCAAGCTTCTCTTTTGGGCTGTGGGGCTTTCCACCTCAGCTTGGGCTTCACAGTTTCGAAAATCGGCCATGCGTGAATATGTAGGTGTTGGCGTGTAAGTGTTGGTGTGTAAGTGTTGGTGTGTAAGTGTGAGTGTGTAAGTGTGTGTGTGTGTCTGACTGCCTGCAGTGTGTCCACCCTCTGCCCTCCTCCTGCGAACACACGGAAGTGCGATGGTCCTGGGTGATTATGTGCGGTTTGGCGTGGGCCCCCGACGCCTGTTGTTGTGCGTGAAGGAGACCTTGCGTTCGATACCTCGGCCATCCCTGCCCCCACCCCCCTACCCCCGCCCCCACCCCACCCCCACCCCCGCCCCACCCCCACCCCCACCCCCCAGATCTGATCTTATCAATGGGAGGAGAACAGGGAGCAGGCATAGGAGTTGGAGCCCCTGCCTCAGACACTCAGGCACACACACACACACAGACACACACACACACACAGACACACACACACACACCCCCCCCTCACCATTGTGCCTGAGCGCTTACAATGACGCCCTTTCAAAGGTGTATCGATTCTCCGTGTGCAGGGTCAATCATGGGATCAATGGGGTGTGCAGAGGGTGAGTGGATGTCTCTGTGTGTGTGTGTGTGAGGGGGGGGGAGGGGTGAGGGGGCCAGGTGTTCACTCAGGGATGAAGGGGCTGAGTTCAGTCACCTCCACTTTGAAGGATGCAGAGGGCCCGTTCAGTCAGACCCACCCAGCCTGCGCTCACCCTGGAGAGGAACACGCTGACCATCTCCGTTGTTTCGCGTCTTGTGTTCGCACGGCAACGGAATAGGGAGGACAAAATACAGGTTTACTATGAAATGGCGATTTATGATTAGCGTCTAATCGCTGCTAGCAGCGAATGCACTTGGCGTTAGGATGCGCGTGGCACGCTAGCTCAAGAGTTGACCTGACCCACTTCCTGTGGCGTTGGCAGACGAACACGGCAACAGTCAACCCAACGCAAGACACGGAGGAGAGACGGATTAGTTTCTTATCCTGACGTGCCCTCACACACACACACACACACACACACACACACACAGAGATGAGACCAGGGGCCTTGAGAGGTTGTGCCTTGTGACAAGGAGTGGAGCTCATCCAGAATTCCTTTACGAGACGTCAATTGTACCCCGCGCACATTTCGACTGTCGTATTCGTAAATAGATCCTTTGTAAATAGCGTCTCTTCTTGCCAATCAGACGGCGCCTCTCTCCGCACAGCGGCATTAAAAATTGATCCCCAACAGCGGCGGGGGTGAAATGCTAACATCGCTGCCAAATGACTGATTAAAAAGAAAAACCTTTAATCTTTGCTTATAGTGTCTGTGTGCCCTGGCGTGCATCCCCCGCTGTGCCCCCCAACATCCTTCCAGATCCTTCCGGTGGCGGAGAAGGGGAGGGGGGGGGGGGGGGGGTCGAGGTGGAGAGGGTGTCGGCGGTAGGGGGAGGGCCACAGAGGGAGGGAACGGGGTCAGGCTGTAACCCCCAGACCCCCCCCCCCCCCGTGTTAAGATTTGCCGAGCCCCAGGTGAGAGACGGGGCCAGCGCTCCCTGGCCTCGGGCCACCTTCCTGGGTCGTCTCTGCCTCGCCCCGCCCGTGTGGCTGGAACCCACGGCTGACCTGACATCAGCTGCTGCCTCACGCGCTGCACCCGACAACCTGCGCACACCGACCAGAAGGTCCTGCCCCCCGTCCGCTTGCTTACGTGGCGGTGTGTAACCGACGGCAACCGACGACAACAAATAAGATATTTGACTCGCCTTTTTCGTCGGAGTGCAACGGAAAGGCCCGGGTCACGTGCGACAGTCTTGAGGGCAGAGAAACAGGAAGAGAGAGAATGGTGTTGAGTGAAGGAGAGGGGGGAGAGAGAGAGAGAGAGAGAGAGAGAGAGAGAGAGAGAGAGAGAGAGGAAGGCCTGACCGTTTTCGGGGGGGGGGGAGGGAGGTGATGGGTTGGGAATGGCGGGCAGAAATGTTGAGGAGTGCGTGTGCTGGTGTTGCAGGGAGCCGAGAGGGGAACGGGGAATGTGAACTCAGAGAAACTGGAGCGCGCTTCAAAGACCTCCGCTACTCTCCCCCGCTGATGACGAGCACGGCGAAGGAAAACAGCCAGCGAGTAAGTTATACTCCGGTCCGCCCTCTCCAACCCGAGCTTGCTTCTCCGAGTCGCTCGCTCACTTATTCACTCATTCCCGTACATGCTCGCTCGCTCACTCTCCCTCTCACTCTCTCTCTCTCTCACTTCACATCCTTATCACACGCCTGACCCAATAACACATGCATGCATTTGTCTATCTGTTTACACGCAACCTTTTCACCCCTCGAACGTGTCTGTCGAACACGTACCCGCCTCGTGTAGACTGCGAGAGAGAACGCAAGTTATGCTTCTTTCACTGTGCGTGCGCGCACTCACACACACACACAGCACACACACACACACATTCGCACCGCACGCACACACGCCTCCCACGCCTCTCCATCTCCGTTTCGCCCGGGTGTTTACTGTCGTTTAGGCTCAGGCTCTTTGTATAATCCTCTCACCTGAGTGCTCTCTCCTCTGACATGTCACTGGATTTACTTTACCTTCTCTCTCGCTTTCTCTCTCTCGCTTTCTCTCTCTTTCTCTCTGTCTGTCACACACAAACACACACGTGCACACACTCTTATGTACTTTTCCAACATGTGTACTGACCTTTTCTGGTTTTGACTACAAACGTGCCTTCAAGACAGTCTCCGCCTTCTGATACACACATCTTCAGCCAATTGATTTTTAAGGCCGTGATTTTAATCGTGTCAAAGACAGGGGAGGGGAGGAGGGGGGGGAATGAATAAACAAATAAAAGGGCAGAGTGAATGCAAACCTACTCGAAAGCAGAAATGGGCCAATGGGTGCATGGCTGCTCTACTTTCTGGAAGGAAGGCTTCATTAAGCAGTCTGTTCAATAAGGCCGAGAGTGTGTGTGTGTGTCTGTGCATCCGTCTGTGCGTGTGCATGGTGCACGTCTGTTCGCCAGTGTCTCCGTGCGCGCGTGTGTGTGTGCGCGCGCGTACGGGAGAGCTCTCCTGAATTATTTACACTGAAAATCCCACTTAATTGGTATCAAGTTTTTAAACGGGGTCAAATGTTGCCGCGCGGCTTCCTGCGGTTCCTTCCGAGCTCTCGACGGCCCTGCCCTCCGACAGAGCCGATAGGGCCCGCTGTATTGATCCTGCTTGAACTGCTCGACCAGGGCAGGCAGGAAGCAGCAGCGAGCCTGTCAGACAAGCCCTTGTGTTTCTCTGGACGGTCAGGTTCATTACCTTATTACACACAGGGTACATGCTTGGGGAGATTGTGTTGAGTCACTCGCAAGTGCATTCACACTCATACACACACACACACAGCCCGAGGCAGTGCACCGAGCTGGTATTAGATTTAAGCCCCTTAATAAAGCCAATTAGAATGATACCATAAGTGCTCATGAAGGTAACCTTATTGTGTCAGGGCGAGGCCCCCACCTCCACGACGCATGCACACGCACACGCACACGCATGTGCACCCTCTTGCACCGAATTCGGCTAGGCAGTGAGAGAGAGGGGGAAAAGCAGAGCTATAGAGTTGTGTACACAAAGCGTGACTTAAGTGTCAAGTGTATAGAGAGAGCTTTATTTAAAGAAATACATCTGGATTTCTTTCTCTCTCACTTCACTTTAGGTGTGACCTAAAACCGTCACTCTTTCTCCATATTCAAAATGGCGACATGACACGTTTCAATCCATCTAACCCTCTCGCCTGCCCTCCCCCAGGTGTGTGTTGGCGGCCAAGCCCAGCCACCTGTGGGTCTCGCTGGGGTTCCTCCCCAAACCTGGCCCCCGGCTGGCCCTCGGTGCTCTGGGGCCCCGGACCTAGCTCCTGCAGGCCTGGGGAAACCAGCCTCCCCAGGGGAGAGAGGGAGGGAGGGAGGGCACGGAGAAGGGAGGGAGAGCGGAGGAAATGAAGACGGGAAGGAAGGAGAGAGAGGAGAGAATGAGGCCGAGAGACAGGATGGGAGGGGGGGAGAGGGAGAGGGAGAGCGGGAGGGAGACGGGGGGGGCGAGAGGAAGGAGGGAATGGGAGGAGGAAAGAGGGAGGGGAAGAGGATAGGAGACAGCGAGGGAGATGGACCGTTACATGATCCAGCGGTTGCCGCGGCGAGGGCCCCGACTGCGTCGGACGGGACAGGAAATGGCCGCTCATCAATCAAACCGGGAGAGAGGGATGAGAGGGAGGCTGGAGGGGCCGTGGGATCTGGGGAGGGGAGGAGGGGAAGGAGGAGAGGAGGGCCGGTCTTCATCTGTCTGCGGCCATTCCAGACAGACCCACCACCGCCTCGGCCCCCCAGCGCTGGGTCCCTGCCCCAGATCCACCCTGGACACCTGCTGGTCCACCACAGGCCTGGACAGAGAAATGGACAGGTAGGCACCGTCGTCCTGGTTACACAAACAGCATTTCAAGTGTGATGAAACATATCTATAAATTGACGGTTCAATCTGACTGATAATAGTTTGTCTAGGTGCTTGAAGTTGGCGCTCTTTGGCATGAATCTGTTGTATTCATTAGTGGAGTTCTAACGACTGGAGGTCCAGACCTCTACGGAGACTCCACAGTCACCCCAGCAGTGAGACCCAGCCCACCAGACCCCGCAGCAACAGCCCCAGCCTCAACAACCCCAGCCTCAACCCCAGCCTCAACCCCAGCTTTGGCCTCAACCCCAGTCTCAGGCCCCAACCACGGGTTCTGCAACAGCTCAACATGCACGGGACCCTCCCCTGTCATCCTCCCCCGTTCCAGACCCAGACAGAGACTCGGGCCAATGCCCTTCCCATGGCCGGGCCTCCCTCCTCCTCGGCCGTGTCCAGACCCAGCCCCCCGCACCAGAAGCTCCACAGGCGTGCTGTCTACTCCTCCGGCACGGCCTGGAAGGAGGTGTCCTTGTCAGCCGATCCCCTCCTGTCCTCCAGACTCCCAGCCCCGACCCCCCAACGGGGACCCCCCTCTCCACCACAAACACTGACCTCTGACCCCCGGAGAAGGTTCTAGACTCTCTGGAATGGATGCGGCGGCCATGTGTGGAATCCTCCAGGAGGGACTTCGCATCTCAACGCTGACCCTTCAACAGTCCAGGGTGTTGGCGGCAAAAACCTGGAGACCAAAGATATTGGTGTTGTTCTCCGAAACGAAGCCCGAGTCTGCCACGGTCCGTGTGTTTTGAAATGCATGTGTGGCTGCCTTCGCAGATATGGACCTCTTGTAAGACATTTCACGGTGAAGTGTTTGCAGAGCTCTCTGGTTCGATCAGTCCCATGTGTCCGCGACTGTGCTCGCCTGAGTGTGAGGAATTGATTTGATGCAGGGATAATGCAAAACTGACCTGGCTTCGCAGAGAAAACAGACATGGTCCCCCCCCCCCCAAAGACAACCCGGGCTTTTGGGAACTTGAGGGTTTGGCTGAGTCCTCCCCTCCCCTCCCTCCCTCACACCCAGCTGTGACAACACTGTAGACAAGCATTTGTGGAGCAGTACGACTGCAATCCTTTCTGTCAGAGGTCCCCCCACTACAGGCTTTTTCTGGAAACTACTGATGACCCCAATCCTCTACGGATGTTTGTTTTGCGTGTCAGTGTGCCCCACAATTCCAGTTTTCTCCAGCTCCGAGGTCAATTGATTCGAGGTGAGGCCTGTCAATTTCACAACATAGATTGTGTTCTCACGCCTCCCCCCCCCCCCCCCCCCCCCCGAGTCCAACCCACCCCCCAGCCCTGATACACCCCCACCCACCCACCACCTCTCCCCCCCCCATCTCTTCCTCTCTCATCAATAGCCCTATCAGAGCCCATCTATCGATCCCCCCCCCACCCAGCACCAGTGCCAGTGCGCCTGCTGCGGGGTTTAATTTCTGACAGATTTACAATAAAAGGTGAAGTTATTATTTAACTCTTCCGGCCACGGCGTTGCCTCCGTGATTTAGCACCCAGACGGAGGATGAGTTATGGGTGGCGTGTGGAATCTGCCAGCACTGGGGCTAGTAGGGCCCTGTTCATAACTCACTGGCAGAATGTCTAGTTAGTCAATCACTTGATCTGTAATCACAAATGCTGCCAGAAATTACATGAGTGATGAGCTGTAATAAAAGTGCTTACTTTTTTCCTGCTCTGTCTCTTAAGTGTTATTGGCAGACCTCTTTTTCCCAGGAGGCCGTAGCTGTGAAACAAAATCCCGATATAAACTGCCTCATTGGGTCTGCCTCCCTGCGTGCGCGCGTGCGTGCGTGGATTTGTGTGTGTGCGTCTGTGCGCGCGCGTGCGCGCGTGTCTCGAAATGTCTTTTCACAGCACCGCGAGTGTAATACAAAGCTCTGTGGACAATTTCTTACCTTGCCGGATTGCCACGGCCCGTGACAAACGATCCGCACTTCAGCGAGGTACGACACGTTCCCCCTCTCCATCATTTAGAACCTCTGCACCGTGGAGGTGGAGGAAGAGCGTCTTCACATCCCTGCTGCCGCACCAAACCCAGAAGCCTTTCCGTGAGTACAGTGTCTCGCTGGGGAGAAGGTGAAGGTGAACTGTTCCACTCGTGTTCTGTCTCCAGGTTCATTTCCAGTCTAGCTGCTTCAGATCAACAACAGCCTCACAGACTTATTTTTGTATTATTATTATTTATTTGCACAATTAAGATTTGTAAGTCGTTCAATATTGAGTTTTTAGTTGTACAACTTCAGTTACCAATTGATCGTGTGTTGTACAACTTAGTTATGTTCGGAAATACAATGGATTCTACTGTACGGTTTGTATTTCACTGTGTTAGCAGTAGATACCACACAACTTCGCTTACCTGGGGCCGTAGATGTAGTTTACTTGACAGAAATCTTTAATATCTCTGTCAGTCAGTAAGTTCAGAGGTCCTGCTATACAATGGTGTGATTTGACCCCTTGAACAGGAAATCAAACAGAAGATAAATATACAAATCTGTGTGGCTCGCAGCCCAGGAGTTCGGGCTAGGAGGTCAGGCGTGACAGGTTTATTGATACGGACCTTTGTAATAATTAAACTGCGTCCAACTGGCATTATCGATCCCGCCTATTGATGGAATCATATTTTACTGTAAAGCTCTGTTGAACTGATAAATTACCACGTACCATCTCCCAACTCCTAACACAAGTAGGCTGTTTAGGTGTTTCGACTGCTATAGGGGTCTTTAGTAACTTATACAATCTCTCTCCCTCCCACACACACACACACACACACACACCTATTCAGGGGGAGTGTGTGGCAGGGTAGCACTACACTACACTACACTTAAAAACCGCTAAAGATGGAATGATATATCCGTATGTGGAGCCTGTCTGTGCCACAGACCCGTCACACAGAGATGGACAAGCGGGGGGGGATTTCCCAACCGGCCCTCCTCGAACGTGCTGGGCTGTATATATGACAATGTTTATGAAGGCACGGGCCCATCTCGTGGTGATTTGTGATGTCAGCACAGGGAGGATCTGCATGGCGGTAATGGAGGCTGACGCTGCTCAAATGCCCCGTGGTGAAACGAGGACGAGGATGAATGGGACAGACGGAGAGAGCGGGGACAGACACTGGAGCCTCTGGAGCTGGCTGGGGCTGGTGAGTCCATGCGAAGGAGAGATGGGCGTGGGGGGGTGGGGGGAGGGTGATGGTTGAGGGGGGGGGGGGGGGGGGGGGGGACATTGATTTCAACATCAGCAACGGCACCGAGCATTATTTCATCGTGAGCGCCGTGCTGTTTGAGCCATACATCCATTGTAGATATTCCACAATTCCATCTGCCACAGTCCATTAGTTAAGTTGGACAGGGAGGTACACCCCCCCCCACACACACACACACACACACACACACTACTGAGAGGTAACTCCAGAAACAACGTTAGATGTGTCCATGTGGTTCCTGCTTCTTGATGGCCACTGTGGTTGCAGTGGGATCTTCCGATGATGGGATGAGATCTGTTAAACTCTCTCTGAGTCGTACTAATAATGAAGCTCAAAAGAGGCCTGAGAAAATAAGGGTTCTTATTCATACACAGTGTCTACAGTGTAGCGAATTATCACCCTTTGATCACGCCATGGAAAAAACATATAATGGGAATTAAAGCGAAAAGCTCCATTTATTACTATTGGAGGAAAAGAAAATAGACCTTTACGGCCCAGGTTCAAATGTGCTTCGCTAGACCGTGTTTCCGTTTTGGCGCTCGGTTCAAAAGGGTTTTCCTTTTTTCCCTCTTTCTCTCTGGCTGAGTTCTCAGTCGCATGGGGGCTGATCCGAAAGGCCATGGTGGCAGTCTGGTTTTCCCATTCAACAACGAGGGATGTGGGGAGTATTCTCATGTCCAAGAGGCCTACGAAATCCTTGAAGCCTGGGTGTGGAGTTCGGGCCTGCCCCAGGCATAGCTGCCCCCAGAGCAGCCTGACAGGAAGAGGGATAGCCGGAATTGGCCACGGCTCAAATGAATACTTTGGGAGTGGGAGGCCAAAGGAAAGAGCTTGATTTTAATCAGTCGTGAATTGTTTTACAAGCTCAGAGTCCTCAGTATCCTAATCTCCGTGTAAATGTCTAGGTACTTGATGAAAGCAACACAGGATCTGGTTCCCTTTCCATCGGAATCACTGGCCAAGTAAAACCATTGACTCCTTACTTTGGCAGAGTTCTGAGATTAGGACAACTGTAGTTTGGGGAAAAGGCACAGTGTCAGGTGAAGTCCTACATCAACTCGGCGATAAACCTTAACACCCAACACAGGCATATGCATGTCATTTCCAGTTAGGGATGCAAATGATTCTGCTTGGACATTACGCAAAAGAAATAAAGCTGTATAAGCTATACGGCCATGCATAGGAACTCAGCAATACTGCTGGCAGGAGATACAGTCATATCACAATTCCTGCTTGTGAGAATGCTAATGCCCAAAAACTTCGACAATAGGAGCAGTGTCTTTCTCCTGGCGAGCACGCGAAGGCAGAGCGAGACAAAGGCGGGTTCTAATCGGTACAGGAAGCGCGCCGCGGCGATTCAGTGTGACACTGTGATTGATATGAGTAAGTAGAGTATTTACAGAGGCTGACGGGGCAGGAGAAAGGGAGTGTTTTCTTCCCATCCCCACGCTTATCTCTGGCCATAAATCACTGCCAATGGGATGCATAAATGCGCCCGAGTGTCGTCGTATGGCTTCGGCTCAGGCAATTCCACTTTGACCTTTACATTTGGCATTGGTCACTCCAGCTAAATGCATGGCTTGACCTCCACTGACCTTGGACATTCATATTTAATAGCCGCGAGGGCTGAGGGTTCTTCAGACAAAAACACACACACGCTCTTACACACACACACCCTGAGACACACACACACACGGATATACTGTAAGGCAAAATGGCGGCTGAAGTGGCGAGGACGATTGTCATCCCGAGGCGATGGTCACATTGTAAACCTGCTCTGGATAAAGGACCGGGCCGACGTCACGTGGCGGGACCGCGCTGTTTGTTCCTCGTCGGCCCCCGCCCTCCTCCTCCGTCACCCCCCCCGCCCTCCTCCTCCGTCACCCCCCCCCGCCCTCCTCCTCCAGTCACCCCCCCCGCCCTCCTCCTCCCCCGCCCCCCCCCCATCTGACTCCATTACTGCATCCAGGCGACGCTCCACAGCCTCTTACGGCCGCCATAACCTTTGACTCCGGCCTGCGCTTGAAAGGTTCTGCTCTTTGCCCTCCCCCGTTTGACCTGTCTGAAGTATACCTTTATAATTGCAGTGGCCGCTATCAAACGCACATATGCGCCGGTGGCGGGGCAAGGGCCCGGAGTCTGTCCACTAACCTTTTGGCCTTTCGGTCATCCATTGTGCTCAGCGTGACCACAGGCTACCCCCGCCCTCCCTCCCTCCACCATGCCATACAGTATTAACCCCCATGTCAGAGTTATTGATGGCTCTCTGAAAATATTTTATTGGCCAGTCATGACCTTTGACTAGGGCAAGCCAGGCTCTGCCCCCCCTCCAGGCTCTCATCGATCCCACATATGATCAGATGGCTAATAGAGGCGGAGATTTACATTGGATGGATGTACACTCGTGTGCAAGGTTTGATCACTGTTAAAGGGCCAGGATTGCTGACACCAACATTGCTTTTTACACTTTTGTCAAATCGATGTGGCATGTCAGTAAGATATATTTCAGCCTTTTTTTTTATAGATAGAAACCATTTATAGCATATCGATAAAGCTAGATAGATATACTCTATTTAAACTATTTGATATGTTTGAACATGATTGTTTTGGTGCGGAAATCATCCAAACAGAACATGGAATGACTATATCCCCTGCTGTCCCCTTCTTCTTCTATCAAAGTGAACTGTCAGAGTAGAACACAATGGTGTCACCTCCTGACCCAGTAAACACACTCCCATGATACCTACCCCTCTCTTCATCTCTCCCTCTCCTCCTATCTCCTCCCTCCTCTCCGCGTAAGCCTCTTCATCGCAGGAAGTGTAGCTTACGCCGAAGCACCCGCAATTAAGATAAGCCCAACCACAGCTGGACAATTACCTGCCAACTAACCTTTTCCTGGAGGCACTTAGGACTTTAAGGACCCCTGAGGATAGATGTGCCCTGAGTGGAACAGGCACTTGAACAGGACAGCCTCAGAGACGAAGAGAGAGAGAGAGAGAGAGAGACCGGAGGGGAGAGGCGGAGAGAGGGAGGGCCAAGCACACCAAGCCGTAGTCAGGTGAGTGAGATGGGGAGAGGGAGAGAGATGGTATCACGGCGAGATTACCTAATCCTCTGAGAGCGTCCCAGCTGAAGGGTTTGTACGTGTCGGACGCGTGGGGGGGGGGGTGGGGGTTTGGGGCGTTTGGGGCGTGTCCCCTGGAGAGGGCTGTTCAGAAGGCGGGGATCTACTTGAGGACGAGCCGTCCCGACGGTCCCCGAGCAACACAGCGGCCACTGGCTTTGTAAACAATGTTAAATTGATTGCAAGGAGCTGAGGAGATTTCCCTGCAGATGTGGCCATTAAAACGGTAGGGGAGGGCCTAACCCACCCTCTACCCCCCCTCTCTCATCACCCCCCCCCCCTCTCATCACCTCCCCCCCCCTTCATCACCCCCTGCCCCCCTCTCTCTCTGTCATCACCCGGCAGAATACAGTTCTGTGGTGGAGGCTCTGTTGGGTGGTGTTGAATAGGTGGTCCTGTGCTACAGATGCCCTGTCAGAGCCCTACTGTCACCTGCTGGTGTTTTCCCCGTCTGATGGCAGATGATTGGCAGAGACGTCGAGGTGCTGGCTGATCAGTTCACGGCCCGCATTGCCAGTTCACAGCATGACACCTTCTCCACATCGCCGAGCGGGTGTGCCCATGCATGTTCACACCGCATCACACCTGTACGCGCACTCCGCCGCCGTCGCAACCGCACTCGGCGGCTGCCTGACTGTCAGCTGACTGACTGTCAGCTGACTGCGAGCTGGCGGAGCGAGGCCGCCCATAGATCAGGCCGCTTAACGGGGGCAGCGCTTCCCGCAGGTGTGCGGAGGACGCTGGCTAAAGGCCTCCATTAGCGGCTGAATGGGCCCTCTCTCCCCCCCCCCCCCCGCCCTCCCAGACTGAGCCCGGCCCTCGTTACCCATCCATTGTGAGGCGTGTGAGGGAGCTGTAAGTATTAGAGACTTATGGCTTTGTTAGACAGAGCCTGGATGGTCTCCCCCAGGTTTCTGCTGCCGGGGCGGAGAGAGGGAGAGAGAGAGAGTCTCAGGGAGAGAGGGAGCCGGAAGGGCTGATGGCAAATGGAGAAATCGAGTGGTCCCTCTCTCCCAGAAACACGCTCTGTGACGAGTGGAGTGCAGGAGCAGGGGGGGGGGGGCGGGGGGGGGGGGGGGCTGGGTGAGTGTTATTTGGTGCTATTTTTACAAGAAACGGGTTGATTTGTCTTAGGCCATTACCGTCTATTACGGCTGGAAGTCTGAGGGAGAAGGTGGGAAGAGGCAGACGCTGGCATTCTGCCTAAAGAGAAATCAATGAAACAAATTAATCCTTCGCAGGCTGCGGTGACACAGTAATCCATCATTCAGGGGGCGCTTTTACACACCGAATCAGGGAGAGCGAGGGCCTGGGAGGGGGCGGGGGCAGTAAGGGGAGGGAGGAAGGGGGGCTGGGGGGTGGGGGGTGGCTTACGGCCCCCCGGGAGGGACAGGGGGCAGACAACCACGAAAACGGCAGCACCGGGGCAACGGCGGGGGGAGCGGTGTGGCTCGGAGCCCTCCAGTTAGCGCCCGCGCCGGTGTACGTAGAGACAGGGGGCGCTCACACACACACACACACGCGCGAGAGGACGGCGACGCGACGAGGAGGGAGTGCACAGCCGCAGCGGGGGGACACACGCTGCCGTCTCACCTGACACCCCTCAGCTGTTTGAGCCCTACCTGATAGCGAGGCTGACAGACGATCTGGCTCATTTATTCACGGAGTGGACACACAGGCTACCCTTTGGTAATGGAGGAGAGAAGGGAAAGAGAGAGAGAGAGAGAGATAGTGGGAGAGAGAGAGAGAGAGAGACACACAGAGAGAGAGGGAGAGAGAGGGAGGGAGGGAAAGAGAGAGAGAGCGCCGCAGTGGGGGTGGCCATTGAAAACGCAGCCCCCCCCCACCCCCGCCCCCCCCTTCCCTGTTCCATCTAGCACAACCTCACCATGTGGCGTTGCATTGTTCCAATTCCAACGCGTTCTGTTGCATTGTTCCAGTGATGACGTGTCTCTGTTGCACTGCAGATTCCCAGGGCCCTCGGCCCTGCCTGGTGAAAGGGCCAGTTGTCGGCAGCCACAGCACTGCGGACACCACCCTTAGCCCCTCCCCCCCCACCCCACCCCCCCCCCCCCCTACCTCCCGACACCCCCACACCCGTCCGGCCCACCATCTTGGCAGGCTCGAACCACGCTGAGGCACCCCAGCCGACCGGCATACAAAAGGTTAGAGCTCCTCTCCCGCTCGGCAGCCCCGCAAACCATCCTGCTGCGCCTCGACGCGGCCAATCAGAGGCCTGAGAATCCACTGCACGTGACCGAGTCACGCGGCCGTCGCTAGGTAGAGATCAGCGAAAGAAATCGGCTCTGTCCTACATAAACAGTGGGACGCCGCACCACAAAGGAAGCACATTGGGGTTTAGAAAAGACATCAAAGTAAGCATACACAACACACCCGGGTGATTTTATTCAGATCTTTATTATACGGCATCGTTTGACAATAAGGAAATGACAATGACATTGGGATTGGTGGAGCCCTCCACCTTGCTACACTCCCCTGAGAGTTGAGTCTGTACTGGCATGCTTCTGCCACCGTTTTGCTGACACTCACCCACGGTGACTGCATTTGTTCTTTTAAAAAAATGTAGTGAGGGGGTGGGATTCGGGTCGTGGTAGGTAGGGGGGGGTTGGTGTGTGTGTGGGGGGGGGGGGGATTATTCGGAGGGAAAGAATGAATAACAAATACAGAACCACGGGGCGAGCAGGCCCCATTACTTGCCGTGTCATCGTAATGGGGGGTGCCACTTACCGTAACCAGCCGCTCGGAGAGGGATACCAATAGCCCCTTTCACCCCCCACTGACACAGGTGCTGGTATTCTGTCTGAGCAGCACTGGAGAAAACCAGAGAGAAGGGGAGGGAGGGTGAGAGACTGGGAGGATGGAGAGCCGGATGAAAAACTGTGTGGGAGGGGGGGGGGGGGGTGGAGGGGAGGGGAGGGGGGGGGGGAGGGGGGATAGTGGGGGGGGGGGGGGGGGTTGTGGAGGAGTATTTCTGCAGACAGGATACCAGAAGGGGAGGTACCGTGAGAAATGTTGCCGGAAATGCTCCGCTGTGGTAAAACCCAGAACTATAACATGTCTCATCTCAAACCCTGGCTGTCAGGATCTGAAGCCTCCCACGCGCACACCCTGAAAGTGCAGTCCAAGATTTGTCTTTCTTTTTTTTTCCTTTCTCAAATACCTAGCGCTCCGTACAGAGAAAGGAGGTCCTTAACAGCACGTCAAAGTGATAGCTTCAAGTCCACCTCGGTGTGTCATACTCTGTGGGATTCCTGCAGCCTCCCTCAGAAGATAAAACATGTTTATGTGTGATGAGTACATTCTGAAGCCCTTTGAAGAGAGTGACATTGGGAGGAGGAGGAGGGGCGGGGATGAGGAGGAAGAACAGGGTCGGACGAGAGACAAACGAGTTGTGGAATGTTTCCTGTTAAGCTCTTGAAATCGGCCATCTCATTTGTTAGGGCTTGACCTCGAGCTGAAATGCCTGTTTGGGTGGCCCGAAGCAAAGGGACGTTGCCATCACACACACACACACACACATCTTTTTAAACAGCCCTCTCCCAATACCAGATATTCCCAGACGAAGCCAATGACACACTCTGCCGCCGACTTTCTCTGTATCACAAACGCGCTTACCTGTCATCGGATCGACAGCACCTACTGTCGTGGTTTGTTTTACTAAACTCTCAGGACACTTCTGAGTGGATGAGGTCAGGGATGGGAGACTGACGGCGGGACGAACCAGGAGGTCAGAAGCCCCGCCCTCACGGCAGACACACAGCAGCACCCACAGGTACCGGCAGCACTCCTCCTTCCCACCTACACCCACCCAATCAAACATCACGTAGGGGCCTACATGAACAAAACGACAACATTTCGTTCTGTTTTCAGCGGAGGGTAACCCCCACCCCCATCCCAGCACGGTAGGACACGATATCAGGCCGCTTGTGCGATTCGACATTAGCCGTCGGCAACAATCAGGTAAGTGACGACACAGCGCTCTGCGGATTCCGCCGCCGTGACACGGTGATCCGCTCCGGTTTCCAGCGAAGCGGATCCTGTGCCCGGGAGACTTGGCATGGTCTTCTTCTCTTCCTGTGAGGGAAAAAACGACACAGAAAAAGCACATAAGACAGACGGCGGGCTCGATAACAGCTTTTCGAACAATCGCACAGGTGGGGTTATTCATTAAAAACAAGGCAAAGGAGATACGAGGGGAATGTGGGTGGGTCACTTTGCATGCCATGTTATTATTGCCCCCCCCCCCTCGCCCCCCCTCCCCGTGAGTCGAATTACTCACTGATTGGTTACCTGAATCAGAAGGGAAACAAATAAGACTGCACCTTACTGAGTGTGAGGTTTATGTTACATATCTAGTTTCAATCTGTCATTCCAATATGGTGGAAGTGTAGAGACAAGTGCAGCTTTCTGTGTTCTTTTGAAAGCAGGATTATTCAAATATGCCAGACATGATCATGTTGCAGTGCTCTGCAACCCCTATTAGGAAACACAATTAGGTCATTATTTCATGAAACACACTATCTGACACACACACGCACACATTCTATTTCTCTGTCAGTCTTTCTTTCTCACAATCTATCCTACACACACACACAAACCCTCAGACCTACCGGAAAACACACACACACACACAACCTCACTCTCATGTACACTGACAAAGAAACAAGTGATAGCTATTGCAGTGAACTGTATCTGATTTTCATGAATTTGAAATGACACCTTATTTTGACGCGTTGGTCCTTCTTTGGGCAAGGACATCAAAGAACAGTATGAATAATTTATCTTAGGTGTTTCAAACTGATAAGGTCACAATCTGTCAGGTCTGGGGACAGAGCAAGCCATCTTAACTACTTTATTGTGTGTTACTTTTGACGCAGGCATGTACATGGACGCACACACACACACACACTCTTAGAGACATTTAACGTGCAGATATATATTGCATACTATAAGGACAGACATTAATAGTGTTTGTTAGGCCTGTATGAATATTATTCATATTACCAGTTGTTTCATTATCATGTCTTTGGTTTTGTAAAATATTATTTTCTGCATTTTTACTATTTGCTTGATTATTATTCTGATGGCCTTTCAAAGGGTTAGCTGTAGTATGTAGGCCCTACCGTGGTTTTAGACGTGTGCCCCTGTTTGCAAATATGTTAGACACACGTGTAAATACATGATTGATGTCAATGTTGTTAATAAGACGGTTCCTCTATACATGCTATGATGACATACTGTTCAAACAAAACTTTTTGAGTTGAACGATGCAAATAAAAATATAATTTCACTTAAATGTAGAATACAAGTGTTTGTGCGCCACAACAACTGTCCGTACTTGAAGCGTTTGCAGAGTGTAACGTTTGATTTTCGCTCTAGTAATGTACACATCGTTACCCTGTCTGGACATGCTCAGTCAATCCCGGTTACAGCATGGTGGTGGTTCAGACAGACACAATTCTAATTAAGCGCCCGCTGTGTGTTGGTTTAAGAAAACCATTATGGACTTGAGGTGATGCCACTCATTTAACTACAAAAGATGCGCAGTGATGGGGCAAGTTTATACTAGAAACGAGGGCTCCTCTCGTTTTTGTGCGCCCCCCCCCCCTCCTCCCCTCCCCTTCCCTCCCGGGTTTACACAGAGGAACACATGGAGAGACTCTCTCCAGCTGCGAGTCTCCTCCTCTTATACAACCTCTTTGCTTCTCTCTCCTCTTCGAGATTGTTTTAATATTCATTGAAACTGTTAGCGGTTCTCAAGTAGGCTAGAACATGTTTAGAAGACAAACTTGTTCTCAGTTCTGTCATTTGACCATCTACATTTTCTACATAATAGGAGGATAGGATGAAAAGTAATCCCCGTGCAGAATTCTTAAAGCTCTTCTATCTTTGTTGAATTTCTCAAGAATTCCACCTTTGCCCCCTGGTTTCCCCGAAATAAATTACTTTGAGGGTGAAATGCCTTTTGCACCCCTGCAACCTGTGTACGGCTCGCTCTTCATTTAAGAAAAACCATTATGATTTGTATTGAGAGAATTGAACAACGTGTTTCAGTTTCTCTAGTATCCGTGCCCTTAATTCCTTGAAACTTTTATGAGCAACGTGAGATATAAATACACGTGTTTTTAGGTTAATGGATACTATACATGTGCAACCTATGCGTTGGCTAATCATAATCTACTTTTCGCAAAGTTATTCGAAAAGTTATTTTCCAATTAAGATGAACCTACTAATATGTTTCAGTTTGTCTTATCAATATGTCGATTTAACGACCACGAGTAGTCTCTTTTGTAAAGGTGCTCTATTTGCAACAACGTGTAGCCTAGCCTATAGTTTTGTTTTGCAAGTTACATGAGCAGTCGCAACTGCTTGTGCTGCAGTCCTAGTTCAACTTTGCAGATAAATTAAGTCAAAGTATTGTCAGTTTTCCCAGTCTTAAGTGTTAACAACTCTGAAAATGTTTTGCTTTGATGTATCTAGTGCTTGCAATTTGGTTTTTGGTGAACTACAAGATTATAGTGTTTACACTTTACAACCACAAGAGTTGGAGTGCTAATGGATTTATGATCTCGTTCTCTGCCGAGACCATCCAAAGTAATTAGCACATATGTTCTAAAGAGATGATGGTTTTGTGAGCAATAAAGTCATTACGCATAGCGTAAACTGACAGTCCCTCCAACTCCAACCGCTAATTGTGAACGTAATTTTGGCGTCCTTGTCCCCAATTGCTTATACGATTTATTACATTCAATACGTCTGTAACTTAAATCACAAAACCGTCCTTAAACAGGCATCAAAACAAGTTGTTGTGTGTACATTTGGATAATTCTACTGCATATGCCTACAAGGAAAAATGACTTGTAATGAGTCTAGCATTTTCTGTCATTTATCTGTCTTCTGCCTCTTCCGTTCAAATGCAGTAGTGGGTCTAAAAATAGCATTCCCAAACTTACATTACAGTAGGCCTATACTGTTTAACATCAAGTCTGTTCGGGACTCATCTAGATTTTATAAGGACATGTGTTTTTCTCGTTTCTTCGTTGGGTTGCTTATAGTATGGAACCTGAAACGCTGTTGTCTATTTCAGTTACAGCAAATGATCTATACATTCGAGATTCCATGCTGCTTGTTATAGTGACCTTACGTGGCAAATCGCTGATATATTTTCCCCTATTTTTCAGCAATAGCCATTCCATTAAGAGCGATTAGATTATGTCTATTGAAAGCTGCTGATCCATAGAGAAAATGGCAGCGGATAAAAGGCGATTTCAAGTGACCTTCTAGTCCCTTTCACACCAATCTGAGGCCCCGAATAGTTAGGGATCAGATTGGACAAAAGCCTCCTCCTCTTCTCTTTCAACTCTCGACTACTCAAAGCGGAGGGGCTCGCAACAAACCCTCAAACTCACACGTATGAGTGGCCTAAAACGCATAGCTTGGGGTTAAACATTGGGGTTATAATCCTTATTTTCTCTATGACATTTAAATGGGAATGTAGCCTATTTTTTTGTGACGCATTTGCTTAGTTTTGAGTTTAGGTACACTGAAGGCTTACACTGGGCAACCTTACACTGAAAATAAACAGCTGTGTAGCCTTAAACGAATAAATTGCAAGTCTACACGTCACTGTTTTAAATACATTATCAATAGAGATGAAGGGACTTGGGTCCACTGTACTGGTCGGTTTCAGTGTGCTGCTTCGACATGGCAACATCCCTCTAGCCCCTTGCGGACACACGCATCATAGTCCCAACACACACGCATGTTTTTGGGTTGTAGGGCTTGAACCAGGGTCATCCACATAAATGCGAGCAGTACCAATGATTTTGCCTTTATTTTAGAGGCATTTATTGAGACGCTGTACGTGCCAGCATCCCTAAAATATGCTTTTAAGAAGACTTGGAGGCTATTTGTGTTTCAATACCCAAAAAGTTTTGAACGGTTTGCTCAGTGAACAAGCTTTACTGGGCAATTTTATTTGAGGCACAAATCTTCATCTCAGCTATTGAGCTCTGATCTTTTTAGAACGTAGTAATCTATCCACTCTGTTCTAATTAGCATCTGAACATATCTATACATTGTAGTTCTACATCTTAACCTCGCTGTAATGATTCCATTACATTGGTAAATTTAGGCCTCACAGCTCAAACTTAAAGTACAATATCACGCACAACATGTCCTTCTGCAATTTTTATTTTCAGCTTTGAAAGTTCATTTTAATTTGCCATTGTCTTAGAAAATGTGGTTGTCATGCTGACAGACGTAGGCATGTCTTCGGAGCCGATGATCAGCACTACAGGTCGCAAGTGTTGAGGAGAAATATATTAATTGTTTTTACAGTCAGTGTTTCAACAGAGACCTATGGTACTGTGAAGAGCGAATAAACTATATTCTTCAATATTAAAAGCCACTTTGTCGCATGAGACATTGAGGGGTATTCTAATAGGATACATCAACTAATGATAATTGTAACCATAGTTCATCTCAAAAATGGGTTGTATTAAGATAGTTTAAAGAAAAGTGTTCTACTTAATTCAAGGATCTCATAATTCATTTAGTCTCCACCAAACTTGAATGAAACAGTAGGAGAAGATGGTTTGTAAAATGTATGATTGAGTATTAACACGTTTTTAAGCACTGGTCTTATACCGTGTGTCCATTGCCTTAATCTGGGTTAGCCCTACAGGTTGACTTTATCTGATAGTGATAGTATAGTTATATATGCTTTGAAACTTCAGAATTAATATTTCCTTATGTTGTTAGGCTACTATGACAGATACACAGATGATAACGTACCCTATAACAATAAAAAGAGCAGAACATTGTTTTCAAAGAATAACAAGAAATATTTTGATGATGTCATTCCAAAATCTTTAACCTTATATATATCATTGAATTTTAATTGACGTAATGCTATTCCACAAATAGACATTACCTTAGTTTAACAATCTTGTCTGCATCTAGTAATTTCATTAAGTAGCCTACTGACCTCATATTAATCAAATTGCCTACTCGATCTCACTAACAATATGGTATTTGTTGTAGGCCTAAACATGTAGGCTATTAATATAAATTGTTGTAATGGTATTTAATTATAAATGCACAGCGTCTTCCAAACGGTGTGTCAATGTATCGTATTATTCACGCGTAGCTATAGGCTAAGACTATAGGCTAAGACTATAGGCTAAGTATTAATCTTGTCTTAACATTTCATCTTGCTCAAATCTGTTCAGGGCTGTTCTCATGTCGGAAAGTATAGATTCCTTGACCAGCTTGGCCCTATAACTGTCCCTTTAATCCGTTGACACTATCGCCGAGACGAACAGGCTGCAATCGATCTTAACATTATGTGTTCCAACAACAAATAGCCTTGCACAGGTGACATGCTTACGACGTGGAAAGGCTTCCACTGCCGAAACAACATAATTGATGCCAGTGTGAATTGGTGTCTACAGTCTCGAAATGGAAACATAGTTTCCAAAATCAGGTACAATGAGGTGGAAAAGATACCTAATGTCCTTGTTTAAAAGTTACGCCCTGACATTTAAACAGATAACGGTCGGCTGCATATGGTTTGGTTTGTATTTTCCTGTGCTAAGGCAAGGCATTAGTAGCCTATGCTCTAACAATTTAGCGTAATTTGTCTATATGAGAGAGGAATTAAATGTACTTGCCTTACTGGTTCTAGCCATATTCATGGAGAGAGCTATCCGGTCACTGGTAATAGCCGCCGCCGTTGCTTCATCTTTTAAATGTACTGCTGTCCACTTTCTTCTTTCTCTCGCCGTTTTGGTGCTATTGCCTTCTCTGCTCTCATTCGCTGTCCGTCCATTCTCTCCCTCACTCTCTCTCTCCTCCGTGCTTTTTTTTGCAATCTGTGGAGTTAAATCTTAATGATACACTTACAGAAATTCCTTTGTCCGATTTAATCTTATTCGTTTCACCTTTTCAAAGAGCTGGAGACATGAGCGGGAGTTGCAGTGCAGTGTCCGAGACAGGGACGGGAGAGAGCTCTGGAGTTGAATACTTAAAAACACCCATCCCTACCAAGCAGTTTCCAAGGGGGGCACTTGCATATTTACGGTTCATTATAACGGATAATAGTTTAACACATTAGACTACTTAATATGTAGGCTTTCAACTATTACTTTACATTATAACATACTAGGCGTGTATGTTATTGCAGCATATTGCCTGTCTACACATAGGCAAGCCTACTTAGAGTTTAAACAGTTTCAAAATGGCATGCATAGGCTACTTTGTCTAGATTTGTTGGATAAGCAGTCTGTTTATGTTCCCATTTTAACCTACATAATCATTGTTTATGTAGAATGTTAATGGCAGCCTTTAGGTCTATACAACCACTGTTAAAGTTATTTACCTTGAAGTATTTTCCCCATTTCAGTCGAGGCAAAGTTGATGCTTTTCAAGTCTTCATCAGGGGGTTCTGTGGGGAAAAAACATAGCTCGTAGTTTATTTCTTATTGATCAACTTTATATGGTTTACGAAAGACAGGCGTGATCTATGTGACTGTGCATTAATATGTGGCTGTAATTGTGTACTGTACGCTAGATGGCAGCGCGATCCAGACATTTTTGAGTTTGAGAGGCGCAGGCTTCAGTATCCACATACAAAAAGACGGAATCCCCGTTCAATTTTCAACAACTTCACATGATTTTGAATCATCGTCATTATTAAGACATAATATGACATCCATTTAGTGACCTGGGAGACTGTGAGACCTAAATAATTATGTATTAGTTGTTATTGTTCGATGTCATTTTGAGATTTGCTGCCAATGGAATCGCATCGCCAAATACCGTTGCCTATTCCAACCCGTTCAGTCTATCGTGCATCATTTTTCCACGCAATGTTCGTAATTTATCACAGTAACTGCGACTAAATACAATTTCCATCAACGAAAATGTACAACATACACGTAGAATATGTACACAATCATATGTAGGCTATGTGTAATAAAAGACAATACACGATAATGGTGATATATCCATATTCGTAATTAAGACAGCAGCCCAACAAGAACCATTTCAAACTTTTGGGAATTATAGCCTAGCAAGTCCCTTTTGCTCCGCACGTTTGTTTATTTCACGTGCGCAAAGCCTTGTCGCTGCATTTACCCCTCTTTTCGGCTATTCTATCCAGGGTTTCTTCCTCTTTTTGTGACAATAGACGGCCCATACTAATCAGGTTTCAAAGTAAATAGCAGCGCGGGGCGAGCTCAATGTAAATTGTGCTTGTCAGAGCCCCCAGTCGTAGGTAGCAAGGAACGAGGACTCTAACCAATGGAGAGAAAGAGGCTTGGCTAACCTTAGCCTCCCATTTTCTCTCTCCCCCCCTCATTGCAGGGCTCTGGCCAGTCAGTCGCCTTTGATTATCAGTTGCCAGCAGCCCCTCTCTTGGCTCCTTGACATGAGCACCATATAAGGCGCAGCGATCTCCATAGAAACGTGTCAGTTTCAATAGTAGTGTCAAAGTTCACTATATACAGACATTCGCGCAGATCCCCGTTTCGGAAACATTGCTCCGCTGGTCCTCTCGTTTAAACGCATTCATTTTTGGGTCTCTCCTTCTTGCATATTCTATTAGTTGTCGTTTTTTTCTTTTTATCTCTACTGGTTCGCTCCATTCCTGCTGGAGAGGTGAAACTACATGGGCACTTCGGCGACGCGGTTCTTTGCTGGGCGCGATGAGGTTTATTTAAGAATATAGATGTAAAATTCTGCTCTCCAGTTTTGTCCTCCCCTCCTACAGCGAAGACGGGAGTAAGGAGCAAGGAAGCGAAGAGAGAGGAATTTATTTCTCGCTGCACTTTGGATCGCGTGTCTTTTTGAAAGATTCTGTTCATTTCCACGTCCATGTGAATCGCTCCAGTCTCCTTTGTGGCTATTTTATACCAAACAGCAATTTGTTACGTCTGCTTCGGTTTTTCTTCAAGATTGGGGTTCCTGGATGGCTGACTGCAATATACCTTGGAACTGGCCTCCCGATACTTGCATATCCTGATCGGGTGTCTATTCTATCACCTCCGCTATTTTGAATGTATTGATCGTGTTCTATTCCCTTTTCAACCTATGCGATAGCGTGCTGCGATTTGACTTTGCACTGCCTTGTTTGAGATCTTTTTTCCTCCGAACGCATTATAAATATCAGCGATCATTTCGCTTTATAGCACTTTCCGGGCCCGAGATATGGCAATGGTAGTTAGCGTCTGGCGAGATCCGCAGGAAGACGTGGCCGGAGGACCTCCAAGCGGCCCCAATCCAGCAGCTCAGCCGGCGAGGGAGCAACAGCAGGCGGCGTCGGCAGCACCGCACACTCCGCAGACCCCCAGTCAGCCAGGACCCCCGTCAACACCAGGGACTGCTGGCGAGAAGGGGAGTCAGAATTCTGGACAGAGTCAACAGCATATAGAATGTGTTGTTTGCGGCGACAAATCGAGCGGCAAGCACTACGGTCAGTTCACCTGCGAGGGATGCAAAAGTTTCTTCAAGAGGAGTGTCCGGAGGAACTTAACGTATACATGTCGTGCCAATAGGAACTGTCCAATTGACCAACACCACCGAAATCAGTGCCAATACTGTCGGCTGAAGAAATGTTTAAAAGTGGGAATGCGGCGGGAAGGTGAATATAATTTTTGTATGACACATTACGCACCGTAGTTACACAGGCGCTGCCGCAATAAGGTCACACACATAGGCTGAGTATAGTGAAAGGCTGTAAGCTAGAGTAGGCTACATCAGTGCATAGAAAGGAATGGGTTGCTTACTGTAGCATGGGCTCTGTGTGAATGAGGGCAGAAGGCATTGCACCTAGCGAGGGAAGGCTTCACGTTTAAACAAAGCGGCTATTATCCTGCCGATATTTTGTGTTGCCGTCCGCAATATTTCAAAGGTCTACGCACAATTTTAACATTTTTAATAGTTTATTTTAACAGTAGGCTGTGTGGTGTGTGTGTGAGAGCGAGAGTGTGTGTGTGTGTGTGTATGGATGTGTGTGTGTGTGTGAGAAAGAGAGCGAGAAAGAGATAAAGACACTCCGTGTGTGAGTGAACGTGTAGTGATGTACTTATGGAGTGCTGTGTAAATGTATAGTTTGTCTGAAGATTAAAACGAACAGACTACTCCGCTCCCGTGCTCCATTTGCTGACTAGTCAGCATATGGGTGCTTGAATTAGGCTAAGGAAGTTTTGCATAGCTCGTTGTTTTGTACATTGGATTGAAGGCCGTAACTTTTTCATACTTGCCTATTTTAAACACAAATAATATAAATATCCACATTTTAATTCAACCCGTACGCACACCACATACCTCATGTTATGAGCCCCAAAACAAAGAAAACTAAAATGTTAAGATATTTAGTTATTGGATATAGCCTTGGATGGCTGTAACAAACCATCTCAAAATAGATAAAAATAGAAAACTGTCTGTAAATTGTTAGTATTTTATATCTAATTCTTTACTGTAACAGAATAATGTTGTTATAGTGAAACATAATGATACCTAGTTGTCATGTGGCACAATCTGGACAATCAGATGTGGCCTTCGAATGCTTGTAATCTAGTAAATCATGACGCTCCATATGTTATAGAAATGTGGAATTGTGCGTGTTTGTATGTAGGCTATGTTTGTGACAGAGGGAGCGTATTCAGTACATGTAGCCTATATTTTAGTACATGTGTGTGCATATTGTATGAAATGTTCATATTATATTAATCAGATAGTTGAGAATTTGAAATGTTGTGATTACATTTAAATTATGTGTATTAGACGTTGATCGTTTAGAGGAGAGTGAACTTATTTCTTTACCAAATTAAATTGCTTCCGATGGTACAACACACGAGCCAGTTGCCTTATGCTGCTCAGTACTGGTTGTACACAAACAATGTTTATCAGTTCTGGATGCACATTTCCTCTCCTTCTCTTTCTTTTTGTCAGCGGTTCAGCGAGGACGAATGCCTCCAACACAACCGAACCCAGGCCAGTACGCGCTGACGAACGGGGACCCTCTGAACGGCCATTGCTATCTCTCCGGATACATCTCCTTATTGCTCCGGGCCGAGCCTTACCCGACTTCCCGATATGGGAGCCAGTGCATGCAGCCCAACAACATCATGGGCATAGAGAACATCTGCGAGCTGGCTGCTCGTTTGCTCTTCAGCGCTGTGGAATGGGCGAGGAACATCCCTTTCTTTCCCGATCTGCAGATCACCGACCAGGTGTCCCTTCTCAGGCTGACGTGGAGCGAATTGTTTGTGCTAAATGCGGCTCAGTGCTCCATGCCTTTGCATGTGGCCCCTCTACTCGCTGCGGCAGGCCTCCACGCTTCGCCAATGTCTGCGGACCGCGTCGTGGCTTTCATGGATCACATTCGAATCTTCCAGGAGCAAGTTGAGAAGCTCAAGGCCCTCCACGTAGACTCGGCAGAGTACAGTTGCATCAAGGCAATAGTACTCTTCACATCAGGTGGGTGTTCTCCCTGCACAATAAAGTGAGGCCTACATACATATTGCATTAACAGGCACAGCCATACGCAGAACAACATTGGCATAAACCATATTAATCTTGACAATATGGCTGGTGTGAGCTTCTCATTTTCTGCCGCGCTATCATTAGTATAAACAGTCCAATACACATTCATGCCAGTTATAGTCAACTGACAACTAACAATACCAACTGAGAGAAAGCGCCTGAAGTTTTCAACGCAAAGTTAGTTGTAGTGCAAGGTACTTTCCGAAATGTATGTATCGTCTTATTAGTTTACTTTTATGAAAGGTATCTGGAATATAATAGATATAAAGACCGAGATTTCAGAATTCGGAATGTGATTACAATTATTTTCACGCTTAAATGGGTGATTTTGGAGACAGGACACTATTTGTCTAGGTTATGAGTTGTGGAGCATGTTTTAGCTTTGTTTTGCAAGCACAAACACGTGTCATGAGAGGACAGGAAATAATCCTTAGCAGCCTGATCAAAGAAACACTGATGTAATACGTCACTGTATCACTGGTGCAGAACGTTTTCGTCAGAAATGCGCTATGACTGAGATTGATTGGATAGTATTTATAGTCTGTAGGCTATTTTATATCACAATTAATGCATTATAAAATATTTTACATTAATTAACAACAAAACCCTCCAGACATTAAAATTATTTTTATATCTGACAGAGAAACGATCAAGATGCGTATCATGCGTAATATAAAGTGTTTTTTGGAAACTTGTTCATGCTCAAGGAGTTAGGATTAGCGGATGGTGGGCATAACAGAGATATTAATAAATATGTATTTTGACCAAAAACCTTGTGCCCTTAAATTAAAATACAACAAATTACATTATATTTATTTGAAGAAAAAATACAATTACGCACTATTCCATCAAAACGTTAGATTTTAAAGTATTAGGTGAATTACTTTTTGGAGAAAAAAAACTAAAGACGTTTCAACTCTTGATACCTTCCAAAACGAGTATGTTGCAATATATGACAAGCTGTTATACTGTATGAGTGTATTTACAATCTGAAACATTGTATATGGACTGTATACATAATAAGGTTGAGTACTTACTTAACTTGTTTTGATTGGTGGCCAAAAGGGGATTCAGAGGAAGTGTTTTATTCAGTGCCATTAAACCTCCCCAGTCCTCTATTTTGCTTCCCCTGTCTGCTTCCCCAATGATGTGCAGGAGGATGACGTTGCTTCTTTCCATCTGCGAAGGGATACCATTTGAAGCCTATTAATTATAGCGGATAATCACGTTTTTGTGAATATTTTTTTTAAACTTAAGGTATACACATCCATCAAGGTGCATCTTTGCGGAGGGTTTTTGGAAGACTATACCACAGGCTACACGTTAACCCATCTTTTCAATTTTCACTCATTAGCTTGCCTCGTTGTTTTCATAGTCCACACGATGACAAGTTGGGGCATTTCGAAATTCCGGCAATTCTCTCAACACTTTTCACCTATAAGCACGAAACTAATTAAAGTGATTTAATAAATATCATGACAGTTTGACTGGGTGCTTGGGAACATTTTCCTGATACCTACCTACAGTAGGCCTATTAGTTGAAAACTAAGTACTACTATCATTGTGCAGGCTGTAGGCCTAGGCTATTCCTAAACTTCTTCTTTTAACCATTCTAAAATTATTTAGCCTTAGGGTCAGCATATCACATGTATAGGCCTACTCGTGTCTCACGATAATTATGTAGCCTATTTCCGTTATTACCGAAATGTTTATATGTTTGGTCCAATCCCCCTTTGTGAATCTCGAAAAATATGTGCCCGTTATGTTCAGGTCTTGTTAAATAGTGGGGTGGCGGAGGGGTAGGCCTGTGTGGTGAACTATGGGGTGCCTTTCACTAGCTTTCTATTGACTCACTGCAGCTCATTCCAGTCTCTGCAAGGCTTTGAACTTAAGTATTGTGTTGCGTTTAACAAGTAGTTTGATTATTATTTGCAAACGGATTTAAAATATTATTCATATCACTTCGATTAATTATTTATTTTATTGAAAGAGACTCTCAAAGTTAATCCAAGTGGATTTGCATACATGGGGCTGTGGCCGGCTCGTCCTATAGGTCACAGTAAATCAAGCCGGGTTCCAGCTTTGCCCCCGCGCAGTCCGCGGGTTCACAAGGTTATTGTGTCTGGCCATAGTGAATTATAGCCCTGAGAAATCAAGATGAGACTTAAAAGCCTCTACGATGGCATTGTCTAGTCTTTAATGTATTAGTGCCAGAGTGTCGATCCTTTCTCTTTGGTGCCCTAGCTACAAAGCAATGGCTTAGCACAAAATCTTCAGGCCTAAATAACGGTCCAAATGCCATACATCTTGCCTTCCTGCTTAACGGTGTAAGGCAGCAAGACCTACACTGTGGACTTCTTGTTAAACCTATTGGTTGTTATTGTGCCTGAACGTGTCGTAGGACATCACATGTATGTTTCTTATCGTTATACAAGCACAGACTGTAATGGGCTACATAACCCCCGACTGTGAACGAACTGAACACATTCGCATGTGTTGTTTTGCTGGCTTCTTTTCGTACAAGCCCTCGTTTAACGTTCTTTCTGCGTGACTCTTGACTTCACCCCTGCTAATAAATGTGATTGCTTCCAGCGCCCTTTCTTAAGCTACATTTGCAAAACAGGCCAAGCATAATCTAGGGAGAAAGGGGGTGAAATGACTTAGCATCTTATAGACAGTAATTAGGTCACATTACAGCCACTGCAATTTCAGATTCATCAGTGTCGTTTATGTTTCTATAGACTTGAGTCCCCAGAGCAGGAAAATAAAGGGCCAAGGCCTACCTCTCCCCCTGTCTCAGTATACCCTCTCAGTCAGCCATAGTACTCGTCTCGAACCTTGGGTTATTTCTCTATCCACTGTTTTTAGAATTACGGTTCCGTAGGTTAGTTGCGCAATACTTCATGTATATCTTTACTCAGTATCCTACATCACAATTGAAGCCCAGTTAGACAGATGCGGTTCCCGAGCCTTAGCCGTCACAGCAATTGTGGACCTCACTAAAATGATAGGGCAGTAAGGGCTAACTGTGAAATGACGACTACACTACACATCATCTCTATTCCCACTATTCTTTGTTTTGATTGGTGTATGCACACGCAAAGAGGCATCTACCACTGTGTGGAGCGTTCTCCACTTCAGTAGATCGCCGTTGTTTACCCTATATGACAGTTCCTCTCACTCAATGTGATGTAGCATGGTTTTGGCAGTGTGTTTGTTCATTTCACTTTGTCAATAACACGTAACGCTGATGTTGAATGATAACCAGGGTGCTTTTGTGTTTTCTTTTGGATGTACAGACGCTTGTGGCCTGTCAGACGCAGCTCACATCGAAAGCCTGCAGGAGAAGTCTCAGTGTGCCCTGGAGGAATACGTAAGGAGCCAGTATCCCAACCAGCCGAGCCGCTTTGGCAAGCTCTTGCTGCGGCTGCCCTCTCTCCGCACCGTCTCTTCATCGGTAATCGAGCAGCTGTTCTTCGTCCGCTTGGTAGGTAAAACTCCTATTGAAACCCTCATCAGGGATATGCTATTATCCGGGAGCAGCTTCAACTGGCCTTACATGTCCATCCAATGATCCGAATGAGAGGTTGAAAAGAGAGAACAAGGACCAAAATTCAGCATCCCCTACAAGAAGACTATATATAGGACCTTTTTTTTTTGAGCAACTTGGAAGACATAACATGTTTGTTTTTTCTTTGTCTTCTGGGACTGAGATGGAATACGTTATGTACAGAAAATATGGAACTGGACTTTACACCTGTGTAAATCCACTCTCATCTTCAAGAACGATACTCTTCATTTTGTAAAATACTAGTCTTTATTTTCCTTTTTTGTAAGAAAAATACAAATAAAACGATAAACATCATATGCGCAGTAAGAAAAAAAAAGAATCAAGACTTAGCGGGAAAATAATGTTTCCAAGCAATTATAAGAAATGTCCTGTGTCTATGTACCTCTCTGTTTTGTATTTTTTCTGGTTCTAAACCAGTTTTTCTGTGATTCTATACTAATGATTTTTGATATAACCTTTTGCTTCTTATAATGAGTGCGATATATGTTGTCGAAGCTATGTTCTCCAAGAATTAAAATTGAAGTGAGAATTTAAAACAGAAAAATAAAGAAATTTAGACAAATAAGAAACCGTCTAATCGCTATGACAATATCACCACTGATGGTTGAACTTTTACCAACTGATTCTATGGACCTGCAAGTGCAGCAAAACTGACTTCGTGGACATTTTAAGGAGAGGACGTCAGTGGCGCCTTTTCCCTGGTCATGAGTGTGTGTGGAGTCGATCATCAGTCAAAGAGGAGAGACATGAAAATCAAAAGCACTTTTAATATATCATTTCAAATACATTTTGTTTGTTTCGTCTTGAAATTTTCATTGTTTCTTGAATTTTATTGGTTGTTGCCTTCAATTTGCTTACTCCATGATGCAGCTTTTGCAGAAGGGTCGGTTGATGAAGTTGTGTGATGGTGACTGTACTATTAAAAAAGAAATAGGCAACAATGTCTCACTCTCAAGCATTTTCATCAGACATGCAGTTCGGGCCTATATTGTGTGCAATAGTGTTCTGCCAAACCAAATAAGGCTTTATTTTCTTCCTTTGTCTTCATAGGCTACTGAATATGCGCAAGTATATTTATCTTTCACGTGCGTTTTCCTGTTTTGTTTGCATGTCATAATACTGAAAATACATGCGTAGGCCTTTTTGCCTCCAATTTTCTCAACCGAAGCCGAGCTTTGGAAAACGATGTTGCGTTGTTAACATTGGAAACGGGCATGGCTTAGAAAGGGTTATGAGTGAATGTCTTGGATATACCTGTACTGTTTCACACACTCTCTGATAGAACTGGATATATGATATCACAAAGAGGCACATGCAGGCACTGTGGAGAATACGAAGGCAGTGACGCTGTTCGCTGCCTGTTAGCGCATTAATGTTTAATATTTTCCCAGACAGCAATGAAAGCATGTGCACAACTGAGGCTTCACTAGCTTACCTCCTGTGGCTCAATCAAGGTGATTCTCCATTCTATCTCCTTACCTGCCTCTCTCTCTCTCTCTATTTCTTTTTCCTAACCACAGAAACCAAAATGCACTCGCCCCTTTAAAATCTACCTTGATAGTAGTGTATGCTTCAATATTGATGTAGGCGTCCTTTGGCAAAGGGTTACGCCCGCTGCAAAGCTGCTGTGATATGCGTGATCAATCTGGAAAATGTATTTTACAGCGTGTAAGCCAGTCGATAGGAACACCGAATGTGATGCATTGTGTGAGAATAAAGACACAGAGCGAGAAAGAGAGAGACAGAGACAGAGAGAGAGGGAGAGAGAGAGAGAGGGAGAGAGACAGAGAGAGAGGGAGAGAGAGAGAGAGAGAGAGAGAGACAGAGAGAGACGTATAGAGCTGGTGCAGACAAATGAGGGAGGAAACGTGCGAAGGGAAGGCGGCGTGTTTGTGGATGCAGCCTTGGTTTTCTTGATGCATTGAGAATATAATGAGTGCATCGATAAAGTCCTCAACATGCTAGATAGGGCTGAATAGAATTATTTTAGCCCCCAGGTAGTCTGTCTATGCATTGGAGGTCTTTGTATCTTTCCCCTCTGCAAAATAGACTAGCAATAGACATCTGATTGTAGTACACACACTCCATACTGTCACAAGCATACTGTATAGGCTCATAACCTATTTAGATGTAATTTAAATGTGTTGAGCGGATGAACATGTGTTCTGTAGCTCTGTGTCAATTAGGACATTAGCGTTTCCCCTCTGTGATAGAATCCTGTGTATTCCCTTGCAGATTGTTGTCAAATCACGAGGGCTAGGAGGAAGATAGAAGCTGAACCGAGTAACCTTTTGCAATGTCGAGATTGTATTTATATCTCAGTGTTAGAATTGGGGGATGGGTGTTGGGTTTTATTAGTTTGTGCGTTCTCTGTTTTATTCATATAGTGCACGATCAACGCACTGTTGCGTTTGTAATGTAGCTCATTGTCCTAAATTGCTCCCGCATGCTATTTCTACCATAGGATTATGAAGCGTCTCTGTATCAAAGTACTATGAGTCACATAAGTGTAGAGCCTCTCGATTGATCAGCTATAAAAACCTGTTTCAACATTAGAGCTAAACCTATTTCTTCTCATTCCGTTTTGGGTTAGACATGATTCCCAGAGCTGTGTTTTTGAACAGAGTATGCAGCTAAAAGATGCAAAAGTCCGGCCTCATAGGTTTGACTTCACATAAGGTGTTTGGCACATGGCCTCTGCCTATAGCACCCATTCTCTTTACGAAATGAAAGCCCAGCCATCGGTATGGTATTGTAGGCTACTCGATATGCAGGTAATGTCACCTAAAACAAGAATAATGAATTTGGTTATATTACTTGCAGCGATTTCTAATATGACACCTGAGTGTCATTGTATTTTATGTCGAAAATCCACATAGCCTACTGAAATAGTGTGGCAGCAAGCATAGGCTTCGTGACATGACTACATCCGTTGAAATCTAAATGTCCATGTAGGCAACTGTCAGTCACTTTAAACTGGGTACCTCCTTATAATATATTCTAAATCCCCCCCGGAGCTACTCTTTCATCCAGTTCATGCACTGTTATAAAATGTTACCACACAGACTAAGTCTATACAAAGCCATAATGTGCTAACGATGCCATATTTGACAACACAACATCAATAATTACGATACACTCACATGCGTTTGACCATGTCCACGTGTTACTTGATGGCATTACCAGAATACATGAAGTTGACAATTTGTCCTGTGACAAAACTATAGCTATCTGGTAGTAAAGTGTTTGTATCCGGTAAATCACTATCATCCGTATAGGCCTAGCCCTGCGAATTGTAAACTAGCTATGAATACATTCTTGACTGGTTTTGAGGCCTGTATCCTCATTAGTCCATTACCAATGCTGTCTCTGCAGGCTATAGTTTAGGTGTTCTGGTCCTGCACAAAAGTGTAGCAATTTAGATGTTGCATAACTTGTAGGCTAGTTTTGACTGAATGCGGTGGGTGAGGGAAGATGGATCTTCGGCACACTATGGGCCCCAATTCTGCCACGGTAATTTCGGAAACTCTGGTTACCAAAGTGTTATTCCTAAATGAGTTAAATAACCATTTACCTTTGTCTGGTTTCATTCATCAAACCACAAGTGAAGGACTCCTAACATGGGGTTATTTGTTTGCTTATACAAGCAGCTGGGTGCGATTTCACGTTTGAGATATCTGTCTGAATGCGAAACATTTATTATCCTAAATTGTCAGCGAACCTATTTCCGAAACATCATGCAACCAATGGTTTCACGTCTTGAACAGCCACACGCGTCCATGGAAACAATGTGCACAACTTTAATTCATCTATATTAACTCTAGATGTAGGCTAATATTAAATCCCATTCCACAATACATACAAATATTATTTTCTAAATTAGTATATTAAATAGAGAGATAGAAATTGAAATTCATAAAATATTTATTAAGTATTATGCATAATTAAATGAATTCAAGACCACGTGGACACAACAAGTGTTTTAAAATCAGAATCTTTACAAAGCGATTAACAGACAGGAGTAAGAGATTGTGTTTTAAACGCACCAAAATCCCATGGGATGCTTGCCTTGTGTGCGTTTCTGAATCATAAAACAGCATGGTTTTCGCACGGTGTGTTGCTCACCGTGTATGGCACAGTGGTGACCATAAGCAGTAGAGCTGGAATGACGCTAACAATCTCAATGATCGCAGTATAATTCTGCAGTCCGCAGACCTCACAGGCAAGCTTTAAGCCATGGATCAAATCCAACACTACAGGGTATAAAATATCCCCAGTTGTGAATGTAACATAAGGGGACGCCTCCGTGTGTGTGCCTTCTTGTCCCTGTGTGCACGCGCGTAATCGTGCGCGTGTTCGCGCGCGCATGTGTGTGTGAGAGAGGGAGGGAGGTGGTTGCGAGAAGGCAGAACGCTGTGTAAGCGATCCCTTTGTGTTGATTTAGGAAGACGTTTGCTGTATATAACGTTCAAGGCTGATAATATCATTGTCTGGCCAGATAAATAAAGCATTGGCCAAACCATCGGGTCAGCTATCGATCCGCTTTTCTCCCCGAGAGAGAGTGAGAGAGAGACAGAGAGAGAGAGAGAGAGACAGAGAGAGAGAGAGACGGATAGAGAGGAGGGGGTAGGGGCGAGAGGGGGTTTAGAGAGAGAGAGAGGGAGAGAGAGAGAGAGAGAGAGAGGGAGAGAGGGAGAGAGAGAGAGAGAGAGAGAGAGAGAGAGAGAGGGAGAGAGGGAGAGAGAGAGAGAGAGAGAGAGAGAGGGAGAGAGAGAGAGAGAGAGAGGAGGTAGAGGAGAGAGAGAGAAACCCCTCACTCATTAGCATTCCATACCCATGGACCAACGCTGACAACTAACAGAGATATCCAGCACCACACCATGCACTTTCTCCTTTGTCTCCCATTCCCTTCATTTCAACGGTCAGATTTCGTCACAGGGAACACATTTTATGCCTTCACACGAATAGACTCTTCACTCGCTAGAAGTACCCGTATCGACATAGAAAATAAAACGGTGTTGTTATCCATATAGTCCTCATTGTCACAGGCAATGACTTCAACTCGTCGTGTGAGCATTGGTTACATTGTGACAACAGTAAGCATGTAACTTATGTCAGCTACAATTTGACTTTGACGTGAAAAGACACTCAGGCCATTAATGTTCAACTATCACACTGGCAATTATTTGTGGTGTCATTATTCTTTATGTGGCAAAAGAAAAGAAAAAAATATTATTTTATAAGCATGTACACTGCATCTAAACAGTTCCATTCTCATGCGCCTTGATGAGAATACAATTCAACAAATATATTCGAATATAGGTTTTTATATTTGCTTAATAGTTTTAATTATAAAGCCTTTTGGTGGAGGCTATTTGGTGGACCTGCCAGTCCAATAATCACAGTAATTGTTGAATGCATTGGGGTAAGTTAAATAAACAAATGCTATTAAACAACTAATACTTTAAAATTGTTTAAGATAATAATGACATTTAGATGAGAGAAGGTAATTTTAACATGCAATACTGAAGCTTGATCTGTATTTTTTATATAAAAAACAAAATATTTGAGTGACAATTGGTAGCATTAGGCTATTGGACAGGGGATTGTTTGGGAATGTATATCTTCATACACGTTCAAGACTTGCCCAACAATGACAGCTGTTCATCAGATAGCAACTTCTTTCCAAGTTTTTTTTTCTCCTCCCACCCTGGGCCCCGTCTCTATCTTGCTTTGTTGTTTTAAAATATGCATGTCTCTCCGGAATGCCAGTCACGAGTCCAAACTTTGTGTCCAACCTCCCACATGAAATGATCCTTTTAAAGCGGGCTCAATATGTCTCAATCTGCACTGCACTTCACTCAAAGCTTTTGGGTAGTCTATGGGACAGAGCCCACAATCATATTAATTAAAACGAGATGTTTTGTCGAACTCACATACTACATAGGCAACTTCATGACTGGAGAGATGGAGCTCAGTGAAGCTACAACACCACTACTCCGATGGAGGTCCACCGAAAAAGTAAGATTTGTTTAGAGGTTGTTTTGTTTTTTTTCTTTGGGGGGGGGGGGGGGGTTCTAACTTGCAGTGTGTGTGCGTGTGCGTTTGAGTGAAATGGATAAGCAAGAGTGAGTGAGTGAGAGAGAGGGAGAGTGAGTGAGAGAAGGGGGAGGGATGAGTGAGAAAGGGAGAGAGGATGTGCCTGTGTGACTGTGTATGAGTCCGGCTGTCATTAACAACAAATTAATCAACACGTGGCATTTAAACTCGAGAGTGCTATTTTTCTGTGTATGTATACGGACTGGTGAAATAAATCACAGTGCCGGAAAAGACCCAGGAGATCGGAAAGGAAAGTTTGATTTGAAAGGGATAGCGTGAAACGAGGTAACAAAGTCGAAACAGCGACGAGAGGGGGCTGAGGTTTTGAGTAGAGAACTAGCTTCATTCCCTATGGGAAGTTTGTAAGTAGGCTTGTTCGTGTATCTGTCAGGGGAAAAGTGTTGTCATTATGGAGAATGACAATTTGAATTATGCTGGATATGGTTATTTTGTTGTTAAGTAAATGTGTCTTTTAAGTTAACCTGTTGCTAACTGAGTCTATTGAGGTAGGCTACTGCCCGAAAAAAAAAAAAATACACAGCGATCCAACCATTAAGCTACAGCAGAACCACAGGATTGCTTTGGCATGCGCCAACTTCATGCCATTGCCTAATCCATTCAAATATTTAAAAGGACTGACTTCAAGTCATTGGTACATCTACACAAACAAAATTAATTTAATGGCTGTGTTCATTTATCAATTCAGATATGTTTTAATAGACATCCCAACACTGTGATTATGTCAACATATGGGAGGCCAGTAATGCCGGGTTTACATACCTGATAACGCCCGGGCTTTTCAGCAATATTTACGGCTTCTCTTTCTAATACACACCAGATGGTTTGTGACTCTGCCACCGCAGCCAGTGAGCTCCTCAATTTTACTCAGCAGCATTTTGTTGCAATTACACTGCATGCTGTGACCAAATTTATTGGTGACCTATTTTGCAGCATTTTATGTTAAACTGATTTTTTGGCCACTACTGTACACATTTCATGTCAAAGTCAAGATTTCCCTGATACATTTTCTGAAGTTTTAACATTTCATGTCAAACGTATAGACGAGTAAGTAGATCCAAGCTGATTGGATAAGGCTACAGTGGATTATGTTTTAGCCTAAAGACTGAAATACAGAGGCCGCGTTCAAGCTTGACCAATCTCTCTTGATAGACCACTGTATTTTTAAGATAATCACTCAAGCAGAATAATGCTTATAAAGATATTAGCTATTGAGCTAACCATCTATGGGGCAGGGCTATATATTTTTTAATGAATGACAATAAATTGAAAGGCTTTTTAGTTGACCACATGGGTTTTTCCGTTAGGCCCATTAAGCCCCTTTTGGTGGCCAAGCAACTGGCGCAGAAGAGGTATTAATATGTTTCATTTGAACTGTTTACAAATAGATAGAAAAGATATGTGTCTTAACTGTAACAGACGTTTAGAAAATAGCAGAGTAATATTCTGGAAGTGTTCCAATCCTACATATGTAGACCACCATAAACTGAAACATGGAAAATTAACATCTGTTTTTCCCGAAGGAGACGTTCAACATAGCTTATTTGTATGCACAAGGGCTGCAAGAATTGTCATAGCCCGCTCTCACTATCTCTCTATTTATCTCTCTCTCACTCTATCTATATATATTTCTATCTCTCTCTCTCTCTCTACTGTTTTTGTCATTGTTGACGTAAAATAGCTTATTTATATGAACCTAATGCGTACTATTTGTCTGACTGACTGAAACCTTGCATTGAAAGTAAATTTCATTTTTACCATAGGGAAACGGTCTCCAATGGTAGTTTCCAGCAATCATCGATGCCATCTCTCTATCTCTCTCTATCCCTCTCTATCCCTCTCTCTCTCTCTCTATCCTCTCTCTCTCTCTCTCTCTCTCTCTCTCTCTCTCTCTCTCCTCTCTCCCCTCTCTCTCTCTCTCTCTCTCTCTCTCTCCCTCCCTCCTGTCATCCTGTAAGAACTGAAGGGAAGGCAGGATGTTGATAAATACATGAATTTTTTCGATCTTACTCAGCATCATCCATCAACTGTGTATGTGTCCATATTGCAGCATGTGTCTAAGCAAGGAGAAGCTGCCAATAGCCGTTCAAGCTACTCTGCACTGTAAAATGTCTTGGATGGATATAATCGAGGGTGTCTATCTCAGATAATGACTTTGGCGTTCCTAATACACACTGGACTTTATTATCGAAATCAAATATGATTTAGGTAAGGCCTGTAATTCCGTGATAGGCTACGTCAACAATCTTTGAAACGTCTGCAAATATATCCACCTCAGTATGCTACACACAATAGCATCTGTGCTTTTGATGCTCGTAAAACATTCGATAGAACATTCCACATGCTTGCCTAAAGCGCTTGGACCGCTACATAGAGCACCTCGCTCTGTGGTTGCTAACACTTTGTGGCCTACATACCGCCGCTCTGATTATAGAAGTGCCTCCTCTCCTTGTTAAAGAAGCAAGGCTCTAATCTACCCTCTGTGTAGCCCTAAAGCCAGTGTGCTAGTCAAATTGTGAGAGCGCGCGTTCACGTGTGTGTATGTGCTGAACAAGGGTGGGGGTTGATCGGAGGGATTGAGGAGAGGGGAGAAAGGGAGAGTGTGAGAGAAGAGGGAGGGGGTTAACGGAGTGGCCTTTCCTTCCAGACTGACACGACCCCGCTCTCTTCAAAGGCCAAACAGAAATAAACGCATCTAATCTGAATGGCGAATTTTCAGTCAGGAATTCAGAAATTGGAATGTGTGTTTTCTCTGCAAAATTGAATTCAGGACGGTACATACTAAGGCCACATTGGTGGGTATTCAATATTCTATCTCCACATGAGCATTCTCAGCTAGTATGGTATTTGTCCATGACTACCCCCCCCCCCCCCTTCTCTCTTCCCTCTTGCCCCCCCACGTCCAAATTCATTTGCATTCGTTGATGATATCAGTAAAGAATAGCTGGCATCCTAGATGAGGAAGGGTGGGGGAAGGAGGCTTATTTGGATAAAACTGGACGGAGAGTGGACACGGCCCGAAAGGTCAGCCGCCCATTCATGTCAAGGTGGCGGGGGGCGGTCGGGCTGGGATTGCCAGAGAGGCTTATTTGAAAGCGGTCGTATTTGAGGCAGGGAATGAAAAGGAGTGGACCACAAAGCTCGTCATACTTCAAATACGCCCCGTCACATCTTCACTTTTTCCACTCCACGCATAAGATGCACGCAAAAGGGGTGGGGGGAATATCTCACTAACCACATAGAATTGACATAAAACAAAGGGCTGACCGAAAGTAGTCACTATACATTAAATGTATATTAAAATAAATATAGACATGTTTGTGTGTGCTCAAAGACGCTTATGTCGAGTAATGGTGGAAAACAAGATTCCCATCCAGCCATTCTGCCACGTGAGAGTAAGCATATTCAAGCGCCTGTCTAATAATGTCTTTTAGGACATAATTAGATGTCTGCTTGATAATAAAGTCTTACTCGGTTATTCAGTGAAACCTTTTGTTTATTGGCTGAGTAAGTCTTTATCATAAAGATACGTATCAATAATTTAGAAAGATCATTCCGACAATTCCAACCCCATTGGCATACTGATATGGGACATAGTATACTGTGGGCTATACCATTCTTCGAACAATAGAAAATAATGAATTAATTAAAGCACTGACCTGTTTTACTGGACATCCTTTCATGAGTTACACAGAGGCCGCGCACGCGCGCAGTACATATGCATAGGGTACATTAATAAGAATAAACATTTAGTCATGTATTCTTCCATAGATAGTATACAGTCATATATGCATTTCAATTATCCCTATTTCGAGGACAGTGTCTGTTCTAAGACCAATGAGTGCTAGGTGAGAAATGGTTAAGCTACTTTAAACCAGGTGGTCACTTATCCATTGTTAAAAAATTGAGATATTGACCACACATCTTCGAACGAATTTTGCAGAGAAATGCAGATCGTCTATTACAGAGCACATCCAGAAATACCTCATAGACTTGATTTAGCCTATACGTCTAATCAGAACTAAGGTATTTAAATTACAACGTTAGCCTTATTGTATAGCCTATTACAGTTTTGCAAATGGAGATATCATAAAATAAAATAAAACAAACTTGATTTCAATAGCCTACTAGTTGTTAAGATGATTTACTCTAATGCATAATATGTTTCAAATCACCATGTTCCAAGTACTTAAAAAGAGCAAGTAAATATGTTCCTGCACCTTTGACTTGAGGTATGATACATTGATTATCACCTGCATGTAGCCGATAGGCTATAGTAACTTTGATTGAAGTCCAAAGACGCACGCGCCTCTACATTCCCATCACCTTGTAATGATTATTATGATAATCTTCATTACTCATGTAAACCTAATCACAATAGTCATTGCTGTGTTATTGCAATAACTGTTATTATTAAATCATAATCATATCGTGGAGATGGCCTGGTTCAGTCCTTCGGCTGGTAATATGTTGGCCCATCTAATGAAGGTGTAGTCGTGAGTGTGGCAATGAGATGGACATGTGATGTAGGTATGGACAAAGAGCAGTCATATCTGAGAGACAGTATTATTTTCTTAAAAGCGTGGTCAATTAGACTCTGTTCTACTACTGTGATATTTTGGATACCAAGGCTTTGGGAAAGCGAATGGAAGCACACCTAATGCCTCTCCAGAACACTAATCTATAGTCTACTATGAGACCAAACATTGATTCGAAACTACGCCTCGACATAAGATGTACTGTTTGCTCGTGGTACACACATGGTGGAGTAAACGCTGTTATGGAGCTTGAGGATGATAGTATTGATTTTGTCAAGTGGATGGTCACCTCCCCTCCCTCACCCAGTTTGACATTAAAAGTTCCTTTACATTTAGCTGCATCGCTACTGACTGGATTGGTTGCTTTGGCATGTTGACCCTTTGAGGTTCATAAGAATTCGATCCAGCGTATTGAAAAAAACGAAAATCATAACATAGTCAAATTAATCGATCAGGTCATTTATAAATCATTCATTAATGTAACAAACCCCATAGTTACTGTATCGGGGCACCTAATTCACGTCAATCATTGACACTCAAGATACTACTGTGAGCGCCTCAAAGGCAAGTTATAGAAACGATCAAGTTTGTCTTGTTCGCTCGCTCTCTTTGTTGTGGTGTTCTTGTGCACTGGTGCTCGTGCAATGAAGTGCATGGAGGCTGCCTCGGCTGTTTGTTTCTACTTTTGTTTGCTAGATGGCGCTCTGCGTACTGGGACCCTCCGACCGAGGAACCACTGCTTTACCCCTTCTCCTCACGCTCAATTCTGTCCAGTGCACTGGGCTGCGTTTTCCGAGGCGTTTTCCGAGGCGATTGTAAAATAGTTTAACATCTGTGAAAACTATTTTCATTAAATGTATTATGTGCGTATTAAGGAGACGGTATTGTTTTGGTTTGCCATATGAATTGGAATATATTTTACATGATCAAATCAGATTAATTGAAGTCAGCAATCAAATACGATTCCCAAATGCACGTTTTTATAAACTGATAATTATATTTGGCTATTGTTTATGATGCAGTGTTTGTATTCTCTTAGATGCTCTACAATAATTACGGTTTTCAACGTGTAGAGGATAATCTGATACTTTTTTATCCTCTTAATCCAATAACCTCAACATTAGAATGTCTATTTTTAGGATTTGTGGATTGAGCAGCTTGGAGTCTGTTTAACCAAAGAAACTAATAATTTGCCAGCAAAAAATATAATAAAACTAGAACAATTGCAGGACAATTGCTGATAATAGCTTTAAATAATATTTGGATCGGTATTCTTTTAAATAATGACATCCTAAACGATGGTCCATTTGTTTGCCCGTTATGAACATATAATTTATGGCTGTACCTAATTTAACAATGAATTGGCCGTTTATTTTACGTTGATATTGTTTAGACGGTATATTTGGAGAACGTTTAGGACATAAGCAGTTTTCGAATACAGCGTGTGAAAATGTGTTTTGTTTTGCTGAGTGGCCCACTCTCTTTGAAGATATACTGCTGCAGTTACACTTTCACTAAATAGCGGCTTGTCCATGTCTGACGTTGATGAATGTGCTCGAGACATGGAGAACCTTTCACAGCTGTCTAAAAGCGCTCTGCCCCTCAGACAAGCCACAGACGGTCAGGTGCAAGGGCCTTACCGCAGCAAATGACAAAGAAACACGTTCATACAAATAGAGAAACCTAGAAACAAGAAACATGTCACGAGATGCTTTTAAGACTGCTAACATGTTCTATTTTTAAAAGGCTTGCGCCAGTGTAGTTAATAGTCTATCTTCTCTGACGTGGATAGCCTGCAGTTTTATGCCAGTGGTTATTTGACAGAGCTTTGGATTCCATTGCTGTCGATGTATAGCTTACTGTAAACAATGCTTCAGGTGAAACATGAATGTAATTATTTCACAGTTATCGCGAAACACACAATACTCCCATAGTCTAGTTTAGAAATTCAGTTAGATTAGTTTTTTACCCATGGACAGGCAAAGTAAGCATTGCACAAATTGCATAATGCAACACGTACGATTCATGAAGTCATACTGTGCAGTCCATACAAAGGATGACAGTCCTTTATGGTGAAAGAATCTTTCAGCAGGAATAGAGCTGTAGGCCTATTGTCCACACGTTTACGTCACCCTCAATTGGATCTTGGGTGGTATCTCACCGCAGGTGCGCGTGTACCCGGGCCCCTCCACCTGCACGGACCAAACGAGCAGCTTCAAAGACCACTACTGTTCAGGCTTGATTTAATTCTTGGGAATCAAGTGCGCGTGGCCGCCAAGACAGCGTCTTAGATGGCAGCCTATATTTACATTAGCAAACTGAACTTGGCCAACACGTAAGAGAAGATGACTCATTTCAATTACATTTTTGTACAACGGCTATAGATACGTTCTGGTGTTTAAATAAGGCTCTCTCGGTATTTGTTTTTCTCTGCTTAACAAGCCATCAACTCATACATGAATATAAAATAAATAGCTTCTAGTTCCCGCAGGCAATGGGTGGGTGCGAGTTCAATTAAGGGGGAATTATGTAGAGGGCATGAGTATAAAATGACCTCAGTTGGAATTTATCAGAGAATATCGAGCCTATTGGTATCCACGCAAGTAATATATTTGATTCGTTTTTTGGTTTTGCTTTATAACTCATTTTTCCCCCTATGCTTGGAGTGGTAGTTTAGATATTCTTTGAATTTTGGAAGATGGTAATAATCAGAGCAAATTACTTTACTGTATCTTAGTTTGGAACTTAAATTTAAATTGTACGCTAATTATTTCTTCTTTTTTTTCTACCTCTAATCGAATTTCCACAGTTTACAGATAATATGGGCTAGGTATGGATTTGGGAGCACAGGGGCAATCACATGTACATTTTCCCCTCCAAAAATGACAGTGTGAATACGTTCGTTTGTCACACTATAAAACACGATATTTCACTGCCACAGTGGGATTTTAACGAATTAAATTATCTCACTGCTAGCCTGTGATAAAAAGGTATGGGATTGAGGCACAAGTACAAAGCTGCCCGCGCGCCGGCTTGTTAAGTAACTTGCTGTCAGTATAGTTAGCAGTGTTCTGATATGGACGGTGGCTCCAGAGGCTCATCTCTTGGGGTTTTAATTAACAAGCTGTCTCAAAGCTGTAGAGCTCCATCAAACAGCCTCTCTCTTCCCACCATGCAAATCCCTATTTCGTCTGCGCCTTCGGATTTCTCTCAAACTTTAGACAAGAACCACGGCTCTCAAACTTAAACTTTCCCTCACGTGCTCTAACTGACACGGGTTGACGTCTGTTATTGTTAGCTTAGAAGGCATACTGTACAAACACTGTTGTAGGCCATATCGACTACTGTAAGCTGCATTTGCACTTGATGGTCGCAAATTGATATGATGGTTTCGTCATTTGACACTAATTCGTGTGCTAATTTTTATGATTTTAGGCTTTTTAGAGATTCCGTGTCACAAACCTTGTTAAGGAGCTCTATCAGGCTTAAAGTCATACAGATCAGTATGGAAAGGAAGAGTGAGGTATCCCTCTCTCCCTCTCTCTCTCTCTCTCTCTCTCTCTCTCTCTTTATATTTGCTCTCTCTCTCCCTTTTTCCCCATCGCTTTGCTCTGTGTGGCAAACTTGGTGTCGGTCTCCCACCGTTACCCAGACGGGGGTAATTTGATAGCAAGGCAAGGTCAAGAAAGAGCGCTGTCCATGGTGCTACACGAGGGTAGCTGGATGTTATCATCAAATTAGACAGGACAAGTTTCAAATCGATGCCACCGTGGACGTCTGGAGACCGCCAACAGTTCGAGTTAAACTCGTAACAAGTCCCCCTTGACAGGTCAACATCTCAGTATAAATACACACCTCTGATGTAGCCTGTGGGTCACCGCTGGGTTTGCTAGATAAGGGCCAATCCCACTGAAAGAGAAAAAAAAGGTCCAATAGCATTTTACTGTTGTAAGATTCTTTACCGTAGTACATACGCATACATTTTATTTATATAAACATACTATTTTAAAACGTTTTAAATAAAATTACAATAAAGAGTCACCTACAGACCACGATATACATGAAACAATGCTCAAGGAAAAAAAACAGAAATGTAATGTAAAAAGATACAATACAATGTATATACATTTCGGATACAAAATATTATTTATTCACATGAAATCGAAACATCCTGCACAACATTTTGTAGAAAATAATTTTGAAACAATAAAAAATTATTTGATGTAGATGAGATCAAAGTATCTTTGTTTTGTCACAGTAGTCACATTGTGCTATATTCTATAATTGACTACTCATAATTAGATGTAATAAAATTAAATGTGATGAATATCCCTATAACCATACACACTTATTTTAGGCTAAGGGATACTATATTTCAACAAGGCCTGCTTAATTTAATATAACCCTGAATAGATGCCTTCTACATTTATTCTAGTTTTATCATTTGTTTAATATCACTTTCTATCACTTTTAAAGTAAACCCTGCATCCTTTGACTATGAATACATTTGTATGTTTAACTTATTTAGACTTTAATCATTTAGTCCAAAAACAGATTAATGTAAATTAAATGGATCTGATAACACATAAAAACACAGTAGGAATACACCTGCATTATTTTGTATATCATCTTTATTATCATAGCAGATCATTTTCAAAGGCCATCCATGTGGGAGAACTCAAATTAAGCAATGTAAATATAGCCCATAGCTAGTTAATTTGTATTTGAGCTTATTTCAGTTGTTGAATGATTTTGCTCAGTTAACCTATTTGTATTTTGCCATTCGTATCTACCCAAAAGCAATTCATTTGAATAATAACAAGGATCAGTGGTGTCAGATTGATGGAAATTCCAGGTAGACCCAAAGGCAGGTGAGGGAATATACAGTGAGAAGGAAGCTGCTGTTTAGATATTGTCCCTTACTGTAGAAAAGTGTTTGCTTCAGGGATAAACAGCAATGAAGTGGAGTTAGTCACTCAGTGCTTGTTTTCACACAGAACATTTGAACACAGCCCACCACTGGCAAACAGATAGTCACAACTCCTACCAGCCCCCCCCCCCCCCTCCCCGCGCCCCCGCCCATCATCATCACCCTCTCCCTCTGTCAACACTTCCACCATACTTCCCTCTTCCATCAAATCCCGCTTTCATCCTCCCTGCTGACTCAGGTAGCAACACAATAAGGACTTGAGCGCCGACAGGAAGAAAGCTAGTCAACTGGATGGGGAGATTATGGACAGTGGCAGAAGGAGACGGTTGTCAGAGGACAAGGAGAGAGAAAGAGACGTCCAATTTCATTTGAATGGCTGATAAAGAAATGAAATGGGAAGGGAACAAAGTAGACACATGGGAAAGGGAGAGGAGGGGGCTTCAAAGAGAGCACTGGAAGGTGCCTGCAAAACCTTTTAATGGTGATAGTGTAATAACTGCTTACCCAGAGGATTCGAATGGGACCCAACTTAACTAAAGGGTGGGAAACCATGAAATGTATATAAAACACACACCTGCCAATCTGACCGCCGCCGTGTCCCTCCACCCCCCATCTCCCCCTCTCCCCCCCCCCCCCTCCCTCCACCTTGCTGCCTGTCAGGGTGTTTTTATCAGAGGCACATCAGACGAGCACCTCTGCGGCCTAGATAATTTGAGTTCATTGGATGGCAATAACTTAATTTAGAGCTTCATCTTTTGGGGCATCGGTAATGAGGATTTGCGTTGGAGCCAATGATGGTTCCTCCAGCAGTAATAACTTGGTTCTTATTCTAGGGGGACTGGGGGCTATACCCCACGCACCCGGTGTGCTTAGCCTCAGAGAGCTGCATCCAGCTGATGAAACTCATTTAGAATGTGTGATTTAATATCACATTGCACTCTTTTTTACTCATCGACAAATGAGAAAGGGTTTGTGTGTGTGTATGTATGTCTGGTTCCTGGTCTATTGATCTGCAACACAGACAATATTGAAGCAGCTCCGCTAACTGAAGTCATAACATTATCTCCTCTCTTTAAACCATATGGATTTGCAAGTTTCAAAAAGTAGGATTTGGCTTTGCCATGCTGGCTGTTCGAATGTAATAATATCAACTCATTGATAGTTAGCATCAATAAAATGGTATGATGACAGTAGCCAATGTTACCAAATGATACATTGGTAAAGAAATGTAAACCAGTGGTATTAACTATATCTCCATCTATGTAGGAATGGTTTTTGTTGTAACTAATGGTGTCTCTTTGTTAGGACAAAATCCACAAATCTCAATATATATAAAAAGATATAGACAAAAATATTCCTATTGTAGTATGGATGTATATTATTGTGTTCCTTGTTGGAAACATACTTTTTCAGCAACAGTGTATGTTAGCCAATTTTTTTCTCCAAAATGTTTAATTTGTTACACAATTAAATACAAAAACAAATAAGCCTATGTAGATTTAGTACATCCTAGGTGTTTTGTGTGTGTTTGAAAATATTGTATTTGTATTGACAATAACAATTATTTCATTGTGCTTCTTTAAATAAGAATACATATAGTCTTATAAAACAAATCATTAGGTCTACCAATTAGGATCAACTACGTTTATTTTATTTGTTTTGTTTTCGTTTTACAGTACTTTCATGTTTATTATTACTATTCTCCTGCAGATTATAGTAGGTTTCCTTTGTGAATGGCTTTGACGGTATACAAACTGTTTTCAGATGGGACATTTCTTTGAATCCTTTTGTCCGACGTTTCTTCCCTCTCATAAGTCGGTCACAAAAAATACTAACTTTTACATTAACACAGTAAACAGTCAACACATGGTTCCTTTTATCCGCGCATCGAATTTGTGTTTAACTGATTAATATTTTGAATATTTAATTTGTATGTAGGCCTACGTATTTCCAAAATGAATCCCATTTTTACTTACAGAATAAGTTGCTCTATTAGAAACCAAAGTGAAATTGGTTCAACTCCTTGCCTGTAAATACGACAAATGGCCGATTTGTCATTTAGAAATAATAACTGGACTATATACTAATATAATCTGCACAATTTGCCAGAATATGCTACGCCAAGGCAGTGCATTTCTTTTTCAACTGAAAACGTTTGGAAGTCTTCTGTGTATGATTCTTTCAGTTTGAAACTGTTTTTCCACTCTTGTCGATTTTCATAATTCTGAAAGAACATAATACACTCAGCAATGTGTTTTAAAACAGTTTGTTGTCACACAATCCGCATTTTAACGCTACTGTAAAGCACTGAACAATGTACAGACTATACAACATTTCAATATGGTATCAAAGAATATCAACTCATAATTTATAGTTTTAAGTATCCCTAATCATCTAGCCTGCCCCAACCTTTATTGCCATTCATCAAAGCAAAATGACCAATTTGCTCCAATAAGCCGTCGGTGGCCTGTTAAGTAGGCCACTGAGCTATTTTACCCTCTTTCTTTTCTCCACGTGATCACTGCTTGAGTAATATACCTTCACTTAAATTGTTAGAAAGTAGCCAACAATCTTAAAAGTCGGAGCCCATTCTTCAAATGTATTCCATTTCAGAGCACGGCTTTTACAACAGGAGTCTTTACGACCTGAGAGTATAAGGCAGGGTGTAATTGAGGGGGCGTTCAGGGTATAGAGTAGCGGCCGCCTGAAAGCTACTATTAAAGCCAAATGGAGTGAACACTGTAAAACGGCCTTGCCAACAGCTGTCCACAATCGGTGCATTATATACCAGGATCATCCACCAAACACCGCACACATAGTATCTGCAGGTCTATTATAAGACAGGTGAAACTGTAGTATAGTGAAGCGATCGGCAAGGCAGGTGTAGCCTATGTGTGTGGGAGAGCATGTCTGTCGGTCTGGCTGTACCAAACTACAATGCTTGTGTTAGGCTCACTCTTTGTACTGCTGAGTGTTGAACCATTATTTTGAATGTTGATTTTTGTCTTTATTAGCGGTGACTATCAGCTCTATAGCTCGCTCTGTCGGCCGGTCTGTTGGTCCACAAAAATTGGCTGCTCGTTTGTGGTCGCAGCTATTGGACATTCGCAGCTCGAATAGTACAGGTTACCTGACTTGGCTGTGTGCAGTAGGATAGACAGGGTGGTGTCTGTGCTGAAAAACCTAAAATGGTTCCATGAGCTATACCACTATTCGGGCCATTAAGGGTATATTCAATGCTTTTCAGGTAATGATCGATGAGGGTTCCCACAAGTTTCTCTTTTTAGAGGATTTGTCTGCGGGAAAGAACACATGACAACTTTGTTGAGATCATAGTCGACTGAATGATCTGCCGTCAAACTGAGAGGACCTGTCGTGAAGTCCCATCCTCCCGGGTCCATGGGTTGCATCTATGGGTCGCTCCTTCACGTTAGGCCGTCTGGTCTTGTTTCATCTGGTCTTGAAGTGGATAGACTGATTGAAGTAAGGTTGCTTTCAGTGGATGAATGCTTTGCCGGTCAATGAATATGTAATGATACCGTCACATTGGAGCTCGAGACTGCGCAGTGTCATATATACGAGACCTATTCTGCAAAGAACATACTATTTCGTAGAGATGGAGAGATAAATAAAGAATGAGAGATTGGGGTGGGAAGAGAGGATACATGAATAGGCCTACACCTCGAGATTAAGCCATACATTCTTACTCGGTCAATAGATGAAAACGTATTTACTCCCCTACTTAGAGGAGAAAGAGAGATATAGATAGTCAGAGAGAAAGAAATAAAGAAAGAAAGAGAGGAAGAGAATGAGAAAGAGAGGGGGGGGTTCCTCTTGAATGATTGTGTAAGGTAGTTTTTTTTCAGTATACGCGATAAAACATTGATTGTTGCAGTTTGTTGACCCGTAAAATTTGGGGGTTAGTTTTCTCTTCAGAGCTGAGCATATAATTATGCAAATAGAGATCTGACAGCGATCTGGTGGAGAGCAGAAGACTACAGGGGCTGGTGTGGGTGACATTCCAACTTTGCTTAATGCCTCCGTCGTTGGAAGAGTTTACATTTAGCCGTGCTGGCGTGTATATAGTCTACGAGCGGTCAAGAGCAAGCTTGGCAATCCCAGGGTCTGATAAAAAAAGAAGAAAAGAATCACATGTAAATATCACTGACACGAGAGACCACACCAGTCTTTAGACGTCTCAAAAAATGTAATACACTTAAAGGAATGATCATGTGATGATCATTGATCAATGATACATAGGCCTGTATATAGGTCTTGGCCTTTATATTGGCTGATTTAAGAAGTTGAAAGTGAAATGAAGTAAAGTGTGACACAACTTCTGAAATGCTTAAGCGTCTCATAACAAATTAGTCATGTTGAAATGTACCTTCTCAAGAGTTGGTAAATATAACGGCTAGACTTCCGTCCCCATAAATCATGTCAAATAGGAAAAATCTTGCTACCTGGAATTGTTATTTAAACTTAACACAGAATTCTCATGTAAGGCATTTTACTAATCAACACAGGAAGATCAAATGATGATCGGTGATTGAATCCTCGCTTTTACTATAACATTGTGTGTGGTGTAGAGATCTCGCTCGGTTCCACTCCCTCGTACTTGTTGTTCGGAGGTTAATGGGAAGATTTCTAAAGATTTATTGAAGGGGCGTTTAATGACCTTATCGGTTTTCTCCGTGTGAAAACAAATGATGCAGTAAACCTCGCTGGGATAGCGCTCTCCGAGGGAAAACGAATCTCCATTTCTAAGACTTCTAATTCATGTGTCATCCATAATTTGACACGTCAAACCTGTTGTAATTGGATAGGTATACAGTTTAAAAGTTTAATCACTAAAATAAAACGTGAAACTTAGACAGCTCGACTTCAAGCATTAGACATATCCAACCAGGCTCTTTGAACACTGTATAAGGGGAAACAAGCAACAAGGTTGATTGTGAAACGAATTTTAAAGGGTAGTCTATGCGCCATGGTTAACAGTGGTTCATTTGTTGGAGAATGGGCTCAATGCATCTTGAGCGGTAGATCATCTTCCTAGGTAAGGTTTCATAGCTGTTATGTAAGATGATGACTGGATCACTTTTCCTTAGAGCTCAACTTCCCCGCGCACTTCGCAGTCGGGGAAAACGAGCCACGTGAGCAGCGCAACAGGCTGGAGCGAGCTCTCAAAGTTTCTTCCAACGTTTCACTTGCTTTCCTGCTTCCTACCTCAAGTTGAAATGGCTGTTTGTCTTTTTCAATTAGTATAATACATTCAGCTGTCTCCACAGTAATTTGGCTTATTGATACAGTGCAGTGTTATAGGCTACGTTAACGTTATTGAAGGTATGATATAGGCCCTATACAATGACCAAAACATTTCGAAGTCAAAATATTACAATCCACGTTGAAAAACGTAGTTTTTCTTTATTCACTTTTAACCATTTAGCGAAATACAAAAACGTTTCAATCAACCAAGGAGAAAAGTAGGGGAAATGATCAAAGTAGAATAACTGTAAAACAAATTAGAACACAAATCACGGAAATTATTTTGTCAACCTTATATATAGAGCGCTATTTCATGGAGCCAAAATGTATTTTGATACTGACTATGTTTACTATCAAGAAACCTTATAAATCATCTGCAAAAATAATATCTCCAAAAGCAATTCTTAAGATAAGTCACAATTTACATATTGAGTGTGCTTTAGATTTGGTTTAAGGCTGCTCTCAAAACTTTAGAGTCATTCATATATGGCTTGTTTGACTTTATTCAAAAATAGCAGTGGAAATATTGTTTTATTGATTCCTAAGACAACGATATACAAATGATGATGTGGGAAAGTGTGTTAGATTTCTTCTTTTCTTCGCGCGTCAAGCCATAGAGCGGCCAGAACAGCAGTTAATTTAGAAACAGCAGCAGCCCATCTTAACAAACCCCCCCCCCCCCCAAAAAAAAACGAACTTCAACAAGCAGAAATACAGAGATCAACTGAAAAGTAAACTTCATGGTGAACACCCACATGATTACACAAGAAACAAAAAATCAGACAGCAATTAGTCTCTCGTCATAATACAAAAAAACCCATACAAAAGCAATATCAATTGTTGTTAATCACAATGAATTTAAACGTGTAATATGAAAGATATCTTTGATCAAAACTTTCAACTACCTTCATACATCAAACTGCCAACATAGTAAACAGTTAAGAGTGAAGAGTTTAGGTGGAGTCCAAGGTGTATCGGGGGATAGATGTGTTATTCAGTATCATGCCATCAAAAGGATGCTCCATTAAGCCTTGAGTGGTTTATATCTTCACATATTGTGGATATTCTTTCCTTTTTTATCTTGTTTGCGTCAGACCGAGATAATTCAGCCTAAGCCAGAGCAGGCTTTGTCAGTTATGTGGCTACAAGGGAGGGTCTTGTGGAAAAAAAGGCAGTGTTACATTTCCCAAACATCACATCACTTATCATCCAGGCTTAGCATAATATTGAAATCTTGGATTTCCTGACATTAAGGCGATATATTGAAGTTTTATGACTGTTGAACTGACTTCTGGTTTCTGCTAAAATGAGATATCCTTAAAACTAATTTTGATGTTTGGCTTCAAGTGATTTAAAATCTTTATAGTGTCCTGAGTTCTTCATATCTAGCACAGGTATTTTTTTTATTTGTTTCACAACATTCAATCATGTGGAGACATCAATTTCATGGATATCAAATAGAAACCTCCACCAATTGTCGAGGAATCTTACCATACATTAAAAAAAAGAAAGTTGGCTACCTACCGCATTTATAATTTGAAGACATCTTTGATATTAAAGTGTAAATGTTGTACTTAAGTGAGTAAAAGACGTAGAAAAAACCCACACATTAACTCAGCTGTTATGATCAGTGGAAACCTAAAACTGGATAGTCAAGATTCATAAGCTCGAGCTGCAGGAACCAGAACTGGATAAGTAAGTTTATGCTAAAACAACAGTGTATAGCTAGAGAGATGTAAAGGTGTCCATTTAAAACAATTCTTGCTTCATCTTAAAATCATGTCAAGTTAATTCGAGGTGTTTGCTCTGTTATAAACATGGAGGCGGGGGGAGATATGTCAAACACAAGCTGTTAAAGTATGTGTGGAGGACTTTGGAACAACTAACCGGGCGGGTTTTAGGACCTGGGGGTGAAGGAAGTGGTGAGCGGCCCCAACCGGGGCATTAGCTGGCAATGTCAGGACAATTAGAGGTGCACCCAGGCTCTCTGTACACTGCGCCGGTCAGCCCTAATGCAGCCACGGCCCTGTACGCACCCACAGCTCACTGGGAAGCACTAACACTCAGCCCGTATTGCTTTGACAAGTTGCACTCATCTCGAAATAACGCCAAAACGCTCTTGTGATGTGTACACACCACTGGCCTGCGCCGGGGCCGGTGCATCAACAATACATGTACGCGTCAGTATAGACAGGTCCAGCAAAGAGAGACAAGACCTGAGCGAGGAAGGAGGGAGGGAGGGGGACGGTTTAGGTAGAGAAGGGTGGCAGTCGGGGGGAGGGTCGGGGACCCTCTGCCTCCGCGTCCCCTCCCCCTCTCCGCGGGTGTCCCTCTACAGGTCGTCGTGCTTGATTCTGTGCGAGCTGCGCGTGGTGACGGTGTTGGCCGGCTCCTCCTCCTCCTCGAACACCTTCCGCTTTCCAGGGCCTCGGTGTAAGAACTTGAAGATGGAGTTGAAGCTCCTCCACGACCGTCAAGCTCGTGTTTCTCTGTGCCTATAACACACGGGGGGGGGGGGGGTATGAGAGGGAGGGGGGAGAGAAAGAGAGGCTGAAATTCAGGGTGAACAGCAAAGCGGTCGACATTGTCCTCGTCGCAAACCGAAATCCACAAGCTGAGCTCACCGCAAAGGCTAGCTTGGCTCCGCAATCCTCTTTCCTGCTACTGGGACGCCCCAAGTTGCGGCAGAGAACGAGAGAGCCCGCCGCCGTAACGACCTCTGACCCCCCCCCCCGATCGTCCAATAGGATAGTCTTCATATGTGATCCGGAGCGATACGCGCAATAAGAAACGCCAGCCTGCCCACCCCATGCCCCGCTGCCTTTTAATTGAATGCGAGTTATGCCACAATGGCTTGCACTAAGCAAACCCAGTGGAGCGGTGGGCATTCATACTGCAGGGCTGATTCATAGAGGGGGGTGTATCAGGTGGTCTGGGGTGGGGGGGTGGGTGGGGGGGTTGCAGTGCTTGGGTTTCCCCACCCCCTCCTCCAGGTTAGCCAGTTCCCATGTTAGGGGTCACGGCGGGCCTGAAATCTGGTACGGCACGCCTCAGGTTCCTCCCAGCCGGCTCCTGGAGGTCAGAGTAATGGTCGCCGGGTCTATCCGGGCACGGCCACACAGCGCCTCGGCGGCCGCGTCGCCACGACGGCTCGTCGCAGCTCTGTTTTTTCTCTCTCCTCTCTCCTGGTTGCCGTGGGCCGCGCCGGCCCGCGCTTCGTAAACGTACCGTACGGTTCTCTGGAAGAGCAGGGGGGACGGACGATATTTAAGTTGAATCCCCGTGGCGCAGAAACAACGAGAGAGGCAACATGTCAGTGTTTTTTCTGAGCGGGAATACATGTTCTACACGCGTGTGCCGTTAGAACTCTGCTCCTCTGCTGAGCGGGCCACTGGGATCCAATTAAAAAGTACCTTTAAGGCCCTTCCCAAACACTGGCCTCTGTTGGCTGCCCGTATTGACCCCATGTTTATTAGATTGACCCCTGGCTGGCCGGTGTAATGGGGGTGCTGAGGGGAGAGGGACTGGGGAGGGTCACACTGGGACACTGGCTGTGCATGTTTCGGCTTTACCAGGTTGTCTGTGATCAGAGCCTCGGGTCAGATCTACGAGCCGAGCAATCATGGAGTCAATAAGCCCGCAAACACAAACACTGTGTTACCTGTGTGGGACTATACACTCCCTGGCAAAAACAAAAACTCAAGTCTTCTCACACGTCTTATCTATAATTTATATCCAATTTGAAGCACTGGGATCTCTCTCTCCTCTTCCCCCCCCCCCCCCCCCCCGTACACTTTCTCATCCATCTCGACATCGCTCGTTTTTTTTCTCCTTTACCTCTCTTTTTTCTTTCTGTCTCTCTCTTTCCGCAGGAGCGATCGATCTCACTGCGCTGCCTCTATCGCCTCGAACTGCCGGTGAACTCCAAAGCGCCGCGGGCCCCTCCGCCCCAGCTCAGCTCCGCCCCAGCTCAGCCCCGGGGTCACCGGGAGTGCGTCTCCGTTGCCGATATGCAGATGAGGCCGGGCCCCGTGGATAAGCCCCGCCCCCTCGCCGCGGCACCGGCAACCGGAGAGGAGGGGCGGATGACAGGCGTTCGTTAACGACCTTCCAGCGGCCACGCCCACTCCTTCGTTGATTGCCAAAGTGTGTCCAGCCCTAATGGCGGTTGTCAGTGCCGTGGCGAGGAGGGCTGATTTAGAGAACGATGAAGTTCTGGAACTGTTAAACGCCTCAGTGTGAAGGGAGAGGGAGGAAGACAGTTATCTTAGCCACACCGCAAATCAAAGTAATACCTTTAAGAGAGGTAGGGATCGATTAAACGTCATCCCGCCGTGTGCTAAGTGGATGCTCAGCCATAAACAGCCATGCAGTCTTCATCCTCCTTTTACTGTTTCTTAATGACATTTTTTTATTTATTTTTTTGTGCTGGAAGAAAACATTTTTCGTTTTACACGAGGCAGGCATTTCTGACAAGGTCAACAACCCTGCGATCAAACGTAAAAAGTGAAGAGGTTTCAGATATTTATGAGTTCATTAACTAATTCAAATATTTATACCGAAGATATCATACTGTAAATAAACTATGCCAATGAGGATGTGGTACATGTATACAGCAATTTCCTTCTTATAGAAAACCCAAATATGTTATAATTGGCTTTTACATGTATGCTTATTTTATATATGTATTAACTTCCAGAGTGGATAGTCTGGAGATTCATTAAACTAATTATTATACAATAAAAATCATGATATCCCTGTAATATTGTGTCAAAGTCTTAGAAATGTTCTCTGTCATGCCCTGACAGTGGTCTATGCTCTACAATTACAGAAAGACTACATTGGCAACAGTGCAAAGGTAAGACACGCACTCACACACACCAAGGGCTGTGGGTTTGACACTGCACAGACTTGTGAGTCCAGGTCAGGGCATGGCCCCCTCTCAGCCCTGTTTAAACCCTATCTCTCTCTCTCTCTCTCTCTCTCGCTCCATCTCTCTCTCTCTCTCTCTCTCTCTCTCTCCCTCTCTCTCTCTCTCTCTCTCTCTCTCTCTCTCTCTCTCTCCTGTACTCTCTCACCCCAAGGCTCATTCATTATGTTGGGGGACAGTCAGATGAGCCAGCGTATTTGATCCTGCATGCTTAGCCTCTATTACATCCCTGAGATCCCTCTCAGGGTAATTGACTGGTGGTTTGATCTCCCTGCGACTTACAGTGCACTGGTCTCCACACACACACACATTCGGACCCCCCCCCCCCCACACACACACACACACTCGCAGCCTTGTTATCGTTTGTGCACATGGAGGTAAGGGAACAGAAGTTGTGTTTCGGGAGGCTAGAAAGGGAACTCTTCCATAGCTATGGGCCATGCTTTCTTCTCTGTCACGAAGCACTCGCATGCTGTTGCAAATGCTAATCTGGTGTGATCGTCACAAATTTCAAAACAAACGCGAGGTGAGTGATAAGCCAAAGTGACGCCCCGAGTGATACACAGACAGAAAGACAGAATCAAAGCGCGCCGGCTATAATTAGTTTCCATCTGTGCTACATTATTTAAAGGCTCAGCACTTAATTGCTTGTGTACTAATGGCCTATTTTACTTGAATCAAACTTTTTCCTTTCTTTTTTTATAATTCATAATTACACTGATGTGAGCATGGAAGGCCCTATCTCTATGCTGCATTTATTGAAGAAACGCATACTAACATTTGTATTAATATCTAGTCTGTAAGGGCTTTGCAAATCCAATCCACTCGTTTTGGAACAAAATTGAATTAATTTCCCGCAGTATGAAAAAAATATTTTCTTAAATATTGGCATTTACGTTTAAGCTTGTCAGCGCATAAAGAGCAAAATGACATGACAAAAATGACGACGGGCTGTGGTCGTGCCGTTAGAATGTAGTGTTGTAGATATCTGACAACTGCCCTTTCAAATACAGCACAGAAGAAGAAAAAAAAAAACTAGATTGTGTGTGGAGCATCTCGCTCCACACCCCCCCCCCCCCACCCTCCCCCCCACCCTCCCCCCCACCCTCCCCGTGTCCTACCATGGGTAATCTTAGTAGTTTTGTTCCAGTTTGGGAGGCGATCTGTGAGTGGCAGAGAGGCAGGCCAGTAACACTAGCTGGGCCCTGTGTATGTGGAACCTATCTGTTGCATAGACCAGCCGGGGGGGGAGGGGGCCGGGGGGGGAGGGGGGCCGGGGGGGAGGGGGGCGAGCACGCTATCTGTATCCTGGATGTTGGACGATCGGATGTCCGATCCTGCCGCCGCCGCCGTATTAGTCGATCTCGTCGTGGTGTGTGTGTGTGTGCGTGCAGGTGCAAATAAATATGTGCGTTTGTGACTGTGCGTGGGCGAGGAAGTGTGTATGTGTGTGTGTGTTACTACTGAGATCACAGAGGTCATGGTGTCATGCCTGTCTGTCTGTCGCCGTCAGAAAAGGGGTCAAAAGGAGCAGTGGCAGGTGCCAGGGTCACACATCACACCACGGCAACGCTGTCCTCGGTAACACAGCACCGTCAAGCAGTCTTCAGTCAAACAGCTAATTAAATCTAAACGCTCGTCCTGCCATCCTATTGGAGGACGTCGCAGGCTCAAACAAAAGACAGTGAACCGAGATATAATCTCTCCATATTTGTGTGTTCCCTCAGAACACGCTGGGTTTAATCAAATCAATATTCTAATCCTCTCACATCCATACTACAGGGACAACACAGGGACTCAAACAAACTCCCTCACACACACACACACACATAACTGAAAACGCACAGCATTTCATCAAAACAGCACTACCACTGCCACTTTAATGCAATTCATTTTTAATGGTTGCCGGTAAGTGGGGTCTGTCTGTTGCTTTCAGTTTTTTTCGTTTTTATCTCTCGTACTGCTTTTAATTACTTTGCTTATTATTATGTGTTGTTGTTGGAGAAAACAGGGCAAAACTCATTACACATCCACAGATGAGGAACCTGAATGACTAGCTCAGAGGGTTGCTGGGGGGGACTTGGTATTTACTTATATAAAAACGGGGAGATGCAGGGAGAGAGGGGAGGGAGGCATTTACTTGTTGAATCACCTCTTCATTCCAATCTATATTCTTCTACCCATCACCCAGCGAGAATGAGGGGAGAGAGCGGGGGAATCCGTACAATAGAGAACCAGCCCCCTCAACCTCGCTCCTCAGCGGCCTCCACTCTCCGCGCCTCACCTCCCGTCATCCTCATCTGCCCCCCCCCCCCCCCCCCCCCCCCCCCTTCTGCTCCCGACCCCGCGACAGAGTGCTTTTTTATTTCAACGTGAATGCCTGGCCTTGGCTGTCATAAAGGGCCCCCGCGTTTATAGACTGGGAGCGGAGTATTTACAAGATAACCCCCGGTCCAAGGACGGCGCGGGCTATTCGATACGAACGTCTGACACTCTCCCGTGTGTCTCCTTCAGCGGAGGAGAAACAAAAAAAAAAAACGAAGGCCCGAACCTACGCCTCCTCTGCCCTGACGACCGCTCTCAATGTCAACGGCATTGTCTCTCTCTCTCTGATACAAAAGCTGGACGCCCCCATAGATGTGATGCTCTGCGAGCGAAGGCCAGGCATCGATGGCATCTCCCTATTCTACTCTGGGCTCTTTGATGGCGATTCCTATCCATCCAGAGGTTCGGACCGAGATGCTTGTGTCTGTAGGTCCAGGGAAAGGCTAAGTAAAATCCCTCATTCGAAGGTTCCACCCCATCACAACCAGACACACGCAACATGGAAAGGCCAGCCCACCTCTGTGTTGGTTATTGACAAAGAATGAATCAAGGAAGGAGGAATACAGCAAAGATAAACATCCGTTTCGTCAAGCACTGGCAACGAAAAATGGCCTTGCATGATGACCACTTCCTTCAGTGTTATATTACTCTAAGACAGTGGATGATTTATGTTCCCCGTCGTTATACCCCTCAGGTTTGTTTAACTAGGCTGCACGCCAACAAACATGAAATTCAGTCAATCTCCAACGTTCTATGGAAGCCTTTCTAAGCCTGCCACACATGCCGTCTCCTCGACGCTAAAGGCCAAAGGTCGTCGTATGTGTTTCAGATCGAGGACAATAACGTGTCATTGTCACACATTTCCAATCCTATCGGCAAATCTTGTCCCAGATTGTTAACATTTGTCCCATGAAACTATATCTGCAATACAGAGGGCATGTTTCATTCTGAGATACAAGATAAACTGAGTATGGGGTTTGCATCTAACAAGGCACCAGCACTGTCTATATACTGTAAACAACATGTTCTGTGGTGAGAATAACTACTGACACTCACCGAGAGCTTCCTCTTGGTGAGTGTCCGAACCACCTCACCTACATTTACACGTCTGCTTGAAGGACCTTCTCCATGCCAGCTGGGAATCAAACCTCCAGCTTGCTAAGCGCCGTGACTCAGGGCCAGAGGACGCCCTCTCGGTCTCACGGCGACACGTGACCGACCGGCTCGCCGAGAACACGGCTCCGGTGAAAGTCGCCTTGGCAACGGCGATCACTTTGGGAGAAGGAGGGATAAAGGCCTCCTGTGGCAGGCCCGCTTCCACTCCCGGCCCCCGAACTGTAAACAGAGTCGACCCGGCCTCCACCCCCCCCCCCCCCACCCCCACCACCCACCCCCACAGTCCAAGCCCTTTGTCTCCGCCGCGTCGCCATTGGTCAGGATTTAAATGGTAAACACTCGGAGGCTGCTAGCTCGCCTGACACGGGTTTTTGTTTTTGGGCCCATTGAGAGGGAATGGAGAGCTTCTGTTTCCCTGCCCGGCCCCAGCGTGGCTGAAAGGAGCCTCCCACAAAGGCTGCCCATTAGCAGGAGTACACACCCTCACGCCTAGGCCAGGGCCCGCTCGCACACCCAGCTAACCCTGCCAAGCGTGCGCGCAACGCACACACACACACACACACACAGGTCAACACATGCGCGCACACGGATTATTATGATATTTTTTGGGGGGCCCGGTTTACCAAGACAAAGCCCCCTGCACACACCACACACACACACACACGACTATGAACAGATCGCTCTACTGCCTGTGTCCCGGGCCAGGCATGAGGTGAGCACTTGGAGTTGCCCCCCCGATCGCCCCGATACGGTAGACCGCTGCTCTCGCAGGAAGGACAACAGGATGGGAGAGGAGCAGGGCACAGACGCTGCCTGCCTGCCTGCGTGGGCTGCCCTAAGTGTCGCCTCTCCCTGCACCTGAGTGCGTCACTCTGACAGACAAAAAGGGGTCTTGTTTCATTGTCGTCGCACATCCAGCACGCAACCAAAGATAATGGATCCAGACAGGATAAAAACCCTCACACAAAACCCGCACGAGAGAGAGCGACAGAGAGAGAGAGAGAGAGACAGAGAGAGAGAGACAGAGAGAGAGACAGAGAGAGAGACAGAGAGAGAGAGAGCGACAGAGAGAGAGAGAGGAGTGGGTCTTTCACCTGTATAGAGATTCAGAATCGATAATCGCAGAGCTTATGAGAAGCCCATCGAGACAAGGCTACGAGGATCGGTACAGCACACCCAGACAACCCGAGCCCCTGATCTGCTGAGACTCGCCAGCCTGTTCAGGGGACCAGGGAACAATCCGACTGTGCGCAGGCCAAACTAAATAGGACAGAATACAGTCCACAACACTACAGCGATGTCTGATCAATACAACACAAAGAACTAGACATATACAAAGGGATGTATGAAAAAAAAAAAAAAAAAAAAGATACAGACACAGACACACACACACAGACACACACACACAGCGAGACAGCGTGTTAAGAGACGGCAGCAGCACGTTCCCGAACGTTACCAGGTCGGAGCTCCGCTGGGGCAGAGACGGCGACAATTAAAACACGCCTCGCCTGTCTGCCGACGGCAGCTTTTCACGACTTGGCGTCTCCCCAGCGCAAAAAGGGCACAAACACGGGAGGCGCACACCTCTGAGTAAACAAACAAACAAACAAACAAAGCGCGCACACGCAATGCACACACAGCGTCTCGGGTATAAACAGGAAACATCAACTTGTTATTCAAATAGGCATTGGACTCCTTCGAATAGAAGCCTACAACCACTAAGCAGTGGATGGGAGAAAAATGGTTGAACTAAGAGCTCTAGAAGACAAACAGGGGAGAAACAGTGTGTGATATCAGTCGAGGGAGGGTAGGAGTGAAAGTTTGGGCTCTGGGTGAGAGTGGAAAAGGAGAGTGTGTGAAAGGACAAGAGGCCTTCTTCCCCCTTGTCTGATAATATGTGACAGGGGTGTCACTGGTCACAGGAGTTCCAGAACCCACACAACACTGCATGCCTTATCTGTGCGTGCGCGTGTGTGTGTGTGTACATGCAAATGTGTGTGAAAGCGTAGCCGGGTGTGCGTATGATCCGAGTGTGTGTGTGTGTGTGTGAGCATTCTGTTCCGAGGCCGGCCATGCTGTGTTCGCTAGCAGGGAGGGTGAGAATGGATGGGTGTGTGGATGAGAAGAGACTGGGCTGGCACACCTAGAGACAGCGAAGTGAGGCGAGCTGGCAGCCACACACACACACACACACACACAGAGGAAAACATGCTACAGCACAGAACTACCCAAACACCCCTGATCCGAGTTTAATTTCAACTATTAATACCACAAATGTCAAAGAAGAACCTCGGATGAGATGTGTGACTGTACTGGTTAGACAGTCCACCCTTCCATGGGGGGCTTTTCCCCCCCAGTCCTGCCCCGACACGTCGTGGGACGCGGTGGCCACTGCAGCCCGCGTTTCCGGTGATGTCATATCCTTGAAACACGCAGAAGAAGAGTTTGGTGGAGCTTCCCACCGTCCTCTCTCCTTGACCTCCAGGGTCAGGCCTTGTTAGCAGGGCCCCAGCCCCGGGGGTCACGGGGGGCCCCGTCTATAGGTTCTCCAGACGCGTCAGCCTGAGAGCGTCTGAGTAGCTGGTGGAGGGCGGGGGGCGTGGGCGGCCATCTTGTCGACCCCAATTAGAGGTCGCGTTGAGAGGCCTGCGTGGCCTGCGATGTACAGACATGGGTGAGGCTGCGGCTCACACACACACACACACACACACACCGGGCCAAGACACACACACCTGCTAATGTATGGAGACACTCCTGAAATGACCCCGGTGGCCCCCGACATTAACGCTTCTAGTCTAGTGGGGTGAGGAGAGCGGGGAGAGGAGCAGGCGGGGAGGGGGGGGGGGAGGTGATGTGGGGGCAGGGAGGTTGGAGATAGGCTGGAATGGGCGACGGGGGGCGGGGCCGTTCCGAAATAGATCACTTAAGGGAACAAAGTGTAATTAATGGGTCGCCACAGATAAGAGCGCCCTGGCCCTATCAGGGAATGTGCTAATGGAGTTGACACACACTCAGCGAGAACAGGGGACGACCCCCTCCCCGGCATGTGTGTGTGTGTGGGAGTGTGTGTGTGAGTGTGTGTGAGAGTGTGTGTGTGTGTGAGAGTGTGTGTGTGAGAGTGTGTGTGTGAGAGTGTGTGTGTGAGAGTGTGTGTGTGTGTGTGAGTGTGTGTGAGGCAGACAGGGCAACGGGGAAGGAGCGAGAGGAGACACCGAGAGAAGACAAACGAGGGGCGAGGGGTCGGGGGGTCGGCGTCGGCCATGACGGCCCCCGCGGAGGAAACCACGGGAACACGACGGGGCCGTCCGACGCAAGCACGCACGTGTACGGACGCGCACGGACGCGAGCGCATGAGGAAGATGGAGAAGACGAAACAAAACAAAACCACGCCCACCTTTAGAAGCCGTTTCGCAGCTCACATCAAAACATGAGTGATGTTATTACGCTCAGCCCCCCCGCCGGCCCTGCCGTCTTCAAGAGGAGAGGACGTGGCTGTTTACGAGAGGCCCGGGGGATGGAGGAAGCCGCCCGGTCAAGAGGGGGTCAGGCCCGGAGTGGAGGGACGGCCTCGCCACTGACAGTCTTCTCCCCGACAGCTTCCTGTCTGCGCCCAGCTCGTGCGTCAGGGGAACCTGCCCGGAGACGACCAAGGGGGGGGCCCAGGGTGGGTGGTGGTGGGGCTGAGGAGTTGGCAGGAGGGTGCGGGGGGGCTGTGGAGAGGGGATGGGGGAGGTTGGGGGGGAGGGGAGACGAAGGCGCCCACGTGTAACAGGACAGCGAGATGCCACGGTGACGGACAGGGGCCGCAGAGGAGAGGATTTCCCCTGTTTGTGCGTGCGGAGCAGAGGAGCCGCATGACGGAGGGGCTGTCTGGCCTCCGGGGGGGTGGGGATGGGGGTCTTTACAGTTGTGTTTGGGTGTGTGTTAGTCTGGAGGGGTGGTGTGTGGAGGGGGGGGTGGGGGGGGCGGCGCAGCTTGAGACAGGGTCAAACACCCGGGGGCCATCCACTTCACTCTGCTGAGGTCTGACACTCCGAGGCCACATGCGCACGGCTGTCTGGAGCCCCGGGGCTGGAGGAGAACACACACCAGGGGCATCGTGGGCTGGAGGAGAACACACACCAGGGGCATCGTGGGCTGGAGGAGAACACACACCAGGGGCATCGTGGGCTGGAGGAGAACACACACCAGGGCATCGTGGGCTGGAGGAGAACACACACCAGGGGCATCGTGGGCTGGAGGAGAACACACACCAGGGGCATCGTGGGCTGGAGGAGAACACACACCAGGGGCATCGTGGGCTGGAGGAGAACACACACCAGGGGCATCGTGGGCTGGAGGAGAACACACACCAGGGGCATCGTGGGCTGGAGGAGAACACACACCAGGGGCATCGTGGGCTGGAGGGGAACACACACCAGGGGCATCGTGGGCTGGAGGGGAACACACACCAGGGGCATCGTGGCTGGAGGGGAACACACACCAGGGGCATCGTGGGCTGGAGGGGAACACACACCAGGGGCATCGTGGGCTGGAGGAGAACACACACCAGGGGCATCGTGGGCTGGAGGGGAACACACACCAGGGGCATCGTGGGCTGGAGGAGAACACACACCAGGGGCATCGTGGGCTGGAGACCGAACTTGGCTGGGTGCTGGCGTGAGTTTCAATCCGTGCGTGTTGTGTTGTACTCTGATACCTGTCGCCTCAGCAAACACTTCTAAGTTTAGCTCACAAAGTGATCCTAATGGGACGATCTGCAGTGCTGTACACCTACCAGGGTATATGTTTATGTTCTGTGTGTGTGTGTGTATGTAAGCCCTGTTTGACCCCTGGGCCTGTGCGGTGTTCTCTGGGGTAGCGAGGCGTGTTGTAGCGTGGCGAGGGGAGTTGAGGGCAGGGGGGGGGGGGAGACTGTGATTCTGTCAGACTGGGGAGAGAGCAGCTTTCAAAGAGCCAGGCACAGCTCGACAAACCCCACCCCCCCCCAACCTTACTAACACACACACAACACCCACACACACACACAACACACACACACACACCACTGGACCAGCCGACCGCCGGAGAGTCCTCTGCTTCCCAGCATATCTCCACTTTGTCCTGGCCTGTCTGGTACTCACTGCTCGTCGCGCCTCTCTCTGCGAGCGCACGTGGGCACGCAGAGAGAGGGCGCGACGAGCAGAGAGAGACAGGCGGCCAGGACAAAGTGGAGATATGCTGGGAAGCAGAGGACTCTCGGCGGTCGGCTGGTCCAGTGGTGTGTGTGTGTGTGTGTGTGTGTGTGTGGGTGTGTGTGTGTGTTAGTAAGGGTTGGGGGGGGTGGGGTTTTGTCGAGCTGTGCCTGGCTCTTTGAAGCTGCTCTCTCCCCAGTCTGACAGATCACAGTCTCCCCCCCCCCCCTGCCCTCAACTCCCCTCGCCACGCTACAACACGCCTCGCTACCCCAGAGAACACCGCACAGGCCCAGGGGTCAAACAGGGCTTACATACACACACACACACAGAACATAAACATATACCCTGGTAGGTGTACAGCACTGCAGATCGTCCCATTAGGATCACTTTGTGAGCTAAACTTAGAAGTGTTTGCTGAGGCGACAGGTATCAGAGTACAACACAACACGCACGGATTGAAACTCACGCCAGCACCCAGCCAAGTTCGGTCTCCAGCCCACGATGCCCCTGGTGTGTGTTCTCCTCCAGCCCACGATGCCCCTGGTGTGTGTTCCCCTCCAGCCCACGATGCCCCTGGTGTGTGTTCTCCTCCAGCCCACGATGCCCCTGGTGTGTGTTCCCCTCCAGCCCACGATGCCCCTGGTGTGTGTTCCCCTCCAGCCCACGATGCCCCTGGTGTGTGTTCCCCTCCAGCCCACGATGCCCCTGGTGTGTGTTCCCCTCCAGCCCACGATGCCCCTGGTGTGTGTTCTCCTCCAGCCCACGATGCCCCTGGTGTGTGTTCTCCTCCAGCCCACGATGCCCCTGGTGTGTGTTCCCTCCAGCCCACGATGCCCTGGTGTGTGTTCTCCTCCAGCCCACGATGCCCCTGGTGTGTGTTCTCCTCCAGCCCACGATGCCCCTGGTGTGTGTTCTCCTCCAGCCCACGATGCCCCTGGTGTGTGTTCTCCTCCAGCCCACGATGCCCCTGGTGTGTGTTCCCTCCAGCCCACGATGCCCCTGGTGTGTGTTCTCCTCCAGCCCACGATGCCCCTGGTGTGTGTTCTCCTCCAGCCCCGGGGCTCCAGACAGCCGTGCGCATGTGGCCTCGGAGTGTCAGACCTCAGCAGAGTGAAGTGGATGGCCCCCGGGTGTTTGACCCTGTCTCAAGCTGCGCCGCCCCCCCCACCCCCCCTCCACACACCACCCCTCCAGACTAACACACACCCAAACACAACTGTAAAGACCCCCATCCCCACCCCCCCGGAGGCCAGACAGCCCCTCCGTCATGCGGCTCCTCTGCTCCGCACGCACAAACAGGGGAAATCCTCTCCTCTGCGGCCCCTGTCCGTCACCGTGGCATCTCGCTGTCCTGTTACACGTGGGCGCCTTCGTCTCCCCTCCCCCCCAACCTCCCCCATCCCCTCTCCACAGCCCCCCCGCACCCTCCTGCCAACTCCTCAGCCCCACCACCACCCACCCTGGGCCCCCCCTTGGTCGTCTCCGGGCAGGTTCCCCTGACGCACGAGCTGGGCGCAGACAGGAAGCTGTCGGGGAGAAGACTGTCAGTGGCGAGGCCGTCCCTCCACTCCGGGCCTGACCCCCTCTTGACCGGGCGGCTTCCTCCATCCCCCGGGCCTCTCGTAAACAGCCACGTCCTCTCCTCTTGAAGACGGCAGGGCCGGCGGGGGGGCTGAGCGTAATAACATCACTCATGTTTTGATGTGAGCTGCGAAACGGCTTCTAAAGGTGGGCGTGGTTTTGTTTTGTTTCGTCTTCTCCATCTTCCTCATGCGCTCGCGTCCGTGCGCGTCCGTACACGTGCGTGCTTGCGTCGGACGGCCCCGTCGTGTTCCCGTGGTTTCCTCCGCGGGGGCCGTCATGGCCGACGCCGACCCCCCGACCCCTCGCCCCTCGTTTGTCTTCTCTCGGTGTCTCCTCTCGCTCCTTCCCCGTTGCCCTGTCTGCCTCACACACACTCACACACACACACACACTCTCACACACACACTCTCACACACACACTCTCACACACACACTCTCACACACACACACACTCTCACACACACTCACACACACACTCCCACACACACACACATGCCGGGGAGGGGGTCGTCCCCTGTTCTCGCTGAGTGTGTGTCAACTCCATTAGCACATTCCCTGATAGGGCCAGGGCGCTCTTATCTGTGGCGACCCATTAATTACACTTTGTTCCCTTAAGTGATCTATTTCGGAACGGCCCCGCCCCCCGTCGCCCATTCCAGCCTATCTCCAACCTCCCTGCCCCCACATCACCTCCCCCCCCCCCTCCCCGCCTGCTCCTCTCCCCGCTCTCCTCACCCCACTAGACTAGAAGCGTTAATGTCGGGGGCCACCGGGGTCATTTCAGGAGTGTCTCCATACATTAGCAGGTGTGTGTGTCTTGGCCCGGTGTGTGTGTGTGTGTGTGTGTGTGAGCCGCAGCCTCACCCATGTCTGTACATCGCAGGCCACGCAGGCCTCTCAACGCGACCTCTAATTGGGGTCGACAAGATGGCCGCCCACGCCCCCCGCCCTCCACCAGCTACTCAGACGCTCTCAGGCTGACGCGTCTGGAGAACCTATAGACGGGGCCCCCCGTGACCCCCGGGGCTGGGGCCCTGCTAACAAGGCCTGACCCTGGAGGTCAAGGAGAGAGGACGGTGGGAAGCTCCACCAAACTCTTCTTCTGCGTGTTTCAAGGATATGACATCACCGGAAACGCGGGCTGCAGTGGCCACCGCGTCCCACGACGTGTCGGGGCAGGACTGGGGGGGAAAAGCCCCCCATGGAAGGGTGGACTGTCTAACCAGTACAGTCACACATCTCATCCGAGGTTCTTCTTTGACATTTGTGGTATTAATAGTTGAAATTAAACTCGGATCAGGGGTGTTTGGGTAGTTCTGTGCTGTAGCATGTTTTCCTCTGTGTGTGTGTGTGTGTGTGTGTGGCTGCCAGCTCGCCTCACTTCGCTGTCTCTAGGTGTGCCAGCCCAGTCTCTTCTCATCCACACACCCATCCATTCTCACCCTCCCTGCTAGCGAACACAGCATGGCCGGCCTCGGAACAGAATGCTCACACACACACACACACACTCGGATCATACGCACACCCGGCTACGCTTTCACACACATTTGCATGTACACACACACACACGCGCACGCACAGATAAGGCATGCAGTGTTGTGTGGGTTCTGGAACTCCTGTGACCAGTGACACCCCTGTCACATATTATCAGACAAGGGGGAAGAAGGCCTCTTGTCCTTTCACACACTCTCCTTTTCCACTCTCACCCAGAGCCCAAACTTTCACTCCTACCCTCCCTCGACTGATATCACACACTGTTTCTCCCCTGTTTGTCTTCTAGAGCTCTTAGTTCAACCATTTTTCTCCATCCACTGCTTAGTGGTTGTAGGCTTCTATTCGAAGGAGTCCAATGCCTATTTGAATAACAAGTTGATGTTTCCTGTTTATACCCGAGACGCTGTGTGTGCATTGCGTGTGCGCGCTTTGTTTGTTTGTTTGTTTGTTTACTCAGAGGTGTGCGCCTCCCGTGTTTGTGCCCTTTTTGCGCTGGGGAGACGCCAAGTCGTGAAAAGCTGCCGTCGGCAGACAGGCGAGGCGTGTTTTAATTGTCGCCGTCTCTGCCCCAGCGGAGCTCCGACCTGGTAACGTTCGGGAACGTGCTGCTGCCGTCTCTTAACACGCTGTCTCGCTGTGTGTGTGTGTCTGTGTGTGTGTGTCTGTGTCTGTATCTTTTTTTTTTTTTTTTTTTCATACATCCCTTTGTATATGTCTAGTTCTTTGTGTTGTATTGATCAGACATCGCTGTAGTGTTGTGGACTGTATTCTGTCCTATTTAGTTTGGCCTGCGCACAGTCGGATTGTTCCCTGGTCCCCTGAACAGGCTGGCGAGTCTCAGCAGATCAGGGGCTCGGGTTGTCTGGGTGTGCTGTACCGATCCTCGTAGCCTTGTCTCGATGGGCTTCTCATAAGCTCTGCGATTATCGATTCTGAATCTCTATACAGGTGAAAGACCCACTCCTCTCTCTCTCTCTGTCGCTCTCTCTCTCTCTGTCTCTCTCTGTCTCTCTCTCTGTCTCTCTCTCTCTGTCTCTCTCTCTCTCTCTCTGTCGCTCTCTCTCGTGCGGGTTTTGTGTGAGGGTTTTTATCCTGTCTGGATCCATTATCTTTGGTTGCGTGCTGGATGTGCGACGACAATGAAACAAGACCCCTTTTTGTCTGTCAGAGTGACGCACTCAGGTGCAGGGAGAGGCGACACTTAGGGCAGCCCACGCAGGCAGGCAGGCAGCGTCTGTGCCCTGCTCCTCTCCCATCCTGTTGTCCTTCCTGCGAGAGCAGCGGTCTACCGTATCGGGGCGATCGGGGGGGCAACTCCAAGTGCTCACCTCATGCCTGGCCCGGGACACAGGCAGTAGAGCGATCTGTTCATAGTCGTGTGTGTGTGTGTGTGGTGTGTGCAGGGGGCTTTGTCTTGGTAAACCGGGCCCCCCAAAAAATATCATAATAATCCGTGTGCGCGCATGTGTTGACCTGTGTGTGTGTGTGTGTGTGTGCGTTGCGCGCACGCTTGGCAGGGTTAGCTGGGTGTGCGAGCGGGCCCTGGCCTAGGCGTGAGGGTGTGTACTCCTGCTAATGGGCAGCCTTTGTGGGAGGCTCCTTTCAGCCACGCTGGGGCCGGGCAGGGAAACAGAAGCTCTCCATTCCCTCTCAATGGGCCCAAAAACAAAAACCCGTGTCAGGCGAGCTAGCAGCCTCCGAGTGTTTACCATTTAAATCCTGACCAATGGCGACGCGGCGGAGACAAAGGGCTTGGACTGTGGGGGTGGGTGGTGGGGGTGGGGGGGGGGGGGGTGGAGGCCGGGTCGACTCTGTTTACAGTTCGGGGGCCGGGAGTGGAAGCGGGCCTGCCACAGGAGGCCTTTATCCCTCCTTCTCCCAAAGTGATCGCCGTTGCCAAGGCGACTTTCACCGGAGCCGTGTTCTCGGCGAGCCGGTCGGTCACGTGTCGCCGTGAGACCGAGAGGGCGTCCTCTGGACGTCAGCGGCTTAGCAAGCTGGAGGTTTGATTCCCAGCTGGCATGGAGAAGGTCCTTCAAGCAGACGTGTAAATGTAGGTGAGGTGGTTCGGACACTCACCAAGAGGAAGCTCTCGGTGAGTGTCAGTAGTTATTCTCACCACAGAACATGTTGTTTACAGTATATAGACAGTGCTGGTGCCTTGTTAGATGCAAACCCCATACTCAGTTTATCTTGTATCTCAGAATGAAACATGCCCTCTGTATTGCAGATATAGTTTCATGGGACAAATGTTAACAATCTGGGACAAGATTTGCCGATAGGATTGGAAATGTGTGACAATGACACGTTATTGTCCTCGATCTGAAACACATACGACGACCTTTGGCCTTTAGCGTCGAGGAGACGGCATGTGTGGCAGGCTTAGAAAGGCTTCCATAGAACGTTGGAGATTGACTGAATTTCATGTTTGTTGGCGTGCAGCCTAGTTAAACAAACCTGAGGGGTATAACGACGGGGAACATAAATCATCCACTGTCTTAGAGTAATATAACACTGAAGGAAGTGGTCATCATGCAAGGCCATTTTTCGTTGCCAGTGCTTGACGAAACGGATGTTTATCTTTGCTGTATTCCTCCTTCCTTGATTCATTCTTTGTCAATAACCAACACAGAGGTGGGCTGGCCTTTCCATGTTGCGTGTGTCTGGTTGTGATGGGGTGGAACCTTCGAATGAGGGATTTTACTTAGCCTTTCCCTGGACCTACAGACACAAGCATCTCGGTCCGAACCTCTGGATGGATAGGAATCGCCATCAAAGAGCCCAGAGTAGAATAGGGAGATGCCATCGATGCCTGGCCTTCGCTCGCAGAGCATCACATCTATGGGGGCGTCCAGCTTTTGTATCAGAGAGAGAGAGACAATGCCGTTGACATTGAGAGCGGTCGTCAGGGCAGAGGAGGCGTAGGTTCGGGCCTTCGTTTTTTTTTTTTGTTTCTCCTCCGCTGAAGGAGACACACGGGAGAGTGTCAGACGTTCGTATCGAATAGCCCGCGCCGTCCTTGGACCGGGGGTTATCTTGTAAATACTCCGCTCCCAGTCTATAAACGCGGGGGCCCTTTATGACAGCCAAGGCCAGGCATTCACGTTGAAATAAAAAAGCACTCTGTCGCGGGGTCGGGAGCAGAAGGGGGGGGGGGGGGGGGGGGGGGGGGGGCAGATGAGGATGACGGGAGGTGAGGCGCGGAGAGTGGAGGCCGCTGAGGAGCGAGGTTGAGGGGGCTGGTTCTCTATTGTACGGATTCCCCCGCTCTCTCCCCTCATTCTCGCTGGGTGATGGGTAGAAGAATATAGATTGGAATGAAGAGGTGATTCAACAAGTAAATGCCTCCCTCCCCTCTCTCCCTGCATCTCCCCGTTTTTATATAAGTAAATACCAAGTCCCCCCCAGCAACCCTCTGAGCTAGTCATTCAGGTTCCTCATCTGTGGATGTGTAATGAGTTTTGCCCTGTTTTCTCCAACAACAACACATAATAATAAGCAAAGTAATTAAAAGCAGTACGAGAGATAAAAACGAAAAAAAACTGAAAGCAACAGACAGACCCCACTTACCGGCAACCATTAAAAATGAATTGCATTAAAGTGGCAGTGGTAGTGCTGTTTTGATGAAATGCTGTGCGTTTTCAGTTATGTGTGTGTGTGTGTGTGAGGGAGTTTGTTTGAGTCCCTGTGTTGTCCCTGTAGTATGGATGTGAGAGGATTAGAATATTGATTTGATTAAACCCAGCGTGTTCTGAGGGAACACACAAATATGGAGAGATTATATCTCGGTTCACTGTCTTTTGTTTGAGCCTGCGACGTCCTCCAATAGGATGGCAGGACGAGCGTTTAGATTTAATTAGCTGTTTGACTGAAGACTGCTTGACGGTGCTGTGTTACCGAGGACAGCGTTGCCGTGGTGTGATGTGTGACCCTGGCACCTGCCACTGCTCCTTTTGACCCCTTTTCTGACGGCGACAGACAGACAGGCATGACACCATGACCTCTGTGATCTCAGTAGTAACACACACACACATACACACTTCCTCGCCCACGCACAGTCACAAACGCACATATTTATTTGCACCTGCACGCACACACACACACACCACGACGAGATCGACTAATACGGCGGCGGCGGCAGGATCGGACATCCGATCGTCCAACATCCAGGATACAGATAGCGTGCTCGCCCCCCTCCCCCCCGGCCCCCCTCCCCCCCCGGCCCCCTCCCCCCCCGGCTGGTCTATGCAACAGATAGGTTCCACATACACAGGGCCCAGCTAGTGTTACTGGCCTGCCTCTCTGCCACTCACAGATCGCCTCCCAAACTGGAACAAAACTACTAAGATTACCCATGGTAGGACACGGGGAGGGTGGGGGGGAGGGTGGGGGGGAGGGTGGGGGGGGGGGGGTGTGGAGCGAGATGCTCCACACACAATCTAGTTTTTTTTTTTCTTCTTCTGTGCTGTATTTGAAAAGGGCAGTTGTCAGATATCTACAACACTACATTCTAACGGCACGACCACAGCCCGTCGTCATTTTTGTCATGTCATTTTGCTCTTTATGCGCTGACAAGCTTAAACGTAAATGCCAATATTTAAGAAAATATTTTTTTCATACTGCGGGAAATTAATTCAATTTTGTTCCAAAACGAGTGGATTGGATTTGCAAAGCCCTTACAGACTAGATATTAATACAAATGTTAGTATGCGTTTCTTCAATAAATGCAGCATAGAGATAGGGCCTTCCATGCTCACATCAGTGTAATTATGAATTATAAAAAAAGAAAGGAAAAAGTTTGATTCAAGTAAAATAGGCCATTAGTACACAAGCAATTAAGTGCTGAGCCTTTAAATAATGTAGCACAGATGGAAACTAATTATAGCCGGCGCGCTTTGATTCTGTCTTTCTGTCTGTGTATCACTCGGGGCGTCACTTTGGCTTATCACTCACCTCGCGTTTGTTTTGAAATTTGTGACGATCACACCAGATTAGCATTTGCAACAGCATGCGAGTGCTTCGTGACAGAGAAGAAAGCATGGCCCATAGCTATGGAAGAGTTCCCTTTCTAGCCTCCCGAAACACAACTTCTGTTCCCTTACCTCCATGTGCACAAACGATAACAAGGCTGCGAGTGTGTGTGTGTGTGTGGGGGGGGGGGGGTCCGAATGTGTGTGTGTGTGGAGACCAGTGCACTGTAAGTCGCAGGGAGATCAAACCACCAGTCAATTACCCTGAGAGGGATCTCAGGGATGTAATAGAGGCTAAGCATGCAGGATCAAATACGCTGGCTCATCTGACTGTCCCCCAACATAATGAATGAGCCTTGGGGTGAGAGAGTACAGGAGAGAGAGAGAGAGAGAGAGAGAGAGAGAGAGAGAGAGAGGGAGAGAGAGAGAGAGAGAGAGAGAGAGAGATGGAGCGAGAGAGAGAGAGAGAGAGAGAGATAGGGTTAAACAGGGCTGAGAGGGGGCCATGCCCTGACCTGGACTCACAAGTCTGTGCAGTGTCAAACCCACAGCCCTTGGTGTGTGTGAGTGCGTGTCTTACCTTTGCACTGTTGCCAATGTAGTCTTTCTGTAATTGTAGAGCATAGACCACTGTCAGGGCATGACAGAGAACATTTCTAAGACTTTGACACAATATTACAGGGATATCATGATTTTTATTGTATAATAATTAGTTTAATGAATCTCCAGACTATCCACTCTGGAAGTTAATACATATATAAAATAAGCATACATGTAAAAGCCAATTATAACATATTTGGGTTTTCTATAAGAAGGAAATTGCTGTATACATGTACCACATCCTCATTGGCATAGTTTATTTACAGTATGATATCTTCGGTATAAATATTTGAATTAGTTAATGAACTCATAAATATCTGAAACCTCTTCACTTTTTACGTTTGATCGCAGGGTTGTTGACCTTGTCAGAAATGCCTGCCTCGTGTAAAACGAAAAATGTTTTCTTCCAGCACAAAAAAATAAATAAAAAAATGTCATTAAGAAACAGTAAAAGGAGGATGAAGACTGCATGGCTGTTTATGGCTGAGCATCCACTTAGCACACGGCGGGATGACGTTTAATCGATCCCTACCTCTCTTAAAGGTATTACTTTGATTTGCGGTGTGGCTAAGATAACTGTCTTCCTCCCTCTCCCTTCACACTGAGGCGTTTAACAGTTCCAGAACTTCATCGTTCTCTAAATCAGCCCTCCTCGCCACGGCACTGACAACCGCCATTAGGGCTGGACACACTTTGGCAATCAACGAAGGAGTGGGCGTGGCCGCTGGAAGGTCGTTAACGAACGCCTGTCATCCGCCCCTCCTCTCCGGTTGCCGGTGCCGCGGCGAGGGGGCGGGGCTTATCCACGGGGCCCGGCCTCATCTGCATATCGGCAACGGAGACGCACTCCCGGTGACCCCGGGGCTGAGCTGGGGCGGAGCTGAGCTGGGGCGGAGGGGCCCGCGGCGCTTTGGAGTTCACCGGCAGTTCGAGGCGATAGAGGCAGCGCAGTGAGATCGATCGCTCCTGCGGAAAGAGAGAGACAGAAAGAAAAAAGAGAGGTAAAGGAGAAAAAAAACGAGCGATGTCGAGATGGATGAGAAAGTGTACGGGGGGGGGGGGGGGGGGGGAAGAGGAGAGAGAGATCCCAGTGCTTCAAATTGGATATAAATTATAGATAAGACGTGTGAGAAGACTTGAGTTTTTGTTTTTGCCAGGGAGTGTATAGTCCCACACAGGTAACACAGTGTTTGTGTTTGCGGGCTTATTGACTCCATGATTGCTCGGCTCGTAGATCTGACCCGAGGCTCTGATCACAGACAACCTGGTAAAGCCGAAACATGCACAGCCAGTGTCCCAGTGTGACCCTCCCCAGTCCCTCTCCCCTCAGCACCCCCATTACACCGGCCAGCCAGGGGTCAATCTAATAAACATGGGGTCAATACGGGCAGCCAACAGAGGCCAGTGTTTGGGAAGGGCCTTAAAGGTACTTTTTAATTGGATCCCAGTGGCCCGCTCAGCAGAGGAGCAGAGTTCTAACGGCACACGCGTGTAGAACATGTATTCCCGCTCAAGAAAAACACTGACATGTTGCCTCTCTCGTTGTTTCTGCGCCACGGGGATTCAACTTAAATATCGTCCGTCCCCCCTGCTCTTCCAGAGAACCGTACGGTACGTTTACGAAGCGGCCGGGCGCCCACGGCAACCAGGAGAGAGAGAGAGAAAAAACAGAGCTGCGACGAGCCGTCGTGGCGACGCGGCCGCCGAGGCGCTGTGTGGCCGTGCCCGGATAGACCCGGCGACCATTACTCTGACCTCCAGGAGCCGGCTGGGAGGAACCTGAGGCGTGCCGTACCAGATTTCAGGCCCGCCGTGACCCCTAACATGGGAACTGGCTAACCTGGAGGAGGGGGGGGGAAACCCAAGCACTGCAACCCCCACCCCCCCCACCCCAGACCACCTGATACACCCCCCTCTATGAATCAGCCCTGCAGTATGAATGCCCACCGCTCCACTGGGTTTGCTTAGTGCAGCCATTGTGCATAACTCGCATTCAATTAAAAGGCACGGGGATGGGGGGGCAGGCTGGCGTTTCTTATCGCGTATCGCTCCGGATCACATATGAAGACTATCCTATTGGACGATCGGGGGGGGGGGTCAGAGGTCGTTACGGCGGCGGGCTCTCTCGTTCTCTGCCGCACTGGGGCGTCCCAGTAGCAGGAAAGAGGATTGCGGAGCCAAGCTAGCCTTTGCGGTGAGCTCAGCTTGTGGATTTCGGTTTGCGACGAGGACAATGTCGACCGCTTTGCTTTCACCCTGAATTTTCAGCCTCTCTTTCTCTCCCCCCTCCCTCTCTCCCCCCCCCCCCCCCGTGTGTTTAGGCACAGAGAAACACGAGCTGACGTCGTGGAGGAGCTTCAACTCCATCTTCAAGTTCTTCACCGAGGCCCTGGAAGCGGAGGTGTTCGAGGAGGAGGAGGAGCCGGCCAACACCGTCACCACGCGCAGCTCGCACAGAATCAAGCACGACGACCTGTAGAGGGACACCCGCGGAGAGGGGGAGGGGACGCGGAGGCAGAGGGTCCCCAGACCCTCCCCCCGACTGCCACCCTTCTCTACCTAACCGTCCCCCTCCCTCCTTCCTCGCTCAGGTCTTGTCTCTCTTTGCTGGACCTGTCTATACTGACGCGTACATGTATTGTTGATGCACCGGCCCCGGCGCAGGCCAGTGGTGTGTACACATCACAAGAGCGTTTTGGCGTTATTTCGAGATGAGTGCAACTTGTCAAAGCAATACGGGCTGAGTGTTAGTGCTTCCCAGTGAGCTGTGGGTGCGTACAGGCCGTGGCTGCATTAGGGCTGACCGGCGCAGTGTACAGAGAGCCTGGGTGCACCTCTAATTGTCCTGACATTGCCAGCTAATGCCCCGGTTGGGGCCGCTCACCACTTCCTTCACCCCCAGGTCCTAAAACCCGCCCGGTTAGTTGTTCCAAAGTCCTCCACACATACTTTAACAGCTTGTGTTTGACATATCTCCCCCCGCCTCCATGTTTATAACAGAGCAAACACCTCGAATTAACTTGACATGATTTTAAGATGAAGCAAGAATTGTTTTAAATGGACACCTTTACATCTCTCTAGCTATACACTGTTGTTTTAGCATAAACTTACTTATCCAGTTCTGGTTCCTGCAGCTCGAGCTTATGAATCTTGACTATCCAGTTTTAGGTTTCCACTGATCATAACAGCTGAGTTAATGTGTGGGTTTTTTCTACGTCTTTTACTCACTTAAGTACAACATTTACACTTTAATATCAAAGATGTCTTCAAATTATAAATGCGGTAGGTAGCCAACTTTCTTTTTTTTAATGTATGGTAAGATTCCTCGACAATTGGTGGAGGTTTCTATTTGATATCCATGAAATTGATGTCTCCACATGATTGAATGTTGTGAAACAAATAAAAAAAATACCTGTGCTAGATATGAAGAACTCAGGACACTATAAAGATTTTAAATCACTTGAAGCCAAACATCAAAATTAGTTTTAAGGATATCTCATTTTAGCAGAAACCAGAAGTCAGTTCAACAGTCATAAAACTTCAATATATCGCCTTAATGTCAGGAAATCCAAGATTTCAATATTATGCTAAGCCTGGATGATAAGTGATGTGATGTTTGGGAAATGTAACACTGCCTTTTTTTCCACAAGACCCTCCCTTGTAGCCACATAACTGACAAAGCCTGCTCTGGCTTAGGCTGAATTATCTCGGTCTGACGCAAACAAGATAAAAAAGGAAAGAATATCCACAATATGTGAAGATATAAACCACTCAAGGCTTAATGGAGCATCCTTTTGATGGCATGATACTGAATAACACATCTATCCCCCGATACACCTTGGACTCCACCTAAACTCTTCACTCTTAACTGTTTACTATGTTGGCAGTTTGATGTATGAAGGTAGTTGAAAGTTTTGATCAAAGATATCTTTCATATTACACGTTTTAAATTCATTGTGATTAACAACAATTGATATTGCTTTTGTATGGGTTTTTTTGTATTATGACGAGAGACTAATTGCTGTCTGATTTTTTGTTTCTTGTGTAATCATGTGGGTGTTCACCATGAAGTTTACTTTTCAGTTGATCTCTGTATTTCTGCTTGTTGAAGTTCGTTTTTTTTTGGGGGGGGGGGGGTTTGTTAAGATGTGGCTGCTGCTGTTTCTAAATTAACTGCTGTTCTGGCCGCTCTATGGCTTGACGCGCGAAGAAAAGAAGAAATCTAACACACTTTCCCACATCATCATTTGTATATCGTTGTCTTAGGAATCAATAAAACAATATTTCCACTGCTATTTTTGAATAAAGTCAAACAAGCCATATATGAATGACTCTAAAGTTTTGAGAGCAGCCTTAAACCAAATCTAAAGCACACTCAATATGTAAATTGTGACTTATCTTAAGAATTGCTTTTGGAGATATTATTTTTGCAGATGATTTATAAGGTTTCTTGATAGTAAACATAGTCAGTATCAAAATACATTTTGGCTCCATGAAATAGCGCTCTATATATAAGGTTGACAAAATAATTTCCGTGATTTGTGTTCTAATTTGTTTTACAGTTATTCTACTTTGATCATTTCCCCTACTTTTCTCCTTGGTTGATTGAAACGTTTTTGTATTTCGCTAAATGGTTAAAAGTGAATAAAGAAAAACTACGTTTTTCAACGTGGATTGTAATATTTTGACTTCGAAATGTTTTGGTCATTGTATAGGGCCTATATCATACCTTCAATAACGTTAACGTAGCCTATAACACTGCACTGTATCAATAAGCCAAATTACTGTGGAGACAGCTGAATGTATTATACTAATTGAAAAAGACAAACAGCCATTTCAACTTGAGGTAGGAAGCAGGAAAGCAAGTGAAACGTTGGAAGAAACTTTGAGAGCTCGCTCCAGCCTGTTGCGCTGCTCACGTGGCTCGTTTTCCCCGACTGCGAAGTGCGCGGGGAAGTTGAGCTCTAAGGAAAAGTGATCCAGTCATCATCTTACATAACAGCTATGAAACCTTACCTAGGAAGATGATCTACCGCTCAAGATGCATTGAGCCCATTCTCCAACAAATGAACCACTGTTAACCATGGCGCATAGACTACCCTTTAAAATTCGTTTCACAATCAACTTGTTGCTTGTTTCCCCTTATACAGTGTTCAAAGAGCTGGTTGGATATGTCTAATGCTTTGAAGTCGAGCTGTCTAAGTTTCACGTTTTATTTAGTGATTAAACTTTTTAAACTGTATACCTATCAATTACAACAGGTTTGACGTGTCAAATTATGGATGACACATGAATTAGAAAGTCTTAGAAATGGAGATTCGTTTTCCCTCGGAGAGCGCTATCCCAGCGAGGTTTACTGCATCATTTGTTTTCACACGGAGAAAACCGATAAGGTCATTAAACGCCCCTTCAATAAATCTTTAGAAATCTTTCCCATTAACCTCCGAACAACAAGTACGAGGGAGTGGAACCGAGCGAGATCTCTACACCACACACAATGTATAGTAAAAGCGAGGATTCAATCACCGATCATCATTTGATCTTCCTGTGTTGATTAGTAAAATGCCTTACATTAGAATTCTGTGTTAAGTTTAAATAACAATTCCAGGTAGCAAGATTTTTCCTATTTGACATGATTTATGGGGACGGAAGTCTAGCCGTTATATTTACCAACTCTGAGAAGGTACATTTCACATGACTAATTTGTTATGAGACGCTTAAGCATTTCAGAAGTTGTGTCACACTTACTTCATTTCACTTTCAACTTCTTAAATCAGCCAATATAAAGGCCAAGACCTATATACAGGCCTATGTATCATTGATCAATGATCATCACATGATCATTCCTTTAAGTGTATTACATTTTTGAGACGTCTAAAGACTGGTGTGGTCTCTCGTGTCAGTGATATTTACATGTGATTCTTTTCTTCTTTTTTATCAGACCCTGGGATTGCCAAGTTTGCTCTTGACCGCTTGTAGACTATATACACGCCAGCACGGCTAATGTAAACTCTTCCAACGACGGAGGCATTAAGCAAAGTTGGAATGTCACCCACACCAGCCCCTGTAGTCTTCTGCTCTCCACCAGATCGCTGTCAGATCTCTATTTGCATAATATATGCTCAGCTCTGAAGAGAAAACTAACCCCCAATTTTACGGGTCAACAACTGCAACAATCAATGTTTTATCGCGTATACTGAAAAAAAACTACCTTACACAATCATTCAAGAGGAACCCCCCCCTCTCTTTCTCATTCTCTCCTCTCTTTCTTTCTTTATTCTTTCTCTCTGACTATCTATATCTCTCTTTCTCCTCTAAGTAGGGAGTAAATACGTTTTCATCTATTGACCGAGTAAGAATGTATGGCTTAATCTCGAGGTGTAGGCCTATTCATGTATCCTCTCTTCCCACCCCAATCTCTCATTCTTTATTTATCTCTCCATCTCTACGAAATAGTATGTCTTTGCAGAATAGGTCTCGTATATATGGCACTGCGCAGTCTGGAGTTCCAATGTGACGGTATCATTACATATTCATTGACCGGCAAAGCATTCATCCACTGAAAGCAACCTTACTTCAATCAGTCTATCCACTTCAAGACCAGATGAAACAAGACCAGACGGCCTAACGTGAAGGAGCGACCATAGATGCAACCCATGGACCCGGGAGGATGGGACTTCACGACAGGTCCTCTCAGTTTGACGGCAGATCATTCAGTCGACTATGATCTCAACAAAGTTGTCCTGTGTTCTTTCCCGCAGACAATCTTCTAAAAAGAGAAACTTGTGGGAACCCTCATCGATCATTACCTGAAAAGCATTGAATATACCCTTAATGGCCAGAATAGTGGTATAGCTCATGGAACCATTCTAGGTTTTTCAGCACAGATACCACCCTGTCTATCTTACTGCACACAGCCAAGTCAGGTAACCTGTACTATACGAGCTGCGAATGTCCAATAGCTGCGACCACAAACGAGCAGCCAATTTTGTGGACCAACAGACCGGCCCGACAGAGCGAAGCTATAGAGCTGATAGTCACCGCTAATAAAGACAAAAATCAACATTCAAAATAATGGTTCAACACTCAGCAGTACATAGAGTGAGCCTAACACAAGCATTGTAGTTTGGTACAGCCAGACCGACAGACATGCTCTCCCACACACATAGGCTACACCTGCCTTGCGATCGCTTCACTATACTACAGTTTCACCTGTCTTATAATAGACCTGCAGATACTATGTGTGCGGTGTTTGGTGGATGATCCTGGTATATAATGCACCGATTGTGGACAGCTGTTGGCAAGGCCGTTTACAGTGTTCACTCCATTTGGCTTTAATAGTAGCTTTCAGGCGGCCGCTACTCTATACCCTGAACGCCCCCTCAATTACACCCTGCCTTATACTCTCAGGTCGTAAAGACTCCTGTTGTAAAAGCCGTGCTCTGAAATGGAATACATTTGAAGAATGGGCTCCGACTTTTTAAGATTGTTGGCTACTTTCTAACAATTTAAGTGAAGGTATATTACTCAAGCAGTGATCACGTGGAGAAAAGAAAGAGGGTAAAATAGCTCAGTGGCCTACTTAACAGGCCACCGACGGCTTATTGGAGCAAATTGTGTCATTTGCTTTGATGAATGGCAATTAAAGGTTGGGGCAGGCTAGATGATTAGGATACTTAAAACTATAAATTATGAGTTGATATTCTTTGATACCATATTGAAATGTTGTATAGTCTGTACATTGTTCAGTGCTTTACAGTAGCGTTAAAATGCGGATTGTGTGACAACAAACTGTTTTTAAAACACATTGCTGAGTGTATATAGTTCTTTCAGAATATGAAAATCGACAAGAGTGGAAAAACAGTTCAAACTGGAAAGAATCATACACAGAAGGACTTTCCAAACGTTTTCAGTTGAAAAAGAAATGCACTGCCTTGGCGTAGCATATTCTGGCAAATTGTGCAGATTATATTAGTATATAGTCCAGTTATTATTTCTAAATGACCAAATCGGCCATTTGTCGTATTTAAGGCAAGGAGTTGAACCAATTTCACTTTGGTTTCTAATAGAGCAACTTATTCTGTAAGTAAAAATGGGATTCATTTTGGAAATACGTAGGCCATACATACAAATTAAATATTCAAAATATTAATCAGTTAAACACAAATTCGATGCGCGGATAAAAGGACCATGTGCTGACTGTTACTGTGTTAATGTAAAAGTTAGTATTTTTTGTGACCGACTTATGAGAGGGAAGAAACGTCGGACAAAAGGATTCAAAGAAATGTCCCATCTGAAACAGTTTGTATACCGTCAAAGCCATTTCACAAAGGAAACCTACTATAATCTGCAGGAGAATAGTAATAATAAACATGAAAGTACTGTAAAACGAAAACAAACAAATAAAATAAACGTAGTTGATCCTAATTGGTAGACCTAATGATTTGTTTTATAAGACGATATGTATCTTATTTAAAGAAGCACAATGAAATATTGTTAGTTGTCAATACAATACATATTTTCAAACACACACAAAACACCTAGGATGTACTAAATCTACATAGGCTTATTTGTTTTTGTATTTAATTGTGTAACAAATTAAACATTTTGGAGAAAAAAATTGGCTAACATACACTGTTGCTGAAAAAGTATGTTTCCAACAAGGAACACAATAATATACATCCATACTACAATAGGAATATTTTTGTCTATATCTTTTTATATATATTGAGATTTGTGGATTTTGTCCTAACAAAGAGACACCATTAGTTACAACAAAAACCATTCCTACATAGATGGAGATATAGTTAATACCACTGGTTTACATTTCTTTACCAATGTATCATTTGGTAACATTGGCTACTGTCATCATACCATTTTATTGATGCTAACTATCAATGAGTTGATATTATTACATTCGAACAGCCAGCATGGCAAAGCCAAATCCTACTTTTTGAAACTTGCAAATCCATATGGTTTAAAGAGAGGAGATAATGTTATGACTTCAGTTAGCGGAGCTGCTTCAATATTGTCTGTGTTGCAGATCAATAGACCAGGAACCAGACATACATACACACACACAAACCCTTTCTCATTTGTCGATGAGTAAAAAAGAGTGCAATGTGATATTAAATCACACATTCTAAATGAGTTTCATCAGCTGGATGCAGCTCTCTGAGGCTAAGCACACCGGGTGCGTGGGGTATAGCCCCCAGTCCCCCTAGAATAAGAACCAAGTTATTACTGCTGGAGGAACCATCATTGGCTCCAACGCAAATCCTCATTACCGATGCCCCAAAAGATGAAGCTCTAAATTAAGTTATTGCCATCCAATGAACTCAAATTATCTAGGCCGCAGAGGTGCTCGTCTGATGTGCCTCTGATAAAAACACCCTGACAGGCAGCAAGGTGGAGGGAGGGGGGGGGGGGGAGAGGGGGAGATGGGGGGTGGAGGGACACGGCGGCGGTCAGATTGGCAGGTGTGTGTTTTATATACATTTCATGGTTTCCCACCCTTTAGTTAAGTTGGGTCCCATTCGAATCCTCTGGGTAAGCAGTTATTACACTATCACCATTAAAAGGTTTTGCAGGCACCTTCCAGTGCTCTCTTTGAAGCCCCCTCCTCTCCCTTTCCCATGTGTCTACTTTGTTCCCTTCCCATTTCATTTCTTTATCAGCCATTCAAATGAAATTGGACGTCTCTTTCTCTCTCCTTGTCCTCTGACAACCGTCTCCTTCTGCCACTGTCCATAATCTCCCCATCCAGTTGACTAGCTTTCTTCCTGTCGGCGCTCAAGTCCTTATTGTGTTGCTACCTGAGTCAGCAGGGAGGATGAAAGCGGGATTTGATGGAAGAGGGAAGTATGGTGGAAGTGTTGACAGAGGGAGAGGGTGATGATGATGGGCGGGGGCGCGGGGAGGGGGGGGGGGGGCTGGTAGGAGTTGTGACTATCTGTTTGCCAGTGGTGGGCTGTGTTCAAATGTTCTGTGTGAAAACAAGCACTGAGTGACTAACTCCACTTCATTGCTGTTTATCCCTGAAGCAAACACTTTTCTACAGTAAGGGACAATATCTAAACAGCAGCTTCCTTCTCACTGTATATTCCCTCACCTGCCTTTGGGTCTACTGGAATTT